>CM076580.1:1678325399-1678925399 GCA_034641835.2 Pinus albicaulis
GAAATCACTTTGCACCTTTGTAGCAAACTTCTTACTTAAGAGACCATCATTGCTGCCAAATATTATATCATCCTCTTTAGCTATTAGACATGATTTAGTTGCTTCATCCAGAACATATATGTCGTTTGGAGCTCGACTTGCTGTAGCTACAATTTCACCATACATGCCTTTCCTAATTTCACATTTTGTGCAGTTGAATAGTATTGTGTGTCCTTGATCACACATTCGTCCAACACCGAGTCGATTGTGATTCATGCTTTCAAATCAGAACATTCTCGCTAGAGCATCTTTGCTTCGTAGTGAGTGATGTAAAGGCTCGATCCCATAACATTTGAAGATCCATCATTTCAAAGGATACGATTCTTATCCTTCTTCTTTCGGTAGACACAAATTTATTTCTATCTCCTAAATATGCGATGCATTGAGCAACCGCTATCAACATACCACACATCTTTGTTGTTTTGAGCCTTGAAAGCGAGAGCACAATTATCAAGATTCTTCTTCTTCCATGTTCGTTCGTTCGTGGCTTCGAAGATTCTTCGGAGTGATTTTCAAGTCCTGTACCCCCTTTGGCTATGTGTGTCCAAAGTTTCGACATTTGTAACATTCAACATTTCTTAAAATGTTCAAATCTATTGATGTTTCGCCGAGCCCCCGGGAGGTCTATATTTGGACAGATCTCCTGAATTGTATTCGTTCAGTGGTACATGCGACATTCTACACTTTATGACCAAATTTTCCACATGAATAACAAGAGCTATGTAAAAAAAATATGTTGGTACCGGATGGAAATTTTCGTCGAGGAATTGTCTTCCAAGGTTGTTCCCGTGAATCTTTTCCAAAGAAGTCTACATGCATGTTAGATCTCATAGGTTCATTGTATTTTGTTGTAGAAGGTCTCTTGCTTCTTCTTCTTTGTAACCGATGCCGCTCTGTTGTTGTAAGATCGTTGGATTGCTGATGAGTTCTTCCAATGCCCTTGAGCTCGTTGGCATAGTTTTGACAGTTTTTCCTTTCTTCATTTCCTCACGCAAATGAGACCACATTGGCTTCACCTTCCCTTCTTGGTTGCTTTCTTCCAACTTTTGAAGTGACTCTTCAATGCATTTGTGTTCTTCAACTTCAATTTTGAGACCTTTGAACTTGTTCTTCAAGAGTATTGAACGCATCTTCTCTCGCCTCTTGAGATCTTTTATAAGCTTGATTGTTTCCTTATAAAATTTTTCTTATGGTCAATCCTTCTTCTTCTTGTTTGATACCTCTTGCTTATTGTGTGCTTGGGTTTATTGTGCTTGGCCATAAACAATACTCTCTCTACTGCTTCTTCTTTGTCAGGTCATTGCTTCATTGATGATGAGTTATCTTCTTTAGAGAGAAAGTTCCTTTTGGATCCTTGCTTGTTGAATTTCTTAAAACCTTTCTTTCCTTTTCGTAGTTGCCACTACTTGTTTGGACATTTTGCCTTTAAATGCCCAACCTCATCACGACCAAACATATCAATGGAAGTTTACCTTGAATTTTCCCTTACCAATTTTTAGTTTTCTTTCTTCGTGAAGTAAGCATATTCTCTATCCTCCGAAAGACCTTCTTCATCATCTCCCTTTTCTTCACACTTGGTGTGTGCATGTCTTTTCAATTAAAGGTTGTTTATCCTTATTGGTTTTCAGATGCAACGAACGCAGCTTTCTCAGACAAAAGTACCCTCTCTTCTTCATCAAGTCTCAGCTCATAAGCAAGCAGAACTCCATGTAATTCTCTGCCGAGTTTGTCCATATTTGCACCGTATTCTAAGACAGATACCTTTGGGTTGAATCTCCTTGGTAAGTTTCTAAGAATCTTTCGTATAATAGTCTTCTCATCAATCGTTCTCCTAACTTTCCGCAGTATTGGTTATTTCATCAACGTATTGGAAGTATGTAGCAATGTTGCAATCTTTCATTTTGAGTTGCTCGAATTTTTCTTTGACTTAAATCTTTGTTTTTCGATATTTGAGTCACCTCGTATATATATTCGCAAGCTTTCTTGTCCCATACCTTTTGGCAGCTTTACAACCCAACACCCTATGATAAGGTATTCAATAAGTCCACCGAAGCACAATATTCTTTTCTTTGCATCATTTACCAAATTTTACCTTGTTCATCCGTGGTTGATGTAAATCCATTTTGAATAAGCAAGGTCTCATACTTCGTAACCTTGCGCCAAGAGATAGACCTCCATTCTTCCTTTCCAGAAAGTGCATAATTATTTTCTATCAATCGCAGGTACACCATTCTTGGTATGCTCCAGACCCTCCTTCTAGCCGTTAAACTCGTTACTGAAAGAACCAAGCTTCCGATACCAAATTGTCGGAAATACCGAAGGGGGGGTAACTTCAATATTCCTTTCAATTAGAGCATTAGTTAATCTTCAATTATTATCATTGTTTGTACAATGATAGTGCAATAAACAAAAGGAACACAAAATGCAAATGTATTTTTAAGGTGGAAACCCACTCCGAGAAACCGAAATGAAATGCTTTTCTAATAATTTTTTAATATTCAACTCCAATTGAAAATAAAGCTCCAACTTCCTAGAATCTAGAAAAGACTTTCTCTAGGCTCCCACCGGATGGATGCTCCAATGCCCTGATTCTTCAAAATAGTCAACTAAATCTGGATGCCCCAACACCCAATGAGCTACAACTCACCCTTAGCACCACCCCACACCGCTCTTCAACCCTTGGCAGACAGACACTAGTACAATTTGTACAATAATGTATTTACAATGACTCTAAGACAATGATACCTTTACAATGATCGTATGCAAGGTCGCCCATTTGAAGACTTCATGATGAACTTATTGCTACCGAAGTATAATCTTGGTTTCCTCGTCTGTCATGCTACCCCCGCCGCACCTTACTTTGCTTTCGTCGCTAGAAATTCGTCCTCGTAGCCCTTGACAACACATGGATCTAGCTTTTTCTTTGCCATTCATAGGAGCCCGATATTTAACTGTGTATCTCTGCTATTTTAGATCCTCAATATCTGATTTTCGCATCCTCGTAGCAACCGAGTCGTCTTCCAATTCCACAAGTCTCACCTAATGTGGATTCTTCAAGAGAGAGTTATACCCACATCTCACAATGCCCTAATTATGATCGTTTAATGGTAGCGAACTTGTATCAAGTGCCACGTGTCACCGTTTCTTCATTTGGCTTTGAAATCGATAGAGCGAAACCAAAGTCCGTGCATTATCTGCCATTTTCACTTTAATTCCAATCGTATACTTAGAGAGAGAGTTATGACAATTTTACCAAGGTCACTTGAGATGAATTTCAACACCGCAAAACACCGACTTCCACGTATCATATCTCCGAAATATTGTGCACCTTGATCTGAAATTTTCGTCAGCCAGCCTTCTCAGATTTCGTCATTTCTGGTAAAAATTTCAGCTTCCGAACCTTTCGTAGAAAAAAAAATTTAGAGCGAAATTTCAAGATTACCCGTTTCGTATGGCGAAATCCTCGTACAAGGAGGAAATTTAGAGATCACAATTATACAAATGCTTAGTTGGAGAGGGGCTTCAACAAGTGAATGTGGGAGGGATTTTAGGAGCTTAAAAATATTAATTATGACTTTTCAATGACCCATGCCACAACCCCATGGGGTTTTAGCCCACTAACCTGGGGTATAAACTTCAAACATGAATATCTTCCTCAAACCGTGAAGAATTACGTGGTGTGCCATATATCAACGAAACATCTCACAAATAGAAACCATCAAAAGCATTATTCACCTTAATATATTAATTTGCAGGTCAAAATTCCAATGCAATATCACAGCCTCGGTGTTGCTTGGGTTGACAACCGCCGATCAACACAACTTTCCGAGGAGTTTACACGTGCGCATTGAGGTGCTCTACTCATCGACAGGAGGTGGGAGTGACCCCCGCACCAAGTACTGGGACCGCGCATGGAGCGAGGGTTGCTTCACATTGAGCTAGATGGTTTGGGTCCATAAGACCGGGACTCCTTTTATGACAAAGCCAAGACATGGATTGGGAGTGGCTTAGTGGCACTGGTGTGAAAATTTCAAATCTGAAATTCCACCGCAAAGTTATAGATTTTTATTTCTCTTACTTATTTCCACAATAAGTTATTTAAAACCCTACCAATAAATTTCGAAATAAACACTACTGCAGCTTATCACTCAAGTACATATAGAGAAAAGAATGTTAAAATGCAAGCACAAGAATTCAATCACAATGATGCTATTTTTGGACAATCGTCCCTGGAAAAACCCAATGTGGGAAAAACTCGTGCAAGAACATGAGGGTTTATATATTAATCTTCTCAAAAGAATAAATTTTATATGGAAAGACCGGCAAAATAATTTGAGAAACTTCTTAAGAAAATACTCTGAGATAAATTCTCTTTAGACCTCTGGAGAATTTCCCCGACACCGAGGGACTCCATTAGCCCCCATCGCGGCCACCCCTCGCATGCTTCTCTCCCGCGCGTAGCGTGCGTGAGACTGCCGACTACTACGTGAGCTCTCTCCGCACTGCTCCTCCGTGATGCCTCTCCCTTCGCGTCCTTCTTCCCCTCTAGCCCGACATTGGTGATGCCCTATACTCTCCCCGCCCTACAACTCTCACTCCGAAATCGACCCTATTCCTTCAAAATCGACTTCCCCCAAGTTATCGAGTGTATGCTTCCGCCTACCTTCCAAATGGCCCTCAAGCCTTTCTTTACAATCTTCTCATCGCCTCGACCAGCAATTCACCCGCATTAGAAGTCTAATCAATGGCCAAGATTAAAAACTTGACTTGATCTTCGTTCTCTAGAAGACTACACTTCCCGCTTATTACTCCCATTAATTATTTAATTTCCTGCGTCCAGGGGTCCCCCATTAAAATAATTAATTATTTTAATAAAACACAACCGAGTGAAATCTTCCACAAATGATTTATGGGTTCTTTAATACCGAAAGTTTGAGACTTAGATCACTTTTCGATGCTACAAAAATCAACACCCTCATTAGCAAGGAAACTGTTATAGCAATTTGCTTGCTAAGCATATCAGCTTCCTCGCCTTTGAAGCACCCTCTTCGCCGCCGATGTTCGACTATTTCCCCTCACTCGTCGCGTCTTCCCTTTCTATCGTCTCATGACACCGCTAACGCGACCGCCTCATCTATACCGCATCTCCCTCTCACCTGCATCCGTCCATTTCCCCCAATACCGAAATGGATTCTCGATCATCCCTATCTTTCTCTCGAAATAAACAAAACTTTGTCTTTCCCAAAGCTTTTTTGTGAGGATATCAGCCAATTGCTCTCCCTTGTCAAGTGTACTACAACTATAAAGCCCTCTAGTTGTTCGATAAATACTTCTTCTTCTATCACCCCATTCAAAAACGTAGTTCGACATCCATCTCGTGAATCTCCCACCCCATCCGTGCGCAAGGGATATCACAAATCTAATAGAAGTATATCCTGACATCGAGGCAAAGGTTTTTTCATATTCTATCCCTTCCCTTCTCGAGCATAACCCTAGCCACGAACTCCGGCTTTATATATTTCTACGTTGCCATCTGCATCATATTTGATCTTGTAGATCCATCTTTGAACCCACAAATCGATATGTCCCCGAGGCCTAAGAACCACTTCCCGTACATCATTCGTCATGATGGAACAATACTCTTCCACCATTGCATTAACCCATACATGATGTCGAGTCGCTTCCCGAAACTAGAGGGTTCCCCAACCCGAGACACCAAGGCTTGGTATTTGTCCGGCTAAGCCTAAAGCCGCCTTTTTAATTTCTAGGAGCTTCAATAAAATCTTCACATCCCTCAAAATTCTTGTACCCTTGCTCGTCCTACCACCGGGTAGGTGACCTTCTCGCTCCTCCTCCTAGATCCTTGTTCCCTAGAGAAGCACTCGTGCTAGTTTTTGCTAGTCATAGTGGTTGGACCGTTGGATCATCTTCGACCGCGGTTTTAAGGCATCTCCGGGATTTCAAAGCTCTTTCCTCCATGAACTTTACATCCCGCCGCATCACAATCTTCCCCCGCCGTCAGAATGTAGATTCTCGTAAGCCTTTGCGTTCGCCATATGCCATCGACATCCCTTTTCCCGCAACCTATCCAATCTCTTCCTCTTTTCTTTCTCGAGTACATGGAAGTATGCCAAACTACCAAAGATCCTCAAGTGGCTACTTCCTGCTTCCCGCGCAAGAAAGACACTTTTTTGGAGTGACCTTTACCCAATGCGTTGTGAATAATATTGTTCGAACATGTACAATTGTATTACACGCTTCTCGCCCACACAAATTTGGGCATGTCTGGATCATACATCATTGCCCTTGCAACCCCCACAATAGTTCTATTCTTCCTTTCTCAGCTCCATTCTGCTCGGATTATATGGAGTGGTCCACTCCCTTCCGATGCCTTCCTCGCACAAAATTCCGCCGTTTTCGTCAAAGTATTCTCCACTATCTGACCTGTACTTTATCCTTCCCCGTTAGACTTTCAAATCTCGCAGCTTTAAACTACTTGAATCGATCAAACACCTCATCCTTGGTCTTTAGAAAGTAGATCCAATTTTTCCGGAATGGTCATTAATGAAGGTGACGAAATATTTGGCACCATTAAGAGCTCTAGTGACATTGGTCCGCAAATGTTCGAGTGTCTTAATCCCAACACACCCTTAGCCCTATTGCTACCCCCGCAGGGTCGCCTACGTATTTTCCGCACTCACCCACAAAACGTCATGTCGCTGGTGCTCAAATCAAGAACCCTATGATGGCCTTCTTGAGAATTCTCAAACCCCCGTGGTGTAAGTGTCCCATTCTCCCATGCCATAGTTCATTCAAATCCTTCACTACCGTTGCCTCATCGCTGCCATTGGAGATTCGAGCCGCAACTTATATAGCTTTTTTCTCCCGAATCCGATTTGTGCCTTCTTCTTCCAACTCTCGTGTTCGACGTATATTTTTTTTTTTTTTTTTTCAATGAAGTAAATGTCATAGCCCTTGTTTTGAACTTGTGACATCGAGAGTAAGTTCATCCCCAAACCAAGCACATGCAACACATTATGGGTCGAAGCTATTGCTAGCTTCGCTGGAAACACTATGGTACCTCTTCCAATAGGGGTACACTTCGCCTTATTGCCCATGGTGATCCGAAGTTTATCTGCTCTTCCTGTGAGCGTCTGAGAAACATTCTTTACTCCCATCATATGAGCAAAACCCCACTATCATTATACTGCACTGAGAAGTAGAGCTGATACGCAAGCAAACTCTTCTTCCACTGAAGCCAATATAGAGATGCCGTGATCCATATTTTCTTCCATGCTTTCCTTTTCTCTCGGAGAGTTGCATGAACTTTCCGAGTTGTCGATGTAGCAGCGCCTAGACTCATTCCATCGCGTAGTCTCCAATCCCGTTACTCGATCTCACTTCCGATACCATGTGAAAATTTCAAATCTGAAATTCTACCCAGCTATAGATTTTTTTTCTCCTACTTATTTCACAATAAGTTATTTATAAACCCTTCTAGTAAATTTCTAAATAAACACTACCGCGCTTATCACTCAAGTACATATAGAGAAAAGAACAAGAAATGCAAGCACAAGAATTCAATCACAATGACACAATATTTGGACAATCGTCTCGTAAAAACCCAATGTGCAAAAAAAATTTGGCGGCGTTGTAAAATGAGGGTTTATACATTAATCTTTAGTAGCAAATTCTTTACAAAGAAAGACTCCATGTAATAATTTGATAAACTTCTTAAGAAACACCCGAGATAAATTCTCTAAGACCTCCGGAGAATTTCTCACAACCGAGGGACTCACTAGCCCTTATAATGAATGAATGAATGAAATTTAACGTCCACGAGACTAAAAATAATGTACTTAAAGGGTTCCCCGTTTTTTAGCCTTTGCATTTCAATCCTCTTCTTGTTCAAATTGATGATGAGTTGGCCCAACCTTTCAACTATCTCATCGCCGAAAGATAATGCCAAGAAACCGATGCTAACATATTCCTATACAACTTTCTCTCGATGTCTTTGAATGCATCACATTCCAAAATGAAATGTTTTCTCGATTCCACCGCTCTTACATGCAAAATGTACACACTCGTTCTTCCAAGCTTGTATTCTTCCACCACCGTTTCCGTCACCGAAGATGATGCGAGTTGGTTCTTAATCGAGCAATAAGAACCTTTGCTCTACTTGAATGGTAGCTCCAATGTACTCTTTTTGTTGGATATC
Organism: Pinus albicaulis; assembly: GCA_034641835.2. NCBI lineage: Eukaryota > Viridiplantae > Streptophyta > Pinopsida > Pinales > Pinaceae > Pinus > Pinus albicaulis. The sequence goes on from CM076580.1 coordinate 1,678,333,657, forward strand.
ATACATAGGGTTGAATTCTTCGATGTAGTACTTCTCTTTCCGCCCAACTCTTCTCATACCTATTTACGAAACTTATCCATAACAAAATTCTTTAGCTCTTGCTATTTGTATGCTATCGAGGTAGATATTCCATTTTTGCATCTATGTGTATTTTTGTCTCATCCATGTTTTCTTTCTTTCACACTCATGCCTTCCTTGGAAGACAACATTAGGCCATCTACCTACTCCCATTTACTCAATTTTTAGATATCTTATGAGTTGCACCATAGCAATTGCTTCATGGGAATTGCTCCTCGTTTCACCCAACATTATCTCATACAGCGAACTTTTTATTTTGAACTTGCTCATGATCAAACGTTTTTGGATTTTCTCAATTTGCTTCCATTTTGAGACAGGGTGCCGCGCTCCACAATTCACACCCATTTAGCATCACCGGACAAAGTAGAGTCCAAAAAGAACTTAATTGTTTTCCAATCCAATAGTGTCTCCGCTTTTCGTATCCGTTTTGAAGAGCACAATGCTTTCCACTTTCCCAAGATTCTCTTCTTTCTCAGCCTCCCAATTAAATTTGTTGTTGAAATCGATCCCGAGGTATTTGTACTCATTTACTTCTTCAAGAGGTGGCCTTCAAAGAAGAAATTATGTCGACTTTGCTTCTTTTTATTAGAGAAAATCGTTATCTTGGTCTTGCTAATATTGACTTGCATCCCCACCGCCTACAAAAATGCTCAAGGAATATAGGTGCACCGCAATCCATGGGCCGATTTAGAAATCAAACAAGATCATTAGTATATAAAGGAAGCTTTATCACAAAGCCCCCCAACTAAACACCATCCCCACCTTGCAAATTTAGCCACTCTTCCACCCCATCAACATATAAACCAAAAGAGTTAGGGGGATAGCTACAAATCTTGCTTTGACTCCAATGCAACTTCTAAAGCTTTCTAAAATACCCGCCGAGGTTCTAATTTTCTTGACTTCTTCACCTCTCTTCATAAAGTCTATGACAAAGCAACTCTATAATGCAAAGGAATTTCAAGTTCTTCCATTCTAAACCACAACTTATCTCTGTGGACCGTGTCAAATGCCTTTTGAAGTCAACGAAACAACAAAATACTTCTTCTTTATCCCCCCCAAACCTTTTTCAATAATGTGTCTCAACGTGATGCCGTCATCCACCGTAGAACGTTTTCGTCTAAAACCCGCTTTTCCTTTGCCCTTTTCTTTCACTACCATTTCATCGATTCTATTTTCTACCATGTCGCCGAAAAGCTTTCTGGTAAACAAAGGGTTGATCACAATGGTTCTATAATTGACCCGATTATTAATGTCTCCACCTTTAAAAAGGGGTATTGGCTGGCTAGTTGTCCGAAATACTTTCTTGGGAATCCTTGTTGAATGATGTTGTTGAATATTTCCATGATGTGCAAAAAGAGTGTTCATTCCCCATTTTAGATACTCTACTTGAAGTTCAAATCAAGTCTTTTGACTTTCCTATTTTCAAATTTTTAATCTCAAATTTCCAATTTTCCGTAATGTGAAGAGCTTTGTAGTTGTGTCAGCCCCGGGAGGCTCAACCCTCTCGATTCTTTCTCATAGAGTTGTCTTGCATATTCAAACCATTGATTAGTCGTAATATTATTTTCGATTTGCTTCTTCCTCGTTGAAGTTCCCGCCGTAAAAGTTTTTGCTATTCTTGCCTAAATATATTAACTCTCTCGCCTTGTTTGCATGAACTCATATTTTTTCCTTTTTAATATCTGCTTATATAACTTCTCCTTTCCCGTCTTTTTCAAGGTTCTCCTTTCCGTTTTGCATTCTTCATCAAACCAAGCATTTATGTGAAAACAATTTGACTTCGATTTCTATTTTTTGCTCTTTGTATCTTCTCAAGTGCCCTCGAATTATATCCGTTAACCTGCTTATCATGGAAGCTTTGGAAGCCGTTTTCTTCGAATTAATCTCTCCAACATTGTCTTGAAGATAGTACAATTTTCTTGTGTTAGAAAAATTTTTGCCCCTTGGTAGTGATCGTCGAGAGCATTGGGTTTTTCTCTTATGTTGCCTTTCTTCTACCCATGATAACTTCATATAAATTAAATATATTCAATTTTAAGTCCCAATTATGCTCCCCAATCTTAAATTCATCTATCTTTTCTATCAATTTTTGTGAACAAATTACATCACAATCTACACCGCCCATCGTATGTGTTGGTGGTGAAGTTCCATAGAACTTCTTCCATCCTGTCTGCATCGTTGACCACACTTTGTCAACGACTCCATAGCAAATATTAACTTCATTTTTTAAAATGGGACTTATCATGTTCAAGGCTCGTGTCATCCAAACATTTCATTGCTTGGCCGATGTTTTTGTAATGACGTAAACTCATTCTCGTATGTTATGATGTAAATGATCTGAAGTAAGACCGCGTCAATGTATGTAACAACCTAGGTAAGCCTAGTATGTTGTTGATGATTTCCATCTTAGGAGGTTTTTTGTCTCACCGATTCGACGAAAGGACGGCGGTAGCTTCTTCCTCCACCCTCACCCAAAAGCTAGGGTGGATTTTTTATCATCAACATACTAAGTATCCTAGTGTTCTATCGAGTCCTTGTAAAAGTAGTTTGAACTACTTGGTCTACTAGATCATGTTTTGAGTCGTAGAACTGGTATTTATTTGAGGGTCTATACGAATGGGTATTCTCCTTCATGTATGTAAATGTATTATCTCATGTAAAAGAGGGTTGGAAAAAATAATTATAATCCCCTCTTATTCAATTAATTAAATTTTTCCGGTCAATTAATTAATAAAATCTTAAACCAGAAATTTAATTAATTTAGGGTCCTAAGTTAGGATTAAATCTTTAAAGGCAAAATTTGTGGGTCCTGGAAAATGATTTGAAAGCCCCAGCCAAGGGAATATTGAGAATTTTAAGAAATTTGGACCCTTGGCCTTGGTGGTTAAGTCAAAGTCAAATTTTGGGTAATTAACTCAAAAATAATATTTTTGAGTTAACGAAATTGAATTAAATGATAAATTCGTTTCTTCCAAAAATTTAATTTCAACGCTCCGCATTAAAAGATAATTAAATATTTTGACTCGCTGAGATTATTTTGATGAGGATCATCCAAACTAGCCGTTGGAGATTTTGTCCTATAAATTTAGAGGTCTTTGGCTGGGCCTTCGAGTCATCCGATCTTCGTGGATCGTGCACTGTTTCAGAAGCTCTTGTAAATTTTTGAGGAATAAAGCATAAAGACTTTGGAGTTACAAATTCGATGTTCCTTCTCATCTATGTGGTGAATTGTCTCTAAACTCTACTACTTTGTTTCTTGCATTTTATGGTTGATGGCCTTTCATGGATTAATCCGCATATTGTGATCTTGGTGCGCTTTTCCGGGTTATAATTGGAATATTTTTGTTTTCGAAATCTTTCAAGCATTTGGCATTCTCATGATATCGTTATTCATGGTTGTGGCATTCTCAAGAAAATATCATTGTGATCAATCGTAGTTTAATAAGTTATGCAATTAATCGTTACTTATTTGTTTATAATTGCATAACGGGATTTTATTTCGACTCCATAAGGTAATCGGTTTTAAACGTGAAATCTAATTTAGATCCGTGGAATCTCATTCATTTCTACTAAGTATTTGATGTTTTAGCTTCGTGTCTCTTGGATTTATCATCCTCATTTATAATAGGTCTACCTCCTCTTTAGCTTGCAAGGAGATAGCTTAAATAGAGAGATTGGGGATAAGAGTGACAGCCTCCAATCTCAGCCGTTGTCGCGATGCCTTGACAACCGTGCGACAAATACGTACCATTGAAAATAATTAAATCGAAAGCCCCACACAATGTAAGCAATTCCTCTCCAAAATAGTTTCTAACTTTGTCATCTTCCGAACATCTCACCCTGGTTGGGGATTCTCTTCGTTGAGTCAAATAGGATTATGATCCTCTTTGCAACAAAGAATACTAGCTTGCTGATTTGTTGTTTTAGCATTAAAATCACCCACTAAAAGCACTTCTCACGTCGATAGTACGAGCAATATCCTCGCTTTAAGCCGCATATGGATCCTTGTTGTCTATCCCCTCTTATTTTTGTAAGTTTTTGAGACGGAGGGGAAAAATAGCATGCTACAATTCTTATTTGATTCTCATTCTCTCTATTTTGAACCATAAATATTGTTTGTTTTCATGTTCTTTCTCATCAACTCGAATGTGACGACCTTCCTTTTCTTTTCACTAAAACCAAAATATTCCGCCATACCCTTTGCCATTTTCCTCGCTACCTTGTTCCAAACCGCTAACTTCAAATAACCGTCAAACACAAGAGCTTTGCAACCATCATGTTCATGAGTTTCCGTGAGAAAGCGTATTATGTCTTGGCTCTTCCACAATAGGTCCTAACCCAAAGCCTCTCCTCCAAGGATAGCCTTCACAATTCCAACAAACTAAACTTAGGTAGACCTAGGTAGGATTTGACTGCCATCCAATTTGACACATAAGACTCAACTTTGAGTCTTCGCCCCTTTCCATCCATGTTGCTCTTGTTGTTTTCTCCTTATTATCGACCTCCTTCTCGTTTTTTCTTATTGTCGTCTTGCTGCCCGTTTTTTCCCCGAGTCCCAAACACCGCAATGACCGGCTTTACCATTGTACAACCATGTGCTTTTCCCTTCATTTCCTTGCTGCCCTAATTTTCTTCTACTTCTTCCCTTCTCTCCTTGTTGTTTGATGGTTAAATCTTCATCTAGGAAGAAGTGTGAGCCTTTCAAGAGTTTCTTTGTTCTCAAGAGATGCAGTTTTATGCCGTGGCACCGCTGCCATGGTGACTTTTATGGGGCGAGGCCTCCTTCACATATCTTCCCCACCCTCCTTTCTGGAAAATTTCCCTCTTTCCAATGTAGTTTCTCTTTCGTAAAGTCCTCAAATTGAGAGTACTTTCATTCCTCCCATAATCTCTTATTCCCTTGATAATAAAGTTTGTTTCCGTTCTTTCTTTCTTTGTGTTCTCTTTCTTGCCTCTACGAGTGCTTCGAATCTTTTCTTCCCCGTCCTTATGTAACTAATAGCGTCTTCAACTCTATCTTTGATTTTTTGGACCGCTCATCCATATTGTTTTTTTTTTTTGTCTTCTCTTTTGAAAGATTTGTCGGTTGAGATACTCGAGCATTCACCGAGTTGCTTTAGGAATTATCACATCCTTTTCGCTCTCTTGATCTTGTCATGGTTTTCCACGATGTCTTCATGTTTTTCCATTCTTGTTTTCCCCATTCTAGGGCCTCTTGTAACATTGTTACCCGTTCTTTTTAAAATCCTATTACCCTTCATTAAAAAACCGATTTTGAAAAATGTATCCCCGAAATTTTGTGGTCCCTCTCTCGTTCTTTTGGCTTCCAAAATCTCCACCCTTGCCCTAGCCTCATCAATTCTTCAAACATGTAGATCTCAAGGACCAAATGAGAGGTGTGGATTTGGGACCCGTAAATGGTTGACTCTTTTTTTATTTTTGTCACTCGATTTATTTTCTTTCTCTCGCCCTATTTTCTTTTCTTTTGTCTTTGTCCTTGTTCCCATTTGAGGGCAGCAAGTCCTCGCCTTAAAATGCACCAATATTGCTTTGCATTTACCCAACCACTTCCCCGTTTTGCATGTTGAAACAATTTTGACTTCTGACCCAAATGGTTGGTTTCCACATAACCCGATACTTCCTTGCTAGTTTCAACATTTAAGCACGATTTGCTTTCCATTTTAAGATGAGAAAATGTATTATTCCTAATTAGCAACAACTAATTGGAATATTCGATTTTGCAGGTTTGTCGCTTCATAGTTTATAATAAGTAAAAAGTGGAGTGCAGAGGGTCTAACTCACTTAAGTGAAATAAAACATCCTCCTAGTAGCATGACGTTGTAACTTAAGGGGAGAGCCAAGGGGGGCCACAATTATGTAGAGAGGGGGGTCACGTTAGCTCTAGAAGCTTCGCTACAGGAGAGGCTGGACACTTGGCAAGAGATGGAGGCTACAATGTTGGGGAGATGGCCTTGGGATTGGAGGAAGGCTAACGTTATAAAAGAAGGAGGAGCCTTCTCATTTGATTCATTCCGTTGTTGATGATATTGAGCTGTACGTTTTGTCTTCTTGAGCACGATTGCTTAGCTCGTCCCAGCGCACTCGTTTAGTGCATCGAGTGTCTTCGCTCTGGAGATCTCGCCCAGGCCTCGGCCGGGACTTCGAGTGTTCGCTCAAAAGGTTATTCCTTCGTATTTTGTGAGAGGTTTGTTTTTTGGGTTTGTCGCTGGAGTTGGCTTTCATAGAGACCGTGCGCCATCGAGAGAGAGACGCAATCCATCTTGGGAGGTGTCTTCGGACGGATTTCCGCAAGAGATCTAGCCGAGATTTTGAGCGTAGGATGATTTGGTGGAGTTGGGGGTGCTGTTTTAGCTGATCTCATCTTCACCCTCTCGTGCGTAGCCTGGAGTTCAGTCAGCAGAATTCTCGAGGAGGTATTTTCGCAGATTTTCAGGGGTCGGCTATTTTTGATATGGTTTCTAGGTTTCCTTTGGTCCGGATTGGTGAGTAGAGGAGGTTTGCAGATTTTCGGGGCCTATTCCCAACAAGGGGACTCACCTCAGTTCCAAAGGGGCTCATTCAAAGAAGAGGAACAATACCCGCACTTTTCCGTTGTTGTTTGGGACGCAAAGCAGCATGTAGCGCCATTTCCCGTATTTTCTCGAGAGTATTTCTTCGCTTGCCTTGAGCTAGATTAGTGCCATCCCTCCGATCACCTATTGTACTTCATTATATTTCTCGTATTAATAAAATGGCTTAGCATTTCCTTTCTATGTTTCCTGATGAGTTGCCATATTTGTCGTATTTTCTTTCTGCGTTGGCTATATGTCCGCCGCACCGTTATTCTTATATATTCGTGAGCATTCTAGTTCTATACCACTTGGTGTGTTATCTTTCACCCAGAGCGTAGTCCGGAAAGGGCCGTATAGCCTCCGACTTCGTCCTCTTTCCGAGGCGATATATCCAAAGAATGCCCTCCCGCCCATCTCTCGGTTGGAGTTTGCCGTGAGCTAGAGATATCCCCAAACGAGATATTGCGCGGGTATCGCAGCATAGTTCGACTGTACCGTGGTCTATGACACCGGGAGGAGACCACATATTTGTTATAGAGGTAGGAGACAATCGACGGCTCAGATCGATTGTCGCCCTCCACCTTAGGATGAAGGTGCAACTTTGCACCCGTGAGGGACCTCGGGCGGTACCCCTTGCGAGGAGTTCCTAAGTATTTGGACGTTGCGCGCACGAGGATAGCACGCGGCTAGCGAGTGTCGGGCCTTGCTGATCGTGGGGCGACCCACAACTTTATCGATGCACGATGGTCGAGCCGAGGGTACACGACCGAGAGCTTTTGACCCGATTTTCGCCCTTGGGTCCCGTGAGCCCGCACGATGCGTTGTGCCCGCATACCCCAGAGCCGGCGCACCGTGGCACCACACCATGACCGACCACTTCTTCGTGTCAACATACCATACCAATGTGGTACCGGGTGTTCAGCCGTTGATTACCTAGTGGAAGGTCGCCGCCGATCGGGGAGGCCTTAGAGATGAGTGGGATGACAAGAAGACCGTAAGCATGAGAAGATCCGCGGATGTGCACACTTACTCACCCCGATGGGGCCGCACACCCTGATGGAGTGCGTACTCTCCTTAAGGGAGACAAGGCGGCGGGGTGGCTGAGTTACCAGGATCGCAGGCGCAGACCGTCATTTGCGCTCATCGTGACATGGTGCCATCCTTGAGCTGTGTGCATGATGCGTGTTTGGGGACATACCACTGTGCCCGCCACCGTACCAAGGGTTTGAGCACACCACCGAGCTTCGAGTAGGGTATTCAAAGCAAGGATCATCACCCCCCACAGCATCCCAAAGCCTATCGGGATGAGATCGAGCGGCCATCCGTGAGTTGTCGGCTTCGGGCAATATCGACCGAGCACGAGTCCGTTTGCTTCTTCCGTAGTGCTAGTGAAGAAGAAGGACGGCACCCCGAGGATGCATTGATTGTAGGGCCTCGAACAAGAAGACCGAAGAACAGTACCCTATTCCTGTGGATCGATGAGTTGATGGATGAGTCGAGAGGAGCCAAGTTCTTTCCAAGATTGATTTGAGATCAGTACCATCAGATTCGTGAGGGAATACGACATTCCCAAGACCGCCTGGTGTCACTACGGCACTTTGAGTTTTTGGTTGGTGCCTTTGGGTCGACCAATGTAATTACCACCTTTCGGGCCTTGCATGAACCATATCTTCCGTTGTGCTCATCTCGAGGAAGTTTGTATTGCTTTCCTCGATGACACTCATACACAAAGAAGACTTGGGAGGAGCATTCTCAAGACATAGAGGTTAAAGACACGCATCTTGGAAGAGAAACAGCTCATGCTAAGCTCTCCAAGTGTGAGTTCGGGATGATCGAGATGTTGTATTTGGGACACATTATTGAGTGGATGGAGTGAGGGTCCATGAGGAGAATATTAGGAGCCATTAGAGATTGGCTTGAGTTTTCGAGGAACGGACCGAACCGAGGATTCGTGTCATAGTACCTATTACGAAAGTTCGTCAAAGTGCTTTCGTAGCTTGTCGCACCCCTTACGACGGACGAAGAAGGGGGCATTCAGCTTGGTTTCCGGGATAACATAGCCGAGCTTTTGACAGTTCAAGGAGGTGATGAGTAGCGTTCCGTGCTCGTACTGTTTTATTTTACGTGCCTATTTGTCTTGGAGTGTGATGCGTCTCTGGGAGAGGGGACTCACGTTAGCATCGATGCGGGGACACCCCATAGCTTTTGAGAGCCCAAGCTCCTTCCGCACGAGAGGTTGTATTCTATATACGTACAAGGAGATGTTGGCCATCATGCATGCCTTGGCCAAATTCGAAAATATTTGGTAGGGAACAAAGTTCGTGGTGAGGACCGACCGCCGCCACTCTTAGGTTCTTTTTGGAGCAGTAAGGCCTACAAGAGAGGCAAATAAGTGGATTAGTAAGATTCAAGTATATGACTTTGACATTGAGTATGTCAAGGATAAGAATAACATGGTAGTGCATGCCCTTTCACGTAGACCAACCATGTTATCTCTTATGAGCGAGATGCGTCGTACTGGAGGGCTCGACTTTAGTGGAGTATCCAAGGACAGATTTGCATGTGAGGCGTTGGATGGATAGGTAGCGATGACTAGCATGGTGGTTGATGAGAGATCATCTATTATGGACAGATCTTCTTTGGATCGAGGGATCTCGGCCCAAGAAGAAGATACCCAGCATCACATGATTCTCCACTGGCAAGCCATCGTGCTCACTAAACCCACAGGCCATTAGAGAGAGGTTCTCATGGAAGGCCTCATGAGGATGTACCCGAAGACATCGTGAGTGCGTATGTTTGTCGTAGGAACAAGGGGGAGATGAGCCATCCTCACAGATTGTTGGCACCCTCTTTCCCATTCGGGAGGGGAAATGGGAGAGCATATCACTTGGACTTTCATCGATGTGGTTGCCCATGGTGGCAAGGATTGTATCTTTGTCGTCGTTGACCTACCGACAAAGTATGCACACTTTTCGCCATATCCGCGCACACACAGCGCGTCAGTGGCCGAGCTATTCTTCGTAGAGGCTGTGGCCGCATGGTCTTCCTAAGACCATCATCGCTGACAGGGATAGCCGCTTCATGGGCGGATTTTTTGGCAGGAGCTTTTTCGCTAGTGGGGACTCGAGTTGACACCGAGTACCGCCATCACCCATGTGACGGAGCGGACAAAGTGAGATAGTTAACAAGTGGCCGGAGGGTCACTGCGTAACTATGTCGCGCGCAGCGAGCATGGTTGAGATGGTTGCATTTGGGAGACCGCTACAACACGACACATCACATGTCCACATGGGTATGTCGCCTTTTTATGCTTTCGTATGGATATCATTCTCTATCTTTTGCCGATGTGATGTCTTGCTAGCAAGGCTCCCAGGAGCCAGATGTGGATCCAAGAGAGTCGTGACATCCTCCTCGAGCCTTCAAGGACAATATGGCTACGCACAAACCAAAGCAGGTTGTATGCTACTGCAGGCTCGTGGAGAGACAGCTTGGAGGTAGGGGACTTGGTCTACCTACGATTACAAATGCATACCGATACCGCTTACCGAAGTAGAAGGGAGTTGAGAAGTTCAAGCCCACCTTTACGGCCACAGGTGGACATGCGCAAGATTGGGCACTTGTGTATGAGTTGGAGCCGCCCCAAGACAAGAAGATCCACAACATTTTTCGTGCTCTGTGCCCTAAGAAGGCGCCGGGGGCAGCAAAGACAAGGACAAAGGAGCTACCACCCACAGATGATGAGGGGTATTCGTGCTCACTTCCGCAGTCTATTATTGATACCAGTGGAGAGGCGGGGGCCACGTGAGCAAGATGTATCCGGGAATTCGGTGAGGTGGAAGAATTCCGCCTGGGATGAGGATGCCACTTTGGGAGAGTGAGCAGATTTTGCGCATCCATCACTCACTGCTAGAGGACAAGCAACATTTTGCTGTGGGAGACCTAGTCATTCCTAATGAAGTGATGTGCCTAATTGGAATATTCGATTTTATGAAGTTTTTCCGTTCATAGTTTATAAATAAATAAAAAGTGAGTAGAGAGGGTCTAACTCACTTATGAAATAAAACATCCTCCTAGTAGCATGATGTCAGAATCTCAAGGAGAAAACCAAGGGGGGGCCAAGCACCATGTAGAGAGAGTGGCCCACGTTAGCTCTAGAAGCTTCAGCGCGGGGAGAGTGTTGGACACTTGGCAAGAGATGGAGGCTACACTGGGAGATGGCCTTGGGATTGGAGGAAGGCCAACGTTATAAAAGAAGGAGAGCCTTCTCATTTGATTCATTTTGTTGTTGATGATATTGAGCTGTATCGTTTGTCTTCTTGAGCACGCCGTCGTTTAGCTCGTCCGCAAGATCGTTTAGTGCATTGAGTGTCTCCTGTCGTGAGATCTCACCCTTAGCCCTGGGACTTCAGTGCCTGGCCGCAAGGTTATTCCTTCCGCATTTTGTGAGAGGTTTTGTTGTTCGGGTTTGCCGTGAGTCAAGCTTGGTAGAGACCCATGGCAACACCGGGAGAGAGGACGTGTTCATCTTGGAGGTGCTCCGGGACGGATTTCTCACAGGAGATTTAGCTTAGATTTTGAGCGTAGGATCAAACCTTGGTCTACTCGGAGGATTTTGGTGGGAGTTGGAGTGTTGTTTCAGTCGATCTCATTCAGCCGCGCAGCTCGGAGGCCGCCGTAATTCCCCGAGGAGGTATTTTCGTGATTTTGGCCTGCTATTTTTGACATGGTTTCTAGGTTTTGTCCTGATTAAGAGTAGAGGAGGTTGCGTACTGTGTCCGTCCGCAAGGGGATCAGCCCCTAGTCTTCGCCTTATCTCCCAAAGAATAACAACATACCCGCATTTTTCCAAAGCAGCTTGGGACGCAACTACGTAGCCACTCATTTGGCTTCTTTCGAGTGTTTCTTCGCTTGCCTTGAGCAAGATTAGGTGCCATCCTCCGACCACCCACCGTACTTCATTATATTTCTCGATTAATAAAATGGCTTAGCATTTCCATGTTTCCGGACAAGTTGTCGTATTTTCCGTATTTTCTTTCTCTACGCGTCATATGTCTCCGTCGCACCGATATTCTTACATATTCGTGAGCATTCTAGTTCTATACCACTTGGTGTGTTATCTTTCACTCCAGACGAGTCCTGAAAGGGGCCGTATAGCTCCTGACGGCCTTTTTCCGAGGCGATATATCTGGTAAATGCCCTCCCGCCCATTCGGTTGGAGTTTGCCATGTTTCTTAGAGATATCCCCGAAACTAGATATTGGCGTAAAATCCTCAAATATTTATGCCTATACCCGAAATGAGATCGACCGCTCGTTCGGGGAAATTTTGTCAAACAGCTTGATATACAACCGTCGAATCGGCACTTGTTGGAGAGGCTCCTCACCATCCGTTGTTTTTGTTGTGCAACGCGAAAAGGATCGTACATGTACCTCGTCTTTGCAATGGCGATCTCATCACTCATCATACAAACTCGTAACAAAAGGACCACAAGCTCCGTAACAATTTGGGCCCATCCCCGTTGCAAAATACGCTCGAAATTCATAATACCCCTTAAAACAACACACACCTCACACGTGGCGATTGCGGAAGTCTCCGGAGTATACGTAAGATCGTAGCCACCTAAATTTTCGCGCTTTCTGATTGATTGGAATAACTTCAAGAACTCAACTCTTGTCTCGAGCATGTTGTTTTAACAGCCTCTTCGTTTTCATGGTTCAGCCTTTTACCGCATCACCCCGCGTGCTTTTCGCGCAAAGCCTCGCATGAGACCGCGCCACACGTGAGCTCAGGTCGCTCCTTTGTGCCTTCTCTTCTCTTCTCGCATCCTTCTTCCTCGAGCCCCGACACCGCCGATGCCATCTCGGCTTCTCCGCATCGCAACTCTCTCTCTCAAATCAAATTCTATTCCTTCATAATCGACTTACGTATGTATGCTCGCTACCTTTCCAAATGGCCCCTCAAGCCTTCCCTTATAATTCGTCATTGACGAATCAACAACCCATATTAAAAATTTAATTAATGGATATGATTAAAACCTGACTTGATCAAGCCTCTAGAAAATTCGCTAATCGTTTCTCATTAATACCCATTAATTATTTACTTTTCCTAAGTTTTACTAGGTCCCCATTAAAATAATTAATTATTTTAATAAAACATAAACCGAGTGGAATTTCCACAAACGATTTCTAAGTTCTTTAGAATACCTGTGTCCAAGCCTCCCCACAAAATTTGAGACTTAGATCACTTTCCAATGCTACAAAAATCAACAATTGGGACCCCGGTATTGGCTTACCGATAGTTGGGTCGTACCGGGAGAGAGAGCTTGTTTGTGCACGTTTAAGGACTCACCTTTAAGTAGGATTGCAATGTCTCTTCTCAATAAATTTATTGTAGAGATTCACTATTTTTTCCATTTTGGAGCTAACACATTTTTGGATACCATCTTAGGAAAGTGGGTCAAATACTAAAATTGGTGGAATGTGGGGCCACCCTTTAAGGAATATGTACTTCTTTGGGAGAAAAAATCGCTTTTGTGAAGGGATGCTGAAATATTTGAGGGACCCACTGTGAAAGGTAAGGAAACAATTATAAATAGAAGGTTGAGGGCAACAATTGCACCTTTGATAATTTAACATTCACAATATCGTTACCAAGCTATTCAGCCGAGTCACAAGTGTTGTTTAGCACCACAAAGTTTCAAGGGGAAATCTCACCCTTCTTTCTATGGACTTCGAGTGCCACCCTAGGAGGCAATTTTTCCGCCACATTTGAAGGGAAGCTTGTGGAATTTTGGAGCATCTTTCATCCATTCCCCTTAACTAATTCGTGTTCAAGGAGGACACAAGTGAGGATCTCGTACCACTTTTTTCAACTATTTTCCAGGTGGTCACGGAGAAATTTAGTGTAGATGCTCCAAGGGAAGACTAAGCCTTGTGGAGAATTTGGGGGGTTGGAGATTGTTGCTTTTGGGCAAAACAAATTTCTTTAAGGTCATGCCAGGAGGAACGCCGGATAGATTCATGGGTGTCGAGCCACTTCGAGTGTCGAAATTTGTGGTAGAACGCCCAACTACGTGAAAATTTCTTAAAGCCCTTAATCAGCATTTAAGGAGGAATAAGGAGAATTTCAACAGATTTTATCATTGGGGGACACGCCTTGTTCAAAGGTAGTGCCAATATAGGGCACTTAGGAGGCTCTGAATTAGCCAAATTCCTTTCTCGTTTTTCTTCAAGTTTCGATGGGAGCTCAAGATGACTTGGCGTACCTTCATGAGAAATTTGAAGCCCAAACAAGCATGTCTTTCAAGCCAAACAGCTGTTGGTAATCGACACTATTTTGTGGGTTTTCCGTGGTTGGTCCGGGGACAAATTCCTTTCGGGTTTGGCTGAGTATTTTTGGGAGAAACTACAACAGCATTTTCAAAGTATCCCGGCGACCGCGTATGGCCTTTCTCAAAGATTTCTAGTGCAGCAAGAACCACCACCCTCGACCGCGTAAAAGGATGTTGGGTCAAAGTTTCTACTCATCGGGGCATACTTTCACTCGGGTTTGCTTCAACTTGCTTATGCAAGCCCAAGTGCACTGTTTCACTATATGTACCTTGCAATTCATAATTTAATAAAATAATTTCGTATAAATGGCTCACCTTATTTTCCCGCCTTTCTTGGTGTTTTGATGGTGCATGCGTATTTGTGATTTTATTTGCTATGTCCTAATTACCATGGTTCTGTTATTAGTTGTAAATTTCAATTTGGAACACAGAATTTCCAGCTCCAAGATGGTGAGATGTTGTCATGTCGTGTTAAACATGTAATGTCCTATTAAACATTTTCACTTGGTCAAAATAAATAACAAAAACATAAAATAAAATAAAACATAAAATTCTCCAACCTAGTATGATAAAGATATTATAATGTGATGTTTAACATTTCACCTAAAGTTAAAATAAAATTATAATGATAATTATAATTAATAATTAAACCAAACTTAGATCCAGATTAACCCGAGATCCGCCAAGTGTCGAGAGGGACCAAATCTCTTGAGATGCAAACATATTTTAGTGTGAAAAGAGATTTGATCCCTATCAACACTTGGTAGATCCGAAGTTAAGATGATCTAGGCTAGTTATAACTAAAATTATTATTATAAAGTTTAAAATAATTGTATAATAAAAGTTTAAACTATTACAAAGTACTTATTATTATTATTATTATTATTAAAGTTTTCATTATTATTATAACTTCTTGATTTACTATATAAAATATTTGATAATATTACTTTATTGAACTAATTTATATTTATAAACTAGTTCGCTAATTTATTAATCTACTTTCCCAAACTATCTAAACTAATTATATATTAAATTTAATCATTTATAAGATATTAGCCTACATCAACATGACAACAAGCAAACCCATACCGAATACAACCATAATTCAATAAATAAAAAAGGAGGAAATCCATGTAGAATAGTTGTAGTATGTTTGTTGCAATGAACAACAGCTTCTCAAATTCTATTGAAATTGAAAAAATCACCCAACATCCAAATTCTTCGTAGAAACAATCGCCATTCTCTTCTCGTGTTTTCTCTCGGAATTGTTGAAGAATGTAACTAGGTCCGTCTTCATTATTAATATATTTGTCAAAAAGAATTTATTATTATTAAATGAATTATTAAAGCATGGGTTTCATGCTTGGGTAATATTATTTAGATCAAAGTCCCCATTGTGGACTTCTCAGATTAGTCATTGCGTATTTAAATTGATCCATTCCGGGTTTTTGAATCATGTAAATAGGTTGCTGTCAAAGTCATTTATTGTTCGAGACTTCTCCATCAAGTCATCCTCTTCATCAACCTCGCCCTCTTCATCAAAGTCACTAAAGTAGCCTCTTCAAGTCGGCCTCAAATAGAATGATCTTCAAGTTAACATATTCAAGCTCCGCCTATGAGACCGTGAAATTTCGAATCTTACAAACAAAAATCTCATCACAGCTAATCGCATTTAAATACCTACATGTATTTTTTATTTAACAAGTTATTACAGAATTATTTAGCAAATATTAATGCAAACTAAGTAGCCACACCAATGTACATCAAGTACTAAAAAATAAAATGAGACGATCACACAAAGGACACTTATTTTCGAATAAAATGTCCCCTTTAAAACCCAATGTGGGAAAACTTGCAGTAGATCCGAGGGTTTGTATTATTAAGCAACAGACTTCCGAGTACAACTTGGGTGCCAAATCCGGCTCACCCAACAAAGAAAATCCTCGCAAAATGTATAAAATAGTGAGTTTTTTTACCACACACCGTAAGTCTCGACTAATCCAAGATTCGAATCGCTAAAACCCCAACCCTTCGTGCTACCCTCTCGCACGCAGATGCACAGGTCGCGGTGGGGATGGCCGATGACCCGCATCACCTCTTCGCGCTGACCGACTCTTAGAAAATCGAGTCGTGCCCTCTCAACCTTAAAACCCGATCTCCAAGAATATTTGTATTGTTCCTTGGAGGCTTCCGCGCGCTCCCTGAGCCTCGCGTGGCCTCGCTCACCTTTCGGTGGACCGTGTCACTCTCCTCGGTGGCCGCGCTTATTCTCCATCGTCTCTGTTGCCTCTTCGTTATGTACTCTTGGTCCTCCGACCAACAAATCGCTCGCCCTCACCGGCTACTAAATCACTCGGTGACCAGTTTTCGTCCGAGCACCGTTAGAAGAATTCGATCTCCAAAATTCACCACTATGTGTGTTCTCCAACCCACCTCAAGCCTTCCTTTATACTTTTTCCTCGTTGACAAATCAATTATGGTGATCTAATCCTTAATCAACGACTAAGATTAAAACAAACTTGATCCTCACTTAGAAGCTTCTCACCCACATGTTAAATTAATTCTACTTTAATTATTTTAATTCCCAAGTTTTAACTTAGGCTCCATTAAAATTAATTTAATTATTCGAATAACTTGAACTCGAGTGGGATTTCTCTCCAAACAATTGGGTCTTGGAGATCTCATTTGTTCTAGCCCCTCCATAAAGTTTTCGAGCCAGAGCACATCCAATGCTACCCAAAATCAAACACTCCCTCTTAGCGAGGAATGTGCTCTACAATACTACGAGAATCATCACCCGATCCACGACATCGGGCCTCCGTGATGTTGATGCTTGGCCTAATGCCCTCATCCACCACGTTGTTGCAATTTGTACCGCCGCACATGACTTCCCACCGGCCATCGTTTCATCCGAGACCGCAATTCCCTCCCCAACATGTTGCATTTGTTTCCCCCACAAGATCGCCACTACTAACTACCGCACCCAACTCAACGTTGAAAGTTAGGAAATTGAAAGACATCCCAACACCGACATACCAGGTCGACCGGGATGCACCCCGATGCCGTTTTCCTTCCGCTCAATCTACAAGCCCACCCTCCGATGCTACCGCACCGTTGTTGCCTCGCACTTCATAACCACTACTCCTCGCACCACGTTGCACCATTGTGCACCGCGCTGTTGCTACCGCTCGCTTCTCGCGCTACTTCGCACTTGGCGCCTAGCTCCCCCACGATCGTCGCTCCATCATCCATGACACCTGGGCCGTACTCCCTTCATTCTCGCTATCGTCATTAAGGGCTCCCATAGCCATATCTCGATCTAAGAGTTTTGGGCAGCACCCCAAGGATCTTGCCCTCTCGTTGTAGTTTCAATTCACACCCATATCGCCTCACTTTTTAGGTGCATGAGCACTCATGGCGAATCCATCGTCATCCTCCTCAATGCACTCGAGCCGATACCTTCGAGTCATATTCTTCTTTGCCCTTCTTCTTCGCAGGGCACTACATGGAAAAGTGTCCCATTTCCAATATCTAAAGCATCTGACCTTAGAGAGGTCCTTCTTCTTCCTTCTCCTTCCGTCGCCCTCGTTGTCCTCGACGCAGAGCCGCATCTTCTCTTCCTCTTCTGACTTTGCTCCTTGGTATCGTCGCTTCCCGCCTTGGTCCACGTCCGATCTCTTATTGTCGAAGAGTTGCCCACATCTCCTTCCGGGCCTAGAAGAGTAGCCCCGCCTAAAATTCTTTGGACAAAGGTTTCCCTGGGCCTTCGTTGACCGTATTTAGGGAAGTCCCGACTACAACCAACATCTAGCGTAGCCCTCACGTGTACACCGATCTCGCATCCTTGCAACCGACAAGGAAGGGATCGATCTCTTCTCCCTTCGCATCCGAAACAATTCAACTCGGTTCTCAAGAAATATCTTCTCATCGGGACTCGAAGATCCTCTACACAAAGTGATCAAGGCCACCCACGTTTCCCTTGTGTCTTTTTCCTCGTTACCGTGGGATCACATGATCCTTGACTTCGTCCATGATCATGCGCTTTCGCTTTTCACTTGAACTCCTTGTACTTCTCGAGAGGATCAAAGATTCACCGAACATCATCGTGTTCAAGGCATGATCCTTGATGCGATGTTCATCCAAAACTACCGTGATCCTAGCCTTCCGTATGACAACTTGGACGCTCCATCCAACCTCGTCCTCATCCCCGTCCACTTGCGGCCATCTTTGCTCAACTAAATGTCGCACGAAGTTCATTTCTCCTTTTCCTTTTGTTGCTGCCCCAACAAAACTCGGATTTGGATTTCTTTGGCGCCAGAAACTTTCTACAACATCGCTCCTCTCAAATTCGATTTCCTTAACGAAAATCCTTCTGTGCCAACAAATGTCGAAGCACTCTCTAATCTCTCTTTGTTGTTGCTCAACATCGGATCTAGATTTCTTGGCAAGAAATCTTCTCAGGAACTCGATTCTACTTTTCTTATGCCCCACTGTACATTGTTCTCACACTCACCGGTAAACAACGCCCCACTAGCAACTCCAGAAGAAAAATTGTACTACACCTTCGCGCCCACCGAAACCGTAAAGTTTGAGACCCAACAACCTTGCGCTGACCCAACAAGCATGTTGTTGCCTTTTGCAACCACAAAGATGACCCTAGCAAAAAGTTGACGCAGCCTCTCGCGAGAGGCTTCCTCCCTCGCACTACGTCACCCTTCCTTTGCCTCTTCGTCTAGGACCGCGCCGTCTCGGTGATGTACCACTTTCCCATCGCAAATTTTTCTTCCTGGCCCTTTCGTTGATGCCTTCGATTCCTCCTTGATCCGCAATCGCTTCCGATACCATGTGAAAATTTCTTAATCTTACAATTAGAAATCCTACTACAAATAATCGATTTGCATTACATACTTGTATTTTCCATTTAAAAAGTTATTTACGTTAATTATTTAGCAAATATTAATGCAAACACCGTTGATTTTGTAAAGATGGAAAAAGTGTTCCAAGCCTCATATTTTGGGAGGAGGCTTGGACATCAATATTCCAAAGAACCTAGAAACCGTTTGAGGAAATTCCACTGTTCATGTTTTATTAAAATAATTAATTATGTTAATGTGATCCCTAAGTCTAAAACTTAGGAAAATTAAATAATTATGTCAAACCAGAGGTAACTCCGCAACCGAATGTGTAGCGATTAAATAGTTGCACATGTATTTATGCACATGGAGGTGGAGCGCTATCGTATCCATCTCCCAATGACTTTTGGCCTTCCTTATTTCCTAATATTAAATAATATACAATATTGAATATTCTCACCCAACCCTTAGGATTTAGGTGTCAACATTCTCCCCTTTAATCCGAAGGGATGTTGGTGAGCCCAAGCATCGATCTGAACTTTTCAAACTTTTCTCTTCCAAGTGCTTTGGTGAAGATATCAGCAGTTTGCTCATTTGTGGAACAATGATGTAGATGGATGGTTTTGGCTTGAACATGATGTCGAATTAGATGGTACTTTGTATTGATGTGCTTTGTTCGATCATGGAACTTTGGGTTCTTGGCCAACTTTATTACAGAAGTGTTGTCGATCATGAGTGGAGTGGAATACATCTGTTTCATCTGCAAATCTTCCAGGATTTTCCGGAGCCACACAATTTCTTTTGTTGCTTCAGCTGCTGCCACATATTCTGCCTCGGTCGTGGAATCTGCTGGAACTAACTGTTTGCATGATCTCCATGAGACAGCTCCTGATCCAAGACTCATGGTGTAACTTGTAGTAGACACCCCTGTTTCTTTGTCGCCATCAAAGTCTGAATCAGAGTATCCGATCAAGCTGAAGTCGCCTACCTGTGTATATTTGAGTCCAAAGTCTTGAGTCCCCTTCAAGTACCTTAGCACTCTTTTTGCAGCAGACAAATGTCCTTCACAAGGTTTTTGCATGAACCTTGAGAGGATTCCAACAGCAAATGAAATGTCAGGTCTGGTGGTGGTCAGGTAGATAAGACTTCCTACAAGCTGTCTATACTTAGTTGCATCCTCAAATTCCTTCCCTTAAATAGATGTGAGCTTCAAGTTTTGTTCCATTGGAGTGGTTAAGGGATTACATTCATCCATGCCAAACTTGTTCAAGAGATCTCCAATGTACTTCTTTTGAGAAAGAAATATGAATTTAGGATGTTGAATTACTTCAATACCCAAATAGTAATGAACATGACCCAAATCGGTCATTTCAAAACCTTTCTTCAACTCTTTCTTCATGGATGCAATATAGCTCTCATTGTTTCCTGTTATCAAAAGATCATCTACATATACCACAAGATATACAGCTGTTTTTCCAACTTTCTTAACAAACAAAGTTGCATCATCAAGATCAAAATGTTTGAAGTCAAGTTTCAGAAGATGCTCGGTCAATTTCTCATACCAGGCTCGTGGTGCTTGCTTGAGGCCATACAAGGATTTTACAAGTTTGCAAACTTTGTGTTCTTGACCCTTTATCACAAATCCTTCTGGCTGGGACATATAAAATTTCTCCTTTAGATCTCCATTCAAGAAGGTTGTTTTTACATCCATCTAATGGACTTTCCATCCATTCTGAGCTGCTAAGGCAAAGAGAGTCCGGATGGTGGTCCATTTTGCTGTGGGAGCAAAAGTTTCTTCATAATCGATTCCTTCTTTTTGTGCAAAACCTTTTGCCACAAGCCTGGCCTTGTGCTTGTCAAGTGAGCCATCTGCTTTATACTTGTTCTTGTAGACCCACTTACAGCCAATTGGTTTCGTTCCCAAAGGCGGATCAACCAGCTTCCAAGTGCCATTCTTTATCGAGGCATCATACTCCTTCTGCATCGCTTCTTTCCATTCATCATGAGAAGCGGCTTCTTTGAAGGAAGTTGGTTCATGATCTGTAGACAAACTCAATTTACAGTTATAAGCAATATCCATATCAACAGGAGAATCCGAATTATCTACATCACCTTCGATTTGTTGAGTGGAACTTCTTGTTCCTGTTTTTCCAACCTCATCAGGATGAACATTCTCAAGTGTCTTTGTCAGCCATTTGGGAGGACCTTTCTGAGATGGCCCAGGCTGCTCACTTGACTGAGTTGGGATTGATTCAAGATTCAATCTCCCAATTCTGTCAATCACATCATTCAATGTGTCATCCATGGTTGTTTCTTCATGTGGGGGAGAGTGTGGTTCAGGAAATGATTCCACAGTTTGATTCAATATCGGAATCCCCCCTTCAAGGTGTGGAATCACATTATCAAATTCTTTGAAAGACTTTGCATGTGTGAATCTATCCAGGCGATCAAGTTGCCGCTCAACAACCTTGTCACTCTTGGACGATTCAAGAAATATGACATCTCTTGCTATCACAAACTTCTTATTTGCTTCATCATAGAGACGA
The DNA here is from genome assembly GCA_034641835.2 of Pinus albicaulis. Classification (NCBI taxonomy): domain Eukaryota; kingdom Viridiplantae; phylum Streptophyta; class Pinopsida; order Pinales; family Pinaceae; genus Pinus; species Pinus albicaulis. The sequence goes on from CM076580.1 coordinate 1,678,355,035, forward strand.
TATCCTTTGGAGGTATTGGAGTACCCCGAGAAGATACATTTTCTGCTTCTAGCACCAAGTTTTTTCCTTTGACCCTTGGGTATCAAGGCATAACAGGTGGACCCAAAGACCCTGAAATGCTTTACCGAAGGAATGTGGCCATGCCACATTTCAAAAGGAGTTTTGTTTCTAATTGAACTTGGAGGACACCTATTCTTTATGTAAACAGCACATAGAACTGCATCAGCCCAAAACATCAATTTTACATTCTTGAAAAATAACATGGAGCGGACCATATTTAAAATAGTTATGTTCATTCTTTCAGCTACACCGTTCTGTTGTGGATTATATGGCATAGTTGTTTGATGTTTGATTCCATGTTGACGAAGATAATTTTCAAATTCGTTTGAAGTGTATTCTTTTCCATTATCAGTACGTAGAGAGCCAATATGAGTTTGTGCATCATTTTCAATCCATGCATGAAAATTCTTGAATGTTTGAAAAGCATCAGACTTGTTCTTCAATAAGTAAATCCAACACATTCTGGTGTAGTCATCAATAAATTTCATCATGTATTTATTTCCATTTGCAGAAGCAATAGGCATAGGGCCAAATAAATCTGAATGAACAAGCTCAAGTTTTCTATGTGCTCTGGAGTGTGAATCATGAAATGGTTGTTTGTTATGCTTTCCTAGAATACAAGCATCACATTCCTTAGGTTTTCTAGGAATTGTAGGCAGTCCATTAACACCATTTTTCTTCAACAAATGAAGGCTTTCATAGTTTAGGTGTCCAAATCTAGCATGCCATAAAAGACTTGATGGGAATGTACCTTCATCATGATGTGAACTGAATGCAAAGTTTTGAGCATGAGCAGATGAACCTTTCAGCTTCAAGAGTCTCCCTTATTCTATTCCCTCCATGACAAGTGAGTGATTTGATGCTTTTCTGACCTCTGCCTTGCCATCAAACAAGTGAATTGAGTGTCCTTGCTGCCGAATTTTGACCAGGGACAGCAAGTTTCTCTTCAACTTAGGGAGGTATAGAACCTCATGTAGGATATGATCTGGAAGACCAGGCAGTTTAAGCTTGACTGTGCCAAGCCCTGATGGCTTGAGTTTGGATTTATTTGCGAAATATACTGCTCCATCAACTTTGTCAGTGAATTCTTCAAAAAAATCTTTTCTAAATGTCATGTGACATGTTGCTCCTGAATCTAGCAACCAATCATCTCTCCATGAAGTAAATGAAACATCAAATAGGTTTTCAGTTACTCCAGTGTTACAATGTGCTAGAACATAGTGAGCGGATTCAGGTGCTTTACCTTTGTCTTTGTCATTAGTTTTACCTTTGTCTTGATTTCTTTGCTGCTCAATTTTCTCCCAAGGTGTTCTGCATTTGGATGCATCATGTCCATCTTTATTGCAACGTGTGCAATGAAGATTGGATTTGTCAGATTGTCTACCCCCCCTTTCTGTGAAGTTTCTTCTTCCTCTTCCTCTTCTGCCACCTCTTCCTCTGGATGAATCTGGAGCATGAATATTTTCTCTATGTGCCAAGTATGCAGCCTCTTCGGAAGACGAAGGGACTGTCATCTTCCCAAAAGCTTTCTCTCTTTCTGCAAACTTTTTCTCAAGTGTATCAAAGGTGATATGCTCAAGGTTCCCACTTGCTTGCAAAGACTCAAGATAATGTGAGTAATTTGGATATAATGCTTTAACATATGCTATGAGAGGTATGTCCATTTTTACACTAGTGCTATCAATATCATGCATGATAGATCTAACTTCTGAAGCTAAAGCAAGGGGATCATCATTCTTCATTTCAAGACTGAACAGCTTAATCATCAATTGAACATTTTCTAATTCTGAATGTGAGTCATAGAGTTATTTTAGCTTGCTCAAGGCATCATAGGCATTTGAGAATGATGAAATGTGGCGACTCACCTCTTCATTTACGGAAGTTGCAATCAAGGCATAGGCCTTGCAGTTCTTGTTTTCCCAAATGGCGAGCTCTTTGTCTGAAGTGGGCTTTGCTGGTGGATTTCCTTCTTGTCCTTCACAGATTCCTTTCCACAACTCATTAAAAATGAGTGTGTGCTTGATTTTCCGGGACCATTCAAGATTGTTCTCTTTGCCGAAGAGAACCACCCCAACAATAGAGATGAGAGAATGCATTAGTTTGCTGGAAAAAATTCTTTTGAAGAGGAAAAATTTTGCTAGAAAATCTTCAATTCTGGAAATTACTCAATTAAAGGAGACAAAAACTCTTGCTGAAAATACTGAATTCTGCACCAAAAAAATATATATATATATTTTTTTTGTGTTTGAAGAAAAATTGTATTGAAAGTATGGTGGGGGGGGGTATTATGACTGAGGAGAAGCGGTATTGAATACTATGAAGGGCGGTATGGAATGTTATATGAGGAGGGGCGGTATTGTTAAATATGAAAGGGGGCGTGAATATATATGACAAAGTGGTATTATATGGACAGCGTTGTATTAAAAATGGAAAGGCGGTATTGTGAATGTATGAAAGGGGCGGTATAGTTAAATGGGACAGAGGGGCAGTATTATGGTGGGAGGGGCGATATTATGGTGGTATTGTAAATATGACAGCGCGGTAATATGGAGTAGCGTGGAGCGGTGTTATAAGTGAAGGGGGGGCGTATTAAACGCAGGTGGAATTAAATGCAGGTGCAGTGGAATATGAATGAAGGGGGGCGTATTATATAGACAGAGGACAAACAGCGTATGAGCAATCAACGGAGGGCGGTGAGCAATCAACGGAGGGCGGTATTATATATGCAGTGTAGAGGGCGTTGTATGACAGAGGACAGACAGCGTATGTTAAATACATATGGTGGGAGAACTGGACAGCACGGTATAGATATGGTGGTAGGCAGTATTATAAACAACGGTATTATGACAGGCAGACAAAACGTAATATGGATTGAATGACAGGCGGACCGAATGGAGTATAAGCGATACCATGTTTATACCATGTTTATCTGAATGCTACCATGTTTATCCGAATGCTGAGTTTGAACGCATCAGAATGTCCGCCGACTTCAGGAAAGGGCAAAGAACTGTAAGGGAATGGCAGCGCTGTGGGAATGACAGAGCGAAGGGCGCAGGGTTGTGAGAGGAAAGGAGCGTTGGAGAGAGGGAGGCCGAGAGGCGAAAGAACGCAGGGTTGTGAGAGGAAAGGAGCGTTGGAGAGAGGGAGGCCAAGAGGCCGTTACAAATTTTGAATTGCAGATATTTCAAGGGCTGCAGTCCTGCAATAGAATCTTCAGAATCTGCAAAAATCAGAGTTGTGCAGAAGGTGCAGAGATAAGTTTAAAAAAAAATGCAGAATTACAGTACAGCAATTTAATGGAGCAGCAGAAACTAGCATAAAAACTGACTGAGCAAAGGAACGAGGGAGTTACACCACAGGCAAAAATGCCAATAGTGGGACTGGCTCTGATACCATGTCAAACCAGGGGGTAACTCCGCAAATCAGAATGTGTATTAGCTGAAAAATGTACATGTATTTATACATGGAGGTGAGGCTATTGGGATTCATCTCCCAATGACTCTTGGCCTTCCTTATTTCCTAATTTTATTTATTATACAATATTACATATCCACACCCAACCCATAGGATTAGGTGTCAACAGGGCCACCAATGTGCTACATGTACCAGGGTTGGGGATGAATTTACTCTCTGTCTCAGCTTCAGAACAAAAGTTACGACATTTACTTTATTGGCAACAAAGTTTACGTCAAACACCCAATTTGGAAAAAGAAGGCACAAATTGGAGTCAGGAGCCATAAACTATACAAGTTACAGCTCGAGTCCCCAATGGCTTTGATAGGCAGTACTAATAAGAAAGATTTGAATGATTTATGGCATAGAAGAATGGGGCATCTACATAATGGAGCCTTGAAAATTCTCACGAAGACTATCACAAGAGCTCCAGAACTTAGCACCAAGCAAGACGATGTCTGCAGAGGGTGCGTATTAGGAAAGTATGCCAAGGCAGCGTATCCTAGAAGTAGCAATAGGGACAAGAGTGTGTTGGGATTGATACACTCAGACATCTTCATACCAATGTCTACGAATGCTCTTAGTGGTGCAAAATATTTGGTCACCTTCGTCGATGACCATTCCAGAAAGACATGGATCTACTTTCTGAAGACCAAAGACAAGGTATTTGATCGATTGAAGGAGTTTAAAGCTCTTGTGAAAAATCTGACAGGAAATCGGATCAAGACATTGCGATCAGACAATGGTGGAGAGTACATTGATAAGTACTTCATAAGGTTATGCGCAAGGGAAGGCATCAAAATAGAATGGATCTCTCTGTATAATGCAGAGCATAATGGAGTCGCAGAAAGGAAAAACAGGACTATTGTCGAAGCCGCAAGGGTATTGTATGATCAAGACATGCCCAAATTCCTGTGGGCTGAGGCTTGTAATACAGTCGTGTATGTGCAGAACAGGGTTCCTCATAACACATTGGGTAAAGTCACTCCTGAGAGCGTGTTCACTGGCAGCAAACCTGAAGTGAGCCACTTTAGGATATTTGGCAGTATAGCGTATTTCCATGTACCCGATGAGAAGAGGAGGAAGTTGGATCAAACTGCAGAGAAAGGTTATCTGGTGGGATATAGTGAAAATGCAAAGACTTACCGCATCTATATTCCCGAGAGTAGGAATATAGTAGTGAGATGGGATGTGAAGTTCATGGAGGAAAGAACCTTCAGGAAATCCCGAGAAATGTCTTTAGCTACATAGTCTAAGGAGGATCCGCTGGTCCAGCCACAACAACCTGCGGAAGATGGCTGTAGTACCTCTCCAAGGCACACGGATCCTAAGGATATCTTTCCCGAGGAAGTGCAAGAAGGAGAGCAGGTAAATCCACCCACCACTAGTGGAAGGACGAGCAGAGAACTACCACAAACTCTGAGGGATGCAGAGGAGTTTGTTGGAGCTCCTAGAAATGCGAAGAGGCAGCGCAGACAACCAGACAGGTACCAGGCATTGGTAGAACAGGTCGGAGAACCCTCTAGTTTTCAAGAGGCAGCTTAGCATCAGGTGTGGGTAGATGCGATGGTGGAGGAGTACAACTCCATCATGACAAATGATGTCCGGGAAATAGTTCCTAGACCTCAGGAAAAATCAGTTGTAGGTTCGAGATGGATCTACAAGATCAAATATGCTGCAGATGGCAGTATAGAGAAATTTAAAGCCAGTTTTGTAGCTAAGGGGTACACTCAGAAGGAAGGCATAGACTATGAAGAGACCTTCGTCCCAGTAGCTCGATATACTTCAATCAGATCCGTCATATCTCTTGCAGCACAGATGGGATGGGAAATTCACCAAATGGATGGCAAGGCTACATTCTTGAATGGGGTGATAGAAGAGGACGTATACATAGAACCAGTGTGGAAAAAGTCGCGAAAAAGTCGCGGGAGTTTTTGCTGGAGCCGATAAAATCGACCGACTTTTTCACGATTTTTTCAAAATCGAAAAAGTCAGGATTTAATCGTATTACTCCCTACTTTTTTCCGAGTCGAACGAAAAAGTCGTGAGGCCATTCCGCGCAGTAAATAAAAGCCCGAAAATAGATTTTTATGGGTTCATTTTTGTCGGTTTGTTGCGTTTAGCACTGTGAGAGTCAAGGAGAGGGTTCAAAGTTTCCGATTTGGATTGTGCGTTGAAGATTTTCATTTAATTCTCCACGGACCACCGCTCGAGCTTGCAGATTGGGAGGTGCCGACCGCCGGGGTTTGCTGCTGCGGCCAGGTGAGTTTCAACTTTCTTCCAAGTACCTTAACGCAAATATACTGCTGCAGCTGCTAACTCTCAAATATACTACGGTTACTTAATACTACCTTAACACAAATATTTAATCTGTGTTCTTATTCTTAACATGCATATAAGCTTTGGCAATCAGATTCTGTGTTGGTTTTTAATATTTATGCCTATAAATTTGTTGAGGAAATTCTGTGTTCATGTTAAGCTCAATGCAATTTTTGTGTTAGACAGTAGACTTTAGTTTACAACTTTTATGCCTATAATTTCATCAAGGTGTTTCTGTATTTGAATTTACCAAGTGTTCCATCTATGTAAGGTTGTAACTCCTTTCAGCATTCTATGATTTTTTGAATTAAAATTTAAGAGTATCCAACAGTAACTGCAACGACAAATTATTAAAATTTATTGATCCTAGATTTTATTAACTTTGGTAACAGTGGTTTTTGTTGTGATGGGAAATTTTTATTTTTATTTTTAATTTTTGTTTTGTGCCCAGGTTCAAAGTTCAAACATCAAAAAGTTTCAAACAAAATGCCAAGGAATTTGAATCCTATGTGGCAGTATGGTGAACCTGATCCTGTACCCGAAATTGGAGGCGTCAATAGAATGTATTTGACTTGCAAGTTGTGTGGAAAGCATATGTCAGGGGGTGTCAACAGATTAAAATTCCATATAGGGCAAATTCCAGGGCAAAATATAGAACTTTGCCCAGATCCATCTCCAGAAATTATCTGACAAGCCATTAAATCAGTGACGGATAAAGAGGATGGCAAAGACACCAAGGCAGTAATGAAAAGACAACTTGTAGGGAGCTCAAGACTGGGGGTAAGTGAGAGTGCTTCTTCTGCTTCAGCATCACCTTCCACTCCCAACCCCTCAGCTTTTTCATCCTTTTTTGTCCCTAGAACCACACCCAATGCACAACCTGGCATCAAATCAGCGATTAAAAAAGGCAAAAACTGACAGGTTGGTGAGTAGATGTCTTCTATGGAGTGATGTTCCTTTCAACATTGCCAAGACAAACCCATTCTACCAACCTATGTTTGATGTTGTTGTTGTCGTTGGCCCGGGGTACAAAGCCCCTACCTTTGCACAATTGAGAGGGCCTCTTCTTCAAGAGGAAAAGAATGATTGCACTACTAGACTGAAGGAGTTTAGGGCATCTTGGGAACACACTAGATGCACAATCATGTCAGATGGTTGGACTGACCAGAAAGGTAGGACCCTTCTTAACTTCTTGGTTAGTTGTCCCAAGGGGACAATGTTTATGAAATTTGTTGATGCATATGCACACATTAAAGATGCGTGTTTATTATGTGAGTTGTTGGACATCTTCATTCAGGAAACAGGCCCACAAAATGTTGTCCAAGTCATAACGGACAACGCTGCAAATTATGTTGCAGCTGGCAGGTTGCTTATGGAGAGGTATCCTACTCTGTTTTGGACACCTTGTGCTGCTCATTGTATTGACTTGATGTTGGAGGATATAGGTAAGATTCCTATGGTGAGGGATATTGTTGAATCATCCAAGAGCATAACAAAATTTATTTACAATCATGCATCTGTGCTTAGCTTGATGAGAAGATTCACCAACAACAAAGAGTTGGTGTGTCCTGCGATAACACGCTTTGCCACTACTTTCATATCTCTTCAGTCTCTGTTGAATTCTATGTGGGACGTGAAGAGCATATTTCTTTCACAGGATTGGCGTGAGTTATCTATTAGCTGCAAACCAGAGGGAGAGGGCATATGCAGACTTGTTTCATATGATCAGAACTTTTGGGCAGGAGTAGAGGAGGTGTGTGCCATTTCAGAACCTTTGGTAAGGGTTCTTCGATTGGTTGATGGAGAGAAGCCTGCAATGGGCAACTTGTATGAGGCCATGGATAGGGCCAAAGAAGCCATTCGTGCTTATTATGAAGATAAGGGAGATGAGGGGTTAGAGAAACAACAGGTCATATGGAGAGTGATTGATGACCGATGGAACAATACCCTCCATCGCCCCATTCATGCTGCAGGTATCTACTTCAACCCCGCATTTGCTTACTCCTGTGGTTTCAAATTTGATGCCGAGGTGATGGATGGATTCTTCACATGTGTTGAGAGGATGGTGGTATCTGAGCAAGAACGTGAAGATATTTCCAAAGAAATGGAAATATATAGGATGGCAGGTGGCACATTTGGGTTTACCATGGCTATTAAGAGAAGGACGACCAAAATGCCAGGTAAGCTTCAATTTGTTTCAACTTTCAACTTTCAAATTTAATAATTTATTGTCTCTTCATAATTTTTGCTTCTCATTTTTATTTTAACTTGTAGATGCTTGGTGGACAAGCTATGGTGGTAGAGTACCCCATCTCCAAAAGCTTGCCATTCGAGTGCTCAGCCAGACATGCAGTTCCTCTGGGTGTGAGCACAATTGGAGTGTCTTTGACAAAATACATAGCAAAAAGCGCAACAGGTAAAAAAATTTCAAATTAAATTTTTGAAATAATTTGATTATTTTTACTATATAAATTTTCTAAGTACTAATTTATAATCTATGACCCTTTTACAGATTGAAATCCCAACGCCTCAATGACATGGTGTATGTCTACTACAATCTTCGATTGTGGATGAGACAAATTCAGAAAACTCCTGATATGGATGCCATCTCATTGGACAATATTGATACCACTGCTGCATGGAGGGTCGAGACTGAGAGGCCGGCCATGGAATCGACCCCTGATTGGTTAGATGTGGATCCAGAGGCACTAACGCCAGAGGAGGAAGCAGTTGTACAGCAGGAGGAGCCAATGGTAGAGGAGGAGGAGCAGGGTCAGGAGGCAGAGCAGGAGGAGGATGTGGAGGAGGAGGTGACACCATCTAGGATGGGCAGTAGCAGTGGCAGCGTCAGCGGCAGAGGACAGAGGCCACCTCTTTTTTTTGCTTCTAGAGGACGATTGGGTCCATTTGTATCCCGAGGGGCGGGGCCTTCTTCCTCTAGAGGAAAAGGCAAAGCCATTCCCTATTCCCGTAAAAGGGGCAGGGGATCTTCATCTTAGTGACTAATTACTTTATGACATGGAGATGACTCATGATATACATTTATTATATTTTTTGTTGATATTTTGACTCTTGAGACTGAGACTCAAGAACTAGGACTCGATTCACTATTTTGATATGTGATGTAGCACTAGACTTCATATACATATTATATATTAGCTTTCTTTACATGTTTATGTGGAAATGCATTTATTTGATGTTGTGGATACTTTAGATGCTAAAAAAATTGAAAAAAATTGAATAATTTTGTATTTTTTTAATTTTGCCGACTTTTTCAAAAAACCCCTGACTTTGCCGAGTTTTTCAACTTTTTTACCCTTGCCAATTTAATCCCGACTTCGACTTTTTCTACATTGCATAGAACAACCAAAGGGCTTTGAGATGCATGAGTAGAAAACTCATGTGTGCGGGCTTAAGAAAGCCTTGTACGGACTAAAGCAAGCCCTAGAGCTTGGTATGGTTGAATTGACAGCTACCTGCAGAAGATGAGATTTGTCAAGAGTGACGCAGATGCCAATCTCTACTATCTGAGAGTAGGGGATGAGCCTCTAATATTGGTGCTAGGCTCATCAAAAACTGCAAGGAAAATCTAGCAACAGAGTTCGACATGAAGGATCTAGGGCGGATGCACTATTTTCTGGGTTTGGAAGTCTAGCAGCAAAAGGGAGAAATCTTCCTTGGGCAAGGAAGATATACTACAGAGATTCTGAAGAGATTTCAAATGGAGGACTGTAGACCGATGGCTACCCCAATTATCACAAATTGGAAGAAAATCGATACGTCCGAGGATGATGAGGCTGATCCTACTTTGTATAGGCAGCTCATAGGATCGTTGATGTACATGGTCAATACTAGATCAGACATCTGTTATGCTGTGAATACCCTCGGTCAGTTCATTGTAGAACCAAGGAGGGCTCATTGGGCAGCAGCCAAACATGTTCCTAGGTACTTGAGGGGAACAGTCGAGCTTGGATTGAGGTACACCAAGGGCAATGACATCTAGTTTAGTGGGTTCACTGACGCAGACTAGGCTGGAAGTCCAGTAGATCGGAAGAGTACCAGTGGGTACTGTTTCAGTGTCGGATCAAGAATGACTTCTTGGTGTCGTAGGAAACAAAAATCCATGGAGCTAAGCTCAGCCGAGGCAAAATATATGGCAGCTAGCACAGCTTCGTGTGAGGCCATATGGCTTCGTAAGTTGCTCATGAACTTACTCAAGAAAAGGATGGAAGCGACCAACATTTTGTGTGATAATCAAAGTTGCATCAAGCTCTCTGAAATCCTGTGTTTCATGATCAGTCGAAGCACATTGCCATCATGTGTCACTTCATCAGAGACTATGTCCAACGGGGAGCTGTACAATTGAAGTCCATTCCTACAGGAGAACAAGTGGCAAATATCCTCACGAAAGCTCTAGGCAATACTAAGTTTGCTTACTTCAAAGAAAAGATGGGGATGGTCAAGAATCCATTCCAGTAGGAGGAATGTATAGGCTCAAAATTCAGAGGGAGCTGCAGTACGGATGAGGCAGTGATAGTGATGGTGTCATGGACAGAAGTACAGAGGGCAGCAGCACAGCAGATGAGGGGCAGCAGCCGAGACATCAGCAGCACAGTAGATGCTTCAGGTCAGAGCAGATGTAGTTGGCATTTTGCTAGAACACTTTCCTCACTAAGGGGGAGTGTTGATTTTTGTGGCATTGGAAAGTGTTCCAAGTCCCAAATTTTGTGAGGAGGCTTGGACATCAGTGTTCCAAAGAACCCAGAAACTATTTGTGGAAATTCCACTCGGTTCATGTTTTATTAAAATAATTAATTATTTTAATGACGACACTAAGTCTAAACTTATGGAAATTAAATAATTAAAGGATATTAATAAAACAGAGTGAGAATCTTCTAGAGAACGAAGCTCAAGTCATGTTTTAATCTTAGCCATTGATGAGATCTAACCTAGGTCGTTGATTCATCAACGAGAGGATTATAAGAGAAGGCTTGAGGGTCATTTGGAAAGTAAGTCGGGCACACACTCAGTACCCGAAGGAAATCGATTCTAAAGGAATAGAATTCGATTTCAGAGGGAGAGTTGCAGGGAAAAGTTGCAAAGGCAGAAGAAGGAAGGGGAAGTCAGTAGTGACAGGGAAAGGCAAGAGAAGGATGCAGACGGCCACAGAGGACAGCGCTGAGCAACAGCACTGATTGCCTACGCAGAGTGATGTAGTCCAGCGTAGGGACTGCGCAGAGGATCACGCAAAGTGACGCAAAGGGAGCTAGGGTGTCTTCCGGGTGTCAGAAATTCTCCAAGAGGTTTCAGAGAATTTATCTGAGGTGTATTCTTAAGAGATTTGTCTGTCTATTTCTTGTAAAGATTTTCATTGTTGAAGAACAATTCAAACCCTCATCTGTTGCACCGATTTTCCCACATTGGGTTTTTTCGTGGACAATTGCCCAAAAATAACTGTGTACATGTGATTGTTTCTATTGTGTTATATGTGTTCTGTTCTATTCTAGTTAAGTGATTACTGCAGTTGTATTTATTTCAGAATTTATTGGAATAAATTCGTAAATAACTTATCATAATAAGCAGGCGAAATAAATCTATCACTGCAGTAGTATTTCAGATTTGAAATTATCACAAACTTTTCCTTCCAGCGTCCCTACATCAGCATGACGTCATCATTTTGACTTATATTTGGAGGCTAATTCATATTTTTGTGTAGCTACTTGGTCGACTTGCGACCAAGGGATGTATCTTTCCCATTTTTATAATGTTAAGGGGCTTGTAGGCATAATTCGACTTAGTAGAGAACGTATAAATAGAAGATCATTTCATTTTGATTAGATCATCATCACTTGGGAAATTCAGCCTTAGGATAATTTGCACTTGTTCTTTCATTGGCTATTGGAGTATCTTGGATGAATTTCAATATTTGGAGCTGATTTTTTATCTTCTTTTGGAGCTATTTCCTGGATTATGGATGGATATATTGCATGTTATCTTGTAAGTGCCTTTTTTTGAAATTTTTCTTTTGAAATATGTCTAAAGTATGGAATTGCTACAACTAGATTAATGATACATTGTGTCCTAATGTTGTGAAGATAAGTTTTGAAAGCTACTTGATTGACAATTTCATATATTATTCATGCCATAACATGTGATGAATGTTCCTAGTGGTGAAATATTGTTTTTACCCATAAAACTCCATAATTCTTCAATGGATAATTGTTGAGGGTTGGTACCTAGGGCATCAATTCTTGACCTCCTTAAAGGAAATTTTAGCCAATCTAAAGCATCTAGGACTCCATGTTCTTAAAGGACAAGGCATTAGTCCAAGCCTTGTGATCAAACTCAAACTTTCTCCATAAATTTCCTTTCTTAAATTAAGGTCCCCTAAAGTAGGACAAATAGGCTAGGGCATAGAGAAAATTGCAATAGAGAGTGATTTGGTAGATTCCAAGAGCCTAGACACCAAGACTAAGGTCTTATCTCATTGACTTCAAAGTTTGGTGGGCATCCAATTGGTTTTTATCCATAAAATCTCTTTCCCTAGGTGTACCCTAAAAGGGAAACCCTACCTTGTATTGTTGCTACTTGGGGACTTCCTTAAGGGTTGTATGAGCCTAATACTTGGTGACGTAAATCATTAAAAGCCCTTTTTTCTCCTTGCCTTGATCTCGGGAGTGCCACCATCCATGATTACCTATAAAACCCTAAGTCTTGCGCAAGTCTTTTCAGGGCCTCATAGAGGGAGAAAAGAACCTTTAAAAGCGTCATTTCATCACCTTAAGCTTCCCTTGAGAGTTCCTAAATCATCACCTAGCACCATAAACCCTAGAATATCTATCAAAGGTGATTATTATCTTACCGGGACTCCTCCCATCGCTAACAGTCTGTAAAGAGCATGGGACCTTGGCTGTGGTGACAAGGGCCCATCATCCCATTCTTATCACTTAGTCTAGCTCTTTGTCTTGTAGGGTTTCTCTTCAAGGCTTGCTAGATTTTGTGGTAACACAACTGCAGGGATATACAGATGCTGATTGGGTGGGGAGCATAAATGACCAGAAGAGTACTTCAGGAGTATGCTTTAGTTTGGGCTCTTCTATGATATCTTGGATGAGCATGAAGCAAAGGTCTGTCGCATTCAGTACTGCAGAAGCTTTTACTGAAAGAGTGTTGCTTTGGAAGTTGTTTGCAAGATTGTTTGACCAAAAGCTGGAACCGACTGTGATATATTGTGACAATCAAAGTTGTGTGAAGCTTTCAAAGAATCTCGTGTTCCATGACAAGTGAAAGCACATCGAAATCAAGTACCACTACATCTGTGATATGGTGCAGAGGACAGAAATAAGGCTTGAGTACATCTCCACTGGTGAGCAGACAACAAATATTTTGACAAAGCCTTTGTCTAGAGAGAAGTTCGTATACTTCAAGGACAAGCTAGGGCTTGAGGAGATTTCTCCTCTTGTTGAGAGGGTGTGATGATTTGATAGAATTATGGACAGTCATTCTTCTTGTGTCAAGTATATTGACCAAATTAGGAAGAATGGTCCTAGAGGCCCAGTATCACTCAGTTGAGTGGGTGCCTTTTAGCATCAGGCTCATATTACTCTCCAAATAGGATGAGTGAGCTCAATTAGCATCAAGGCCTAGAGTGAGTCCTTTGGATTTTAGACCAAAATGCTCAAATGGGTTGAGCATGTCCCTACGGTTTCACCATGAGTCAAAGAGATTGACCACGATGATGGTGAACCAGGACTACTCAGTATACCATGGGTCAGAGGCACCGACCAAAATCACGGTGACTAGTTGATGCTAGTGATTTACCATGTGTCACAGTTGTTGACCAGATTATGGTAATTGGATGATGTTGTTGATTTACCATGTGTCATAGTTGTTGACCAAATTATGGTAATAGGTTGATGTTATTGATTTACTATGAGTCACAGTTATTGACCAGGATTATGGTAATCGAATGATGATGTCAAAGACGATGACGAGATGATGATGTCAAAGATGCTCATTATAGTCAAGTCGGCCTCCCTCCAAGTCAAGTTGGCCCAAGCAGAGTCACACCCATTTGACCCAGCTAATTCACTATATCAAGACAGTTCGACCTCTTTCTCAAGGCATCAATTCACACTCTCTCAAGCGAGCATCTTCTGAGTAAGCAAACGAAGGACAAGAAGGACAAGGAGGACGAAAATAAGGATGCATTCATCTCTTCTCTCTCTCTCTTTCTAACTCGCACGTGTGGAAGAATTATCTCTCTCTAGCTCGCACTATTTTCTAGCAATTTCTATTGTAGGGGCCGAAATTTCTAGGCATTTTCTTATTATGGCATTAATGATCTCACATTTCCACAATGTGCTTTGCAAAGTAGGGAGAACTCTATATTTATAGATAAGGTTCTAAACATCTATTCTACTTTTGCTCCCAAAAAAGGGTGACTTGTCATCCACAAAACACTTGGAGACCAAGTCAAGAATTAAATTTATCTTTTACATCACTTAAAATCCTATAAAGAGGTGAGACATCCCAACAAAGGGTCGAAATACAATTAAGGAGGGCAGATTTGGCCTAAAACCATAGTGTTCCATTAGATCCTTTCTTGATTTTACTTGAAGAAAAATCAGGCATGCTTGGAAGCTTGAACGACCATTCCTCTAAATTGACCTTAACATCCTCCCAATGGCTACTAGAGGTGGATAGTTCCTTTCTTTTGGTGTGTGCTTCAAGGCTTGATCTTAATGATTGATGAGATGTCCTGAGTGTTTTGAGGTTGAAGTAGCACTCCAACGACGATTAAAGGTCTGACGTTCCATTGACTTGCCTTTAAACCTTCCATAACTTGTTCCACAAGGCTCCAATGTCCACCATTAGAGGTTCAACTTGGTCCATTTGCTTGAAATAAGATGTTTTCTTCCTTTTTCCTTAGTAACTTGCCCTTTACTTTGAAGAAATTGACTATGCTAGACTTTCAAACCTTGACTTAGTCCAAAATTTACTTTGACTTGACTTCGGAGGCTCTCTTAACCTCCACATGTGGGGTCAACCCCCTAGAAAAGTAACCCCAAGTGTTAATCTCTAATGTCCTTGCTGATATGAAGAACTTGTAACATGGGTTCTCTTGCAAAATATTTGTAAATGATTCTTGACAACTCATTAGTCCCATTTGACCAAGTTTTGACCTCCAAAGGCCTCTTACAAGCCCACATGTGCCACAAAAGGAGGACGAACCCCTTTAACTGAACATAAATTCCTTTTGGATCATCATTTCAGAAAAATTCCACGACGTGTGGCAAGGAAAAAAAAAAAATTGGTCAATTTGAGCCTTTGTTGACCAAGGACCCTAGGAACCTATGCATTGGGGTACTAAAACTTCCTTGTGAACAACAAATTGTTGGAAAATGTGAGACTGTCGTGATAAAGAACCATGTCAATATGGAGACACCAAGGCCAAGGAATGCCTACAAACTCAATAAGACAAGCATGTGGGTAACAAATAGGTACGTTGGGATTAAAGGAAAATGAGAGGAAAAGTACATTAAGAGATCACCTTTACAGGGTTAGACATTGAGTGTTCCCATAAATCATGAGTCCTAAAACATCCACATCCATAATGCGCCCACATACCACCCCAAGACATAAGAATGCCCATCAAGGCAAGTTGTTATTGCCCAGTGGCCACCAAGGGGATGTCAATAGTGCCATGAAACCAAGCATCATGAAGGTGAAGCTAAGAGGACCAACCATGACCATCCACCATCGAGGATCTAAGACAACTATAACAATTTCATCATCCTATGGGGTTATAAAAGGCTTTAGACTTTCATTCCTTGGGTTTGCAATGGTGCCTCCAAAATGAATCTGTGCATATGTACCCTTGTTGAAAGAACAGGATCAGGTGCTTTTTATTAATAAGGCCCAAATTAATTGGTTGACCCTCATTATCCCATAGGTACATAAAAATATCTATAGACAACTATGTATTGAGTAGAAAGTTATGTGCTTGTCAAGAATTATTATTGTATTTAGAGCATCTCTTAGAGGTTGCCTCATTGAAGAGGAAAGTGAACATAACTCTCTTTTTTTTATTATCAAAGAGATATTCTTAGGGTTTATCTTTCTTTTCTCTATTGTTCTTTAGTTTTGCACTATATTTTATGTGATTGCTCTAAACTTTTGGGGATAACTACACTACAAGTGGAGTATCAAATCACTTTTTTGGACAGGAATTGATAAAATATTAAGAACTAACATGGTATCGGAGCCTTGAGCTAGGTTTGATTCCCTTGAGTGACATCGAAGGGGGGGTTTCAGACTAACCGCAGCACCTCTGGGAATCGATCACGTGGACTAATTTCCACCCTAGGAACATGGGACTAATCGCCCACTCAAGGTAATGGTAAGGGTTTGAAAGTTTTCTAGCATGGTTATTGTTGTGTAACCAACTCCAAAAATAGAAGAAAAGAGATATCAACGCCTTAGAAATAAGCCACTTCGAGGGGGAAACCTCCAATACATTACATAAATGAACAATTCTTGAATGATACAAATGACAAAACCTCCTATCTATATATAGGAGTCCATGGGGCCACAATGCAATCCTAGTGGGGCCACAATGTAATCCTAGCCGACCTAACAATAATAATTTAAGGGCACAATAATAATAATATGGGGGTTATAGGGATACAATAATAACAATAAGGGGGTCTACGCTAACATAATAAGGGACTACACTAGTAATATAGGGACCTAACATGCCCCTCTCCTTCAAACAAGTGTTGTCCTCAACGCTTGATTATTTCTTGATGCTTCTGTATAAAATTCTCATCCTCCCATGTGGAATCTTCTATAGGAAAGTTCTTCCACTTGCTGAGATAATTTGAAATTGATTGTACTTGTCGAGTTCTTGTTTCTGTGACTACTTTAGAACTTCTTTCGATGTGATGTTGATCTTCCGGTTGTTTCATTTGATTTTGCACCAAAGTTAGGTTATCCTTTGAGAGCTGGAGAACTTGTTGTTGATGCTCGATGTGATATTCCACTACTTTATCATCCATAATAGATTTTATTTGATCCTTCAAACAATCCAACTTAGCCTCCATTTCTACTTTTAAACCATCTATTTCATCTTCGGTTGCTCTTCGTAAGATCAAAATTTGTTGCACTGGGTACCGTAATTTTGATATCTCATACTGCAATTCTTCCTCTTCATGCGTCATAGTATAGCTTTTTGAGGGCTTAATGGGTATGGAATTATTTTTTGGAGGCATTATAGAACCCATTACTGATAAAAATTCTTCAATATTCCCTTGGAATCACTTCAAACTGCTTTCTCAAACAAACGCTATGCAATTTTAAAAAACAAGTACACACCTTTTTCTTGCTTTTGAGTATCTATATATTGAAACTGAATTCTCTCTGTGATTTCAAATCTTCAATATCTAAAATTCGGCCCTGAAGTAGCCCTCTGAATCTTCTTTCGAATGCCACAGATCTGACCTAATTTGGATTCTACAAGACAAAGTTATGCCCAATCTCCCACAATGACCCAATTTTGGACTGGTTCAGTAGAGCGAACTTGTATGACTTGCCACGTGTCACTGTTTCTTCCTTTGGCTCTGAAATTGATAGACCGAAAGCTACAGTCCGTGTACTTGCGACCACTTTTTACATCATTCCAATCCGATGCTCAGAGAGAGAGCTATGAAGATTTTCCCACGATCACCTCTTTGAGATGAAATTCAGAAGCCTCAAAAAGCCCTAACTTCCACAGATCATATCTCTAAAAATATTGCGAACCAATCTCTGAAATTTTGCGAAAATGTTCCTCAGGATTGTAGCTTCGCCCTCTAAAAATTTCAACTTCTTAACCTTCGTAGAAAAAAAGTTATTACGAAAATACCACGATGACTTGTTTAGGTTAAATTCAGGAGCCTGCAAAATTACCTAACTTGCACAGATCATATCTCTGAAAATATTGCGAACCAAGCTCTGAAATTTTGCGACGATGTTCCTCAGGATTTTGGCTTCGCACTCTAAAAATTTCAGATTCTGAACCTTCGTAGAAAAAAAGTTATAGCGAAAATGCCACGATGACCTGTTTGGAGCAGCGAAACCCTAGAATATCAAAGCTCTGATACCAAATGTTGTGTAACCAGCTCCAAAAATAGAAGAAAAGAGATATCAATGCCTTAGAAATAAGCCACTTCGAGGGAGAAACCTCCAATACATTACGTAAATGAACAATTCTTGGATGATACAAATGACAAAACCTCCTATCTATAAATAGGAGTCCATGGGGCCACAATGTAATCCTAGTGGGGCCACAATGTAATCCTAGCCGACCTAACAATAATAATTTAAGGGCACAATAATAACAATATGGGGGTTACAGGGGTACAATAATAACAATAAGGGGGTCTACACTAACATAATAAGGGACTACACTAGTAATATAGGGACCTAACAGTTATAGATAGTGCTTAAAGAATAATCATTTCTTTTCATAAAAGAGGTTGGTTAACCCATTTCGAAAATTGAATTAGAGGTGATAATTTTTTAAGAGAAAGTGATATTGGTTTATAGTGATAATATCTTCAATACATAACAAAAGATTTGCAAAAGCATTGTAAAGGAAAGGAGAGAGATTTTTTATAGAACATGACATTTCCTCGTGTAAAATCGAATATCATACCATTGTAATTATATAAGATTAATAAGAAGATCTATTTTAGTTGTGGTATTCCTGTTCTAGACCACCTCGAAATTCAATAAGGGGGTCCAAGGACACCTGTTTTTTGTGTGCAATTGTGTATGATTTTGGACGCGAGACACTTTATTTTGTGTCTAGTACTGGAGGTTGTTCAATTTTGTAGCTATGGTCAGTGTTCACAATATTCTTTTGTACTTGTAATATTGAAATATGAATTATATTCACAAAAGAAGATTTATATGAAGCATGTTATTCATGCTTGTAACAAAAAGGAATTATTATTTGTATGCTAATCAAGAGTAGGAAAAATGAAAATCCAAATTGTTGTATTTGCCACCACAAGTGACCAAGTTGGCCGTCCTAATGCCAAGTCGCACTGCCTAAGAGACATGAATTTTCGCATGGACAAATCACTATAAATAGAGCCTTTTCGCTCTCCTCCAAAGACACAATTCGGATGATTTGATCTGAGGCATGTATGAAAGGTCTGAGGCACATCTTCTATAGAATGTGAAATCTGAAGCTAATGTACTCTATGGAACAGTGTGGCTCTAAGGCTAATGTACTCTGTCGAACAGTGCGGCTTTGAGGCTAATACACTTTATGGAACAAGTGCGGCTCTGAGGCTAATATACTCTATGGAACAGTGCAGCTCTAAGGCTAATGTACTTTGTGGAACAATGCGCATTTTCTGAGGCACATCTGAGGCTAATATTCTGTGAAGTAGTGCGCAAATCTAAGCTATATCTTTGTGGTTAAAGGCTGATCTGAGTAGCATAATGCAAGATCTGAAGCAGACTTGAAAGATGTCTTCTTGACCTTGTTGCAAAGATCCTTGTGGCAGAATTATGGAGGGTTGATTTGGTCTTTGGTGTTTGGACATCTTGCTGGTTAGCTGACTTTGATGCATCTCTTGTTGCATTGATTCTCTAAGGAAAAGGTTGGCTGGGCTTTTCCCCGTGGTGGGTTTTCCCAAGGTAAAACTTTGTGTTCTTTGTGTGATTGACTCTTTACTGTATGGTTGATGTCTTCCATGCAATTATTGAATGATGGAACTAATGAATAAGAATGTAAAAGATCACAATCATCAAAGATCTTGCTGGTTAGTTGACTTTGATGCATCTCTTGTTGCATTGATTTTCTAAGGAAAAGGTTGGTTGGGCTTTTCCCCATGGTGGGTTTTCCCAAGGTAAAACTTTGTGTCCTTTGTGTGGTTTCCTCTTTACTGTATGGTTGATGTATTCCATGCAATTATTGAATGATGGAACTAATGAATAAGAATGTAAAAGATCACAATCACCAAAGATAATTATTAGTTAAGAAGACTTCTAAAAAATTCAACAGAGGTCAAGTGAGTAAGTCATTTTCATCAAAATTCAAGTCATTGTAATCACACTTTGGGGTGCATGATCAGTAGTACCTGAGTCCTGACACCATATGTTAAAATGTAGCAAGAAAATTCTTCATTTGACTTGTGCCTTAGTCAAATGGAGAAATTTGATTTTCCACATCATCAAGTGTAGAAATTATACAAGATGCATGTATATTACCGGACTCCCCTAATCTAACAAATTCATTTTATGTTAAATACAGAATCCTTCCACTTAATTCATTGCGGAAATTAAATCGCCAATTGCAAAACACATATGAAGCAAAATCAATCGCACATAAACATAGTTGTTTAACGGGAAAGCTTAAGGCTAAAAACCCCAACTATCATATATTATGTATATCAATGGATCATGTAACAATCTCATACAAATCTTAGTACATAAATCTCTCAGTACAATCAACAATCATTACACACTGTCATGCAGAAATTTGCATATCTATGTAGCAATTTCTTACCTCCTGACAAACTGCCTCCACTGCGCAATCCCTGCTGAAGAAGACCCCTAAATGAATTCGAATTGGCCTTGCCTTGACTGCGCAATCCTCATTGGCATCTCCAATGTGTGTCAGATGCATTGAATGCATCACTATAGTCACAACAGATAGTCCATCTCACCCTTTCACCTATCTCTCCACTAGGTCTCCACTGGAACTGACATGCAAGTAGTTAACTGCTGTATTTGTTCAGTTGCAAGTGAGTCTCTAGTTGTGAATTAATTAAATAATTCATTCACTGAACTCTCACTAGTGTATCTTCAGTTAGAACTAGATACAATTAGCACAATTGAGTTTAACTCACTTAACTGAGTTAAACCAAAAAACAACTCCCATAACTACTCTTCCAACTCTGTCACAACTCTGCCACTTCAGTTCTAACTGAGTCCTCCATGCATGAGTCACCAACCACCCTAGGAATTGCATAATTCCTTCAGCCCATTGATTTGCCAAATCTGTTCACTGAAATAAAGTGCTCCAACAGAATAAGTTGATATTTATTGTTGGATTATTATTAAGGGCTAATAATAATCGACATGCATCTATTTTTAGATTAGCGATCTATAAATAGACTTCACCTAATCTTCTAAAAATAGAATCTCATATATTTTTCCAACTTGATCAACCATCTACAAATAGCATCCTGCAACTTATAGAATATGCTCACCGTGTCTAAAAATAGACATACACCTAAAAATAGCCTGCAGGCCCCACTTAGTGAAGGTGCTTAGTTTTCACTAAGCTCATCATCTTGTTGAATCTCAACACTCCCTCTCAACAAGATAGAGATTATCCTTCACCCCGATCCTACCTCTATGGTATTTGAATTTGCTCCTATGAGCGCCTTCGTCAAAATATCTGCATCCTGATCTTCCGTAGGAATGTACTGAAGCAACATGATCTTCCGCTGCACACAATCTCTGATATGATGATACCGGATATCTATATGTTAGATCTATCATGAAACACAGGATTAATCGAGAGTTTAATGCAACTCTGATTATCACAATGTATCATTGTAGGATCCAAATGAGAACCGAACAAACCAACCAAAATCTTCCTCATCCAGATAGCCTCACATGCAACTTGACTTGCTGCCATGTATTCTGCTTCCGCTGAACTGAGTGCCACGGATCTTTGTTTCCTGTTGTACCAATAAACTGTTGTAGATCCGATACTGAAAACCCCTCCTGATGTGCTCTATCTGTCTATTGGGCTGCCTGCCCAATCTGCATCCGTGAAGCCATGCAACTTCACCTCATCCGTCTGTCTGTACCATAAACCATACTCAGATGTGCCCCTAAGATATCTCAAGACATGCTTGCCTGCCTTCCAAAAGAGCTTGGTAGGCTTAACCATCGCTTGTGAAAGCTGGTTCACCGCATAGCATATGTCCAGTCTTGTATTAACTAAATACATGAGCGAACCCACCAACTGTCGATAAACAGTGGCATCCACTACCTCTGTTGATGTAGCATCCTCTTTCCTCCAATTTCCTGGAAGAGGAGTATCCATGGGCTTGCAGTCCTCCATGTGAAACTTACCAAGTATCTCTCGAGCATACTTGCCTTGCCATTGAAACCTGATATTTCACCTTCTGTTTATACATATTTCCAATCCAAGGAAATAATGAAGGAGGCCCAAATCCTTCATCTCAAACTCCTTTGCAAGATCTACCTTGCATGAGTGTATCAACTGCTCATCACCCGTTAGTATTAAATCATCAACATAAAGAACAATGATTAAAAGCTTACCCTCCACCACAATTTGGTATAGGTTTGCATCCACCTCACTCTTGGTGAAGCCAAGTCCAATTAAATAGTCGTCGATCCGTGTGTACCAAGCACGGGGTGTTTGCTTCAGCCCATACAACGCTCTTTTGAGTCTGCACACATGCGACTCGCTACTGAAGATCTCAAATCCTTCAGGCTGCTCAATGTACACTTCTTCCTCAATGATCCCATTAAGGAACGCAGTCTTCACATCCATCTGATGAATGTGCCAACCCATCTGCGTTGAAAGAGCAAGGATGGTCCTTATGGATAATACCATGCGACAGGTGCAAAGGTTTCTTCATAATCAATCGCCTCGATCTGTGAGAAGCCCCAGGCAACAAATCTTGCCTTATACTTCTTGACGCTCCCATCAGCAGCTTTCTTTTCCTTGTAGATCCATCTTGAACCTACCACTGATTTACCAACCGGCCTTAGAACAATCTCCCAAGCATTGTTTCTGACAATGGAGTCATACTCCTCCACCATGGCATCTACCCATGTGGGCTCCTGCATTGCTTCCTCAAAGGAAGATGGCTCTGTCACGATACACTTGCTCATGAGAGCCATCTATCCAGTGAATCGGTCAGGTGACTGTCTCTGTCTGCACTGTGATGTAGGGACTCCTACATTCTGTGTCGCATCAAGCTTCGACCTCTCAGCTTCTGTGGTACGCCTTCTGCTTGTTCTGATGTTTGGCTCTGCGTGAGTGGACTCCTCCACTCCATGATCCTCCTCCTGTGGCTGATCCACATCTTGAGGCTCATCTTTGGGAACAAGAAGTTCCTCCTCTGCATGCAAGTGTAGCTCCCTCTCAAGCGACAACTTCATGGTTTTCTCCTCATTGAATTTTATATCCCGTCGCACCACAGTCATCCGATTGTTTGGCAAATACACACGATAATTATGGGGTGTTTCTGTGTACCCCACAAATATCCCAACTTTTGCAGTCGGCTCCAGCGTCTTCTTGGCGTCCTTTGTCACATGAATGTAAACAAATGAGCCAAAAATCTTCAAATGAGAAATATCAGACTTCTTACCAGTAAAAGCTTCTTCAGGTGTACTCATGCCAAGTACTCTATGAGGACAGCGGTTTTGCACATAAACCGCGGTGTTGCATGCTTCTGCCCACAAGTGCATTGGTAGGCCCTGGTCATGCAGCATAGCTCTTGCAGCGCCCACAATCGTTCTGTTCTTCCTCTCCGCGACCCCATTTTGTTGTGGGTTATGAGACGCTATGAGTTCTCTTCGAATTCCTTCTTTGCTACAGAAGTCTTTGAATTCGTTCGAGATATATTCACCACCATTCTCGCTCTGCACAACCTTCACTTGCTTCCCCGACTCCTTCTCCACCAATGCTTTAAACTCATATAACTTTGAGAATGTTTCACTCTTCTTCTGCATGAAGAAGATCCAGCATCTACGAGAATAGTCATCAACAAATATAACATAATACCTATGTTTTGTTGTTGAAGCAACCGAGAAAGGTTTACACACGTCTGTGTGAATTCTCTCCAGGATCACCGAAGCACGGTTCTCCTTCTCATGAAAGGTGGTCTTCACAAACTTACCCATAGTACATCCCCTGCACTGATCTGACTGCGCAAGAGTACCCTTGGGAAGTCCAGTAGAAATCTGCTGCGAAGTTTTCAAGGCGCCATGGTGAAGATGGCCCAATCTTCTGTGCCATAATTTGCCCTCATCCCGACTCACCACTTCTTCTGCTTTGCCCATCATTGCGGCGCAGCCATCTACCTCCAACTTGTAGAGATTCTTAACTCGAATCCCTATCCTCTTGGTTTGACCCATTGTTTTATGTCGCAAGAAAGCTTTTCCCTCACTGAAAACAACGCCATAACCTCTGTCCTCCAACATCGCAACCGAGACCAAGTTCTTCTTCAAACCTGGAACATGCATAACATCTTTCAACAGAAATGGTTTAACTGACTCCCTCTCAAAGGTAATGGTTCCAATGTCGGTCGCACTGTATCTACCATCGTCACCCATCTCTATATGCATTTGGAGATCTTTCTCCTCCAAGTCACTAAACAACTCCTTGTCTCTCTTCATGTGGAAGGAAACACCACTATCAAGATACCACACTGATCCCATTGCGCTTGAAACCAAGCATGCGATCAAAGAGAAATCAAGTTCAAATTGTGAAGCTAAGGCCTCACCCAGTGTAGCTCTAGTAGCATTCTTGTTCTTCTTTTTCTGTGGGCAGTTAGTGGCGAGATGCCCATGTTCGTGACAGTGAAAACACTTCACTTTGGACAAATCCAGCTTCTTGCCTTTAGCCTTGGATTTTGGATGGGATTTCTTCCCCTTCCCTTTCCTTGCTTTGGCAACTTAAGCGCAATTCTCTTCATCATCATTCTTCAATGAAGAGCCATCCCAGGTAGTTCGCCTTATCTCCTCCTGCACTAGATCCAACCAAAGTCGCTCCCAATCCGACAATTTCTCCCGTCCATTGACAGAGTCCTGATAACTGTGCTAACTCTTCGGTAACCCAAGGAGAGCCAAGCTCACCAAGTCATCATCCGCAACTGTGATTCCCACACTCCCCAGCTCATCCCTACATTGGACAAACTTCGTGAGATATTTTGGAATATTGTTGCCCTTCTCCATTTTGATTTTTCTGAGCTTATCTTTCAGCATCAACTTCCTATGGTCGCTGCTTCTTTGGAAAAGATCTGTCAAAGCCTTCCACATTGCAAATGGAGTGGCTTTCCCATGAAGGCTTGACACAATATGGTCCTTCACACCTTCCAACAGAATTCTTCTTGTCTTCGCTACCTTCTTTTGCCAGGTGTCAAGTAATGCAGCATCGCTAGAAGTAGGCTTAGGAACATTGCTATCGATGAACTCCTTCAGACAATTATCTTCAAGCACCGCCTCCATCCTGTCCTTCCAGGCTATGTAGTTCGAGCTACCCTCAAGGGCATAATCCAACCGCAACCCATTGAAAGCCATTTTAATGAATACTCAACTGTCGCACCTAGAAATTTCTGCAGCAAATTCGAATTGTCCACCAACGCAAAACTTAGCACCGCTTCAAGATTGCAATCTTCAGTGATTAACACTGCTCCGATACCATGTAGAAATTATACAAGATGCATGTATATTACCGGACTCCCCTGATCTAACAAATTAATCTTATGTTAAATAAAAAATCCTTCCATTTAATTCTTTGCGAAAATTAAATCGCCAATTGCAAAACACATATGAAGCAAAATCAATCGCACATAAACACAATTGTTTAACGGGAAAGCTTAAATCTAAAAACCCCAACTATCATATATTATGTATATCAATGGATCATGTAACAATCTCATACAAAGCTTAGTACATCAAGCTCTCAGTACAATCAACAATCATTACACATTGTCATGCAGAAATTTGCATATCTATGCACCAATTTCTTGCCTCCTGACAACTTACCTCCACTGCGCAATCCCTGCTGAAGAAGACCCCTAAATGAATTCAAATTGGCCTTGCCTTAACTGTGCAATCCTCATTGGCATCTCTAATGTGTGTCAAATGCACTGAATGCATCACTATAGTCACAACAGATACTCCATCTCACCCTTTCACCTATCTCTCCACTAGGTCTCCACTGGAACTGACATGCAAGTAGTTAACTACTGTATTTGTTCAGTTGCAAGTGAGTCTCTAGTTGTGAATTAATTAAGTAATTAATTCACTAAACTCACTAGTGTATCAATCAGTTAGACTAGATACAACTAGCTCAACTGAGTCTAACTGAGTTAAACTGAATACAACTCCATAACTACTTCTTCCAACTGTGTCATAACTCTGCCACTTGAGTTCTAACCGAGTCCTCCATGCATTAGCTCCAGTAAACCCTTAGGAATTGCGTAATTCCTTCTGTCAGCTGATGTGCCACATCTGTGCACTGAACTGAAGTGCTCCAAGAGAATAAGTTGTTGTTTAGAGTCTGATTATTATTAAGAGCTAATAATAATCGACATGCATCTATTTTTAGATTGACGATCTATAAATAGACTTCGCCTAATATTCTAAAAATATAATTTCATCTATTTTTCCAACTTAATCAACCATCTACAAATAGCATCCTGCAACTTATAGAATATGCTCACCATGTCTAAAAATAGACATACACCTAAAAATAGCCTGTGGGCCCCACTTTGTGAAGGTGCTTAATTTTCACTAAGCTCATCATCTTTAGTGGAGTCAGTAGGAGTTCAGTTGAGTAGTTAATGTAGAAATTTAATACCAAATGCATGTATATCCTAGATTCTCCTTATCTAACAATATGCTATTGTTAAATACATAATCGCTTCTACTTATCTTTGCGGAAACTTAAAACACAATCGCCAATCACAATATCATGAAGAAAGATCAATCACACATAACACAGATATTTACCTGGGAAATCTTATAGCTAAAAACCTCACTATCTTCTATTATGTATTATATCATGGATAATGAAAAAATTACATACAAAGCTCTAATCCAAGAGCTCTCAGTACATGAGCTAACTGTCTCACACTATCATACAAAAATTAGCAAGTTCCTTAGCCAATTTACTGTCTCGAGACAACCTCCCTCCATTGCGCAATCCCAGCTGATAGCAATCCTGCCTGCCTTGACTGCGCAATCCTCATGGGCACATCCAATGTGTGTGTGGTTGCATGTGTGCAACCAGATAATGTCACAACTGATAGTTTACTTCAATTTCACCTAGAACTCAACTGGATCTCCACTGGATCTGACATGCATGCAGTTAATAATAGTAAATATTCAGTTGCATGTGAGACCACTGATTCTGAATTAATTAATAATTAATTGACTTGATCTCTCACTAGAGTATCTTCAGTTACAACTAGCACAACTGAGTTTAACTCACTTAACTAAATTAAACTACTTTACAACTTGCATAATTGCACTTCAAACTCTATTACAACTTCGAATCACTCAGTTACAACTAAGTCCACTTGCATGTCCCACCAACCAACCTCTTAACTCGAAACTCCTTTAGCTAACTGATTTGCCACTTCAGTTAACTATTTCCAAGTGCTCATTGAGAATAGATTATTGTTTATTGTCCAACTAATATTAAGGGATAATAATAGTCAACATACATCTATAAATAGACATGCAATCTATAAATAGAACTTGCACATACATCTATAAATAAACATGCATTTATAAATAGACATCCACCTAAAAATAGCCTGAGGCTCCATCTTAGTGTAGGTGCTTAATTTTCACTAGGATCTTCTTGTTGAATCTCAACACTCCCTCTCAACAAGAAAGGGATTATCCTTCACCCTGATCCTGTCCCTATGGTATTCGAATTTGCTTCTGGTGAGCGCCTTCATCAGAATATTTGCATCCCGATCTTCTGTAGGAATGTACTGAAGCAACATGATTCTCCTCTGCACACAATCTTTGAGATGATGGTACCGGATATCTATATGCTTAGATCTATCATGAAACACAGGATTAATCGAGAGTTAAATGCAACTCTGATTATCACAATGAATCACTGTCGGATCTAAATGAGAACCAAACAAACCAACGAGGCTCTTTCTCATCCAGAGAGCCTCACATGTAACTTGACTCGCTGCCATGTATTCCGCTTCCGCTGAACTGAATGCCATGGATCTCTGCTTCCTATTGTACCAAGAAACAGCTGTAGATCTGATACTAAAGATCCCCCCTGATGTGTTCTTTCTGTCCGTTGGACTTCCAGCCCAATCTGCATCTGTGAAGCCATGCAACTTCACTCCATCCGTCTGTCTGTACCATAATCCATACTCTGATGTGCCCCTCAGGTATCTTAGGACATGCTTACCCGCCTTCCAGAAGAGCTTGGTAGCCTTAATCATAGCTTGACTCAGCTGGTTAACCGCATAGCAAATGTCTGGTCTTGTATTCACTAAATAAATTAGCGAACCCACTAATTGTCGATAGACAGTAGCATCCACTACCTCTCCAGAAGTAGCATCCTCTTTCCTCCAGTTTCCCGGAAGAGGATTATCCATGGGTTTGCAGCCCTCCATGTGAAACTTACCTAGTATCTCCCTTGCATACTTGCCTTGAGAAACAAAAAGTTCACCATCTCGCTGCCATATTTCCAATCTAAGGAAATAATGAAGGAGGCCCATATCCTTCATCTCGAACTCTTTTGCAAGATCCTCCTTGCATGAGTGTATCAACTGCTCATCACCAGTCAATATTAAATCATCAACATAAAGAACAATGATTAAAATCTTACCCTCCACCACAATTTGGTATAGGTTTGCATCTGCTTCACTTTTGGTGAAGCCCAGTACGATGAAATAGCTGTCTATCAGAGTGTACCAAGCACGGGGTGCTTGGTTCAGCCCATACAGCGCTCTTTTGAGTCGACACACATGCGACTCGCTGTTGAAGATCTCAAAACCTTCAAGATGCTCTATGTACACCTCTTCCTCAATGATCCCATTGAGAAATGTAGTCTTCACATCCATCTGATGAATGCACTAGCCCATCTGCGCTGACAAAGCAAGGATGGTCCTTATGGAAGAATACCTTGCGACACGTGCAAAGGTCTCTTCATAATCTATCCCCTCGATCTGTGAGAAGCCCTGGGCCACAAATTTGGCCTTTTATTTCTCAACACTCCCATCAGCAACTTGCTTTACCTTGTAGATCCATCTCAAACCTACCACTGATTTATCAACCGGCCTTGGAACAATTTCCCAAGCACTGTTTTTGACAATGGAGTCATACTCCTCCACCATTGCATCTACCCACGTGGGCTACCGCACTACTTTTTGAAAGGAAGATGGTTCAATCACAATACATTTGCTCATTCATGAGAGCCATGTCTCCAGTAAATCGGTCAGGAGACTATCTTTGTCTGCACTGTGAAGTAGGTGCTCTTACATTCTGTGCAGCATCAAGTCGCAGCCTATCAGCTTCTGTGGTACGCCTTCTGCCAGTTCTGATGGTTGACTTTGCATGAGTGGACTCCTCCACTCCATGAACTTCCTCCTGCCGCTACTCCACATCTAGAGACTCATCTTTGGGAACCAGCAATTCCTCCTCCGCATGCAAGTCCAGCTCCCTCTCAAGCAATGTTGCGAACATCTCGATAACATCCTGATTTACCTCGAAATCATGATTTTTTGACCTAGCTGATGTTTCCGATTTTTATAGATATTTTGATGGTATCTTAATTTGTCGATGTTCGCCGATTTTTACGATTTGTTGGTTTTCCAAACCCTTTCCAATTTTATCCCGATGTCTATGTTCGCAACATTGCTCTCAAGCGACAACCGCATGACTTTTCCCTCATCAAATTTTATATCTCGTCGCATAACAGTCATCTTACTGTTAGGAAAATACACACGATAATTATGAGGTGTTTCTGTGTACCCCACAAAAATTGCAACTTCAGCAGTCAGCTCCAGCTTCTTCCTGGCGTTCATGGTCACATGGACATAAACAAATGAGCCAAAAATATTAAAGTGTGAAACATTCAGTTTCTTACCAGTGAAAGCTTCTTCAGGTGTACTCATGCCAAGTACTCTATGAGGACAACGGTTTTGCACATAAACCGTAGTGTTGCATGCTTCCGCCCACAAATGCATTGATAGGCCCTGATCATGCAGCATTGCTCGTGCTACACCTACAATCGTTCTGTTCTTCCTCTCCGTGACCCCATTTTGCTGTGGGTTATGAGGCGATATGAGTTCTCTTAAAATTCCTTCTTTGCTGCAGAAGTTTTTGAATTCGTTAGAGATGTATTCTCCACCATTATCGCTCCTAAGAGCCTTCACTTGCTTCCCCAACTCTTTCTCCACCGATGCCTTAAACTCACAAAACTTTGAGAATGTTTGATCCTTCTTCTGCATGAAGAAGATCCAGCATTTACGAGAAAAGTCATCAACAAAAATAACATAGTACTTATGGTTTGTTGTTGAAGCAACCAAGAACGGTCCACACACGTCTGTTTGAACTCTTTCAAGGATCCCCGAAGCACAGTTCTCCTTCTCATGAAAGGTGGACTTTACATACTTCCCCATGGTGCAACCCTTGCACTGATCTAACTGAGCAAGTGTTCCCATTGGAATTCCAGTAGATATTTGCTGCATGACTTTCAAGGCTCCATGATGAAGATGGCTCAATCGCCTGTGCCATAATTCGTCCTCATCCTGGCTCACCACTTTTTCCGCCTTGCCCATCATGGCAGCGCAGCCATCTACCTAAAGCTTGTAGAGATTCTTAACTCGAATCCCTATCCTCTTGGCTTGACCCATTGTTTTATGTCGCAGGAAAGCTTTTCCATCACTAAAAACAACGTCATAGCCTCTGTCCTCCAACATTGCGATTGAGACCAAATTTTTCTTCAGACCTGGAACATGCATAACATCTTTCAATTGAAATGGTTTACCGGACTCCCTCTGAAAGGTAATGGTACAAATCCCGGTAGCACTGTACCATCCGTCGTCGCCCATCTCTATATGCATATGGAGATCTTTCACCTCCAAGTCACTGAAAAGTTCCTTATCTCTCGTCATGTGAAAGGAAGCGCCACTATCCAAATACCACATCAATCCTAATGCACTTGACACCATGCATGCGATCAAGGAGAAGTCAAGTTCAAATTGTGAGGCAAGGGCCTCACCAGCTGCAGCTACAACAGCCTTCTTGTTCTTCTTCTTTTGCGGACAATTAGTAGCAAGATGCCCATGTTCGTAACAGTGAAAACACTTCACCTTGGACATATCCAGCTTCTTGCCTTTAGACTCAGATTTAGAATGGAATTTCTTCCCCTTCCCCTTCTTCGCCTTGGCAGCCAAAGCACAATCCTCTTCATCATCATGCTTTGATGAAGAGCCATCTCTGGTATTCTACCTAAACTCCTCCTGCACCAAATCCGACCACAGTCGTTCCCAATCCGGCAATTTTTCCCGTCTGTTGAAAGAGTCTTCATAACTGTGCCAACTCTTAGGAAGTCCCAAAAGAGCTGAGCTCACCAAATCATCATCAGCAACAATTATTCCCACACTCCCCAGTTCATCCCGACATTGGACAAACTTCGTGAGATACTTTGGAATGTTGTCACCCTTTTCCATCTTGATTTTCCTGAGTTTATCTTTGAGCGAATTTCCTATGGTTGCTGTTGTTTTGGAAAAGATTCGTCAAAGCCTTCCACATAGCATATGGTGTGGCTTTCCCATAGAGGCTTGAGACAATGTGGTCTCGTACTCCCTCCAACAGAATCCTCCTCGCCTTTGCCACTTTCTTTTGCCATGCATCAAGATTGGCAACATCTGACAAAGCAGGCTTAGGAACATTATTGTCAATGAATTCCTTCAAGCCATTGTCTTCGAGCACTACCTCCATCCTGTCCTTCCAAGCAATGTAGTTCGAGATGCCCTCAAGTGCATACTCTAACCTCAAGCCATTGAAAGCCATTTCGATCTTGAATCAGTTGTAGCACCAAGAAAGTCTTTCTGCAAATTCGAATTCTTTCCACCAACAAACTCAGCTCCTACTTCACTACTGCAATCTCCTGTGCTCTGATACCATGTAGAAATTTAATACAAAATGCATGTATATCCTAGATTCTCCTGATCTAACAATATGTTATTGTTAAATACAGAACCGCTTCTACTTATCTTTGCGGAAACTTAAAACACAATCACCAATCACAATATCATGAAGAAAGATCAATCACATAACATAGATAATTTACCCGAGGAAAGCTTATAGCTAAAAACCTCACTATCTTCTATTATGTATTATATCATGGATCATGAAACAATTACATACAAAGCTCTAATCCAAGAGCTCTCAGTACATGAGCTAACTGTCTCACACTGTCATACAAAAATTGGCAAGTTCCTTAGCCAATTTACTGTCTCCAGACAACCTGCTTCCATTGTGCAATCCCAGTTGATAGCAATCCCTGAATGAATGCAATCCTGCCTGCCTTGACTGCGCAATCCTCATGGGCACATCCAATGTGTGTGTTGTTGCATGTGTGCAACCGGATAATGTCACAACTGATAGTTTACTTCCCTTTCACCTAGAACTCAACTGGGTCTCCACTGGATCTGACATGCATGCAGTTAATAATAGTAAATCTTCAGTTGCACGTGAGACCACTGATTGTGAATTAATTAATAATCAATTCACTTGATCTCTCACTATTGTATCTTTAGTTACAACTAGCACAATTGAGTTTAACTCACTTAATTGAGTTAAACTACTTTACAACTTGCATCACTGCACTTTCAACTCTGTTACAACTTCGAATCACTCAGTTATAACTAAGTCCACCTGCATGTCCCACCAACCAACCTCTTAACTCGAAATTCCTTTAGCTAACTGATTTGCCACTTCAGTTGACTATTTCCAAGTGCTCATTGAGAATAGATTATTGTTTATTGTCCAACTAATATTAAGGGATAATAATAGTCGACATGCATCTATAAATAGACATGCAATCTATAAATATAACTTGCACATAAATCTATAAATAGACATGCATCTATAAATAGAATTTGCTCATGCATCTATAAATAGCCTGAGGCTCCATCCTAGTGTAGGTGCTTAATTGTCACTAGAATCTTCTTGTTGAATCTCAACAGTTAATACAGTTGTTAACTCACTAATCTTTCAGTTAACTGATCAATTTACTAAACATAAACCCAGTCATGCATGGAATTCAAATTTCCTACTTGGAGTGGAGGAAAAGGCACATTGTAGTTATCAATTGTATACTAATTGGGTGTACAAACTTTTGCATTGACAAGGTGGTCAATTCCTCTAGCAATTGCGCAAGGAAATAGGGAATTTCCCTATTATTTAAGAGTTAATTTCCTCCTGGATTGTATAAGGAAATAGGAGGAAGGTTGAGGCTTGAATTGGCTAAGTGTTGGTCAGAGCAGTTCAGTGAGCAAGAGATAAGAATTGCAGTGCATGGTGTGCTTTAGGATTGAAGCAAGACATTGTAATTGATCCATATTCTCATCTAAATTAATTCAAATCAGTGGAGGGATTTTTTGTTGGGTTTCCTTGTAAAATCATTGTGTTCCTTGTGTTTTGATGGTTGCATGTTATTGCAT
The DNA here is from genome assembly GCA_034641835.2 of Pinus albicaulis. Lineage (NCBI taxonomy): Eukaryota > Viridiplantae > Streptophyta > Pinopsida > Pinales > Pinaceae > Pinus > Pinus albicaulis. Next base: position 1,678,388,352 of record CM076580.1, read on the forward strand.
GTGTTTCTATCGTGTGTTTTTCTTTCCAAAGAATAGTAGAAGAAATTTTTGTCTCTTGATTTCAGCTCGATTTCATTAGCAGTAGTAAATTTCTTGCAATTTCTACACCATAAGGTGACATAAGTGAGCTTGACAAATAAGCAAGCAAGTGTGACAAGTTAGCGTGAGAAAAACGGGGAAGGGAGGAAAACACTTACAAAATGCATGTCATGAAATCAAGGATCTGCAAGAGTACAACCATGAATTGCAAGATCAAATTAAAATACTTGAGTGGAACTTACACACCAAACATATCATAATTGATCAAATGATTGATACATTACGGTCAACAAATAATCTTAAAAGTGATCTAGATATGGAGGATCAATTGATTGACGCACTTTCAATAAAATTGAGGCAAAAACAAGATCAAATTGATGATATTCTTGATGCAAAATCTACAACAAAGATAGATGCAATTTGTGACACAAAAGATCTAATACAAAGGCTGATGCGTCTTGTGATACAGATGAATTCACCCAGACAGTTGATGTATGTTGTGGAACAGAGGAGATAATAGAGCAAATTGATACAACAAGTTCTATAGAAGACCTTATCCAAAAGTGTGATGTAATATGTAACACAGATGAGATAAAGCAAATGGTCGATGCATCTTGTAATACATAAGACCTAATGGAGATGAAATATTATAGTCAATTTATGAAATAAATAGTGATCATAGATGAGTCAGAAGGAAAAAATGATGATAGCAATAAATGTGAAGATGTAAAAGAACAACATCAAGAGCTTTCCAAGATGGTTGTCAGATCTTAGGAAGAATCATCATTCAACAAAGATCAGCATGGATTGGGATACACCGAAGAACAAAATTTTCATATTCTAGATTACTCCAAACCAATTCAATTTGTGAGTGCAGGAATGAAGTTAAGAGTATTGATACAAAGTTTCAGCATTGTAAAAGGGTTGGTCACATGGAGAATCAGAGTTTTGACCTCCATCCTTGTCTTCATTGTGGAAAGACAAATCACTTATTAGATAGGTGTCCAAAGTAGAAGAAATCTAAGAAAATAATTCAATATGGGTGGATAAATTCTTAGATATGGAATCTACAAGTGAAGAAACTACATTAGCCTTACTACCTAATCAAAATAGAGGTAAAGTCACAGAAAAAATAAATAAAATATAAAAAAATAGTACTCCACACCTACAGGGGGGGGGCACAACGATAAAAGAAACTCTCCTACACTTTTAAGGGGAGGGAGTAAATTGATGAAGTGAAGACGGTTAGTGGTAGACCACAACATTATTCAAACAAAGTTGGATTGGGTAGTGGTCAGCCAAAAACCAACATATTATTCAAAGCAGATTGGAGTGGTCATCCAGAAACCACCACATTATTCAAAGCAAATTGGTTAGTGGTCATCTAGAAACAATCATATTATTCAAAGCAAACTAGTTAGTGGTCAACCAGAAAAACCACCACCTAAAGAATCCAAATCCCTAGCTTGCATCCTTTCCAAAACGAACTATTGAAACTCTCACCTTGCACTTGATAAGGGGGGGTAATAGATATTAGGCTTCAAGATTCGAAGTCAATCAAAATTTAATCAGCGTTTGGGAAATCAAGCATAGAAACTAGTTTCCTCAACAACAATCATTTCAATTATTCAACAAAAATGTTCATACATAGTTGTAATCAGTGAATATTCAGAAATATCGCGATATTTTCGGGGAAATGAAATATCGCACAAAGATTGAAAATATCGTCGGGCTTCTCCTAGTCGCGGCTAGAAAAGGGAAAAAATGATTTTTTTTTTTTTTCATTTTTGTTTGTGAGTGGCTGATAAGGAAGGCTAAAGCATTGTGGAGGTTGTCAAAGAGGAATTGGTGATTGAACAACCATTATCACCAACACCTAAGAAGTTTTTCATCATCAAAGATTGAAGAACAGTGAGACAAAATCCATCTCTTCCATTAACAGGTATGTTCTTTCAAACCCATATTTTAATGAATTTTTTTATAGATTTAGGGCTATGCATGCTTGCCTCTTTCCCTACCAACATTGTGCTACTTTGTTTTTTTTCTATTTACTATGATTTTCATGCCCATGAGCCAATGCAAGGGTTTTGTCCATATTTGGACAAGAAGCTTCATTTTTTTTTAAACATTTTGATGCACCCTCTTATTGCCAATTTTTTATTCACGTTGCAAATGCCAAATAATGTATTTGTATTCTTATAGTAATTTTTTTTTTAAATGACATGCTTATTACTTATTATTTTTAAATTTTTATGCATGGGTGTTTAATGCCAATTTTTTGTTTTTTTGTGCCCTAGGTTTGAATTAGTTCACTACAAAAGTCAAATATGTCAAAAGCCTTGGACCCATTTTGGAAGTATGGGGAGCTTGATGGTGGGACAAATCAAGCATATTTATCATGCAAATTGTGTGAGACAAAAATGACAGGAGGGGTTACGAGATTGAAATACCATTTGGCTAGACTCTCTGGACATGATGTTGCCCTTTGTACACTTTCTAGTCTGGAGCTTATACAAAAAGCTCTTGAAGCTATTGATGAAAAAGACAGAAAAAAGGAAGAGGCAAAAAGAAACAAGGTTGAACGTGTAGGTAGATCTTTCGGCATATCTTCTTCTGATTTTGAGGCTGAGGGTAGTGGGAGGGGCTCCACAGCATCACCTGCAACAGCTAGTGCTAATATTGTTGGGAGTGGGAGTTACATCATTTTTTCCACGAACATGACATGGAACACAACCTTCCATAACATCAGTTGTTAAAAAAAACAAAAAGCTAGACGCAGATAGAGTTATGGGGAAGTGTCTTTTTTGTAGTGACTTGCCTCTCAGCATCACCAAAACCAATCCATTTTGGCAGCCAATGTGTGATGCTATTGTTGTTGTGGGCCCATGTTACAAAATTGCTACATATGAGGACTTGCTAGGCCCAATCCTTAAAGCAGAAAAGCAGGACATCAACTCTAGATTGACAGAGTTGAAAAAGACATGAGAAGTGTCTGGATGCACAGTGATGTCTGATGATTGGATAGATAGGAAGGGTAGGACCCTTCTAAATTTCTTGGTACATTGTCTTAAAGGCACCACGTTTATTAAATCAGTGGATGCATCAGCACACATAAAATATGTAGCAATGATATGTGAGCTATGATATGGCTTCATCCGGGAGATTGGCGTGCAGAATGTGGTGCAAGTCATAACAGATAATGCAGCTAATTATGTGGTTGTCGGCAAGATGCTTATGGAGAGGCACCGCACATTGTTCTGGACTCCATGTGCAGCACAGTGTATCGATTTGCTGCTTGAGGATATGGGAAAACTCTCCTTCATAAAGGAGGTGATTGATATGGCTAGGAGTGTCCCCAAGTTTATATATAACCATGCTTTTGTTCTTAGCCTCATGAGGAGATTCACCAGAAACAAGGAGTTGCGACATGAGTTGCGGCGTCCTGCAATCACACGTTTTGCCACCAACTTTATTACTCTTCAGTCTTTGCTTCGATGTCAGTTTGAGTTGAAGCAAATGTTTGTTTCTGATGAGTGGCGTGATTGTAGATATAGCAAGAGATAGGACAGGAGAGCCATTGCAAAAATGGTGTACACTGAGACATTTTGGCAGGGAGTAGAAAAAGTGTGCTCAGTTAGTGAACCTATAGTAAAGGTTCTGAGATTGGTAGATGGGGAGAAGCCTGCAATGGCTTATGTGTAGGAGGCCATGGCTAGGGCCAAGGAGGCCATTCGTTCTTATTATGCAGACAAGGGTTTTGTTGGGCATGATAAACATATGATGTTATGGGATGTGATTGATAATCAGTGGACAGGGATGCTTCATCGACCCATTCATACAGCAACACTCTTCCTCAACCCTGCATTTTCATACAAATGCACCTTTGATTTTGATGGTGAGGTAATGAAAGGGCTCCATTCTTGTATTTAGAGGATGGTACTCGATCCTGAGCTTCGTAGCAAAATCAACCGTGAGATACAATTTTATCAGGTTTGTGTTGGCCTATTTGGCTTTGATGATGCTATTAGGGAAAGGACCCTCTTCATGCCACGTAAGTGACAAGCCATCACTCATTAAAATTTTCAATTTAGAATTTACTTATTTATAATTCTAGATTTTTAAAATTAATTTATGTAACTTGCATTTGAAAGTTTAATTATGTTTTATGTTTTTGAATTTTTATTTCTTTATTTTGTTGTAGATATTTGGTGGCGAACCTATGGTGCAAGGGCACCAAATTTGCAGAAATTGGGCATAAGAATCCCGAGTTAGACATGTAGTTCTTCAAGGTGTGAGCGCAATTGGAGTGTATTTGAGAAAATACACTCAAAAAAGCGCAACAGGTATAACTTTGACCTTCATCCTTCAGTTGAGCAATTACATTTATTGTAATTTTAATTTATGACCCTAAAGTGTCAAGAGGGAAGACTTATTAGTCTTTTTGACACTCTTACAGGTTGGAGTTCACACGTATCAATGGTTTAGTGTATGTGCATTACAATATCCGACTTCGAGTGAAGCAAATACAAGCACCAATGGATCCAGATGCCATTTCCTTAGACAATATTGATGTATCGTCTCAGTGGAGGGTGGAGACTAAGCATCCCATCTTGGAGAAGTCACCTGCATGGTTAGAGCCAGAGGAACCATTAGAATAGGGGCAGCAAGAGGAGGACGACTCGGAGGAGGAGCAACACTCGGAGCAGGAGGAGGAAGAGGAGGAGGACGACGAGGAGGACATTGTGGGAGCATCAACGTCTGCACCATTTGCTATAGATATAGGAGAGCAGAGCTCCACACCCAATAGTCAGTATTTGACATTAGGTGCAAGGTCAGGGCCTTCTACTGCTAGAGGTAGGCCTGACAAACAGCCCCTCATGTTTTCCCGTAAAAGGGGGAGAGGGCACTGATTTCAGATAGATCGCTGCTATTTTTATTTGTTTTGCTACATATAACTTATGATGATGGGATACTTTTATATGTGTGATGTTATTTTGTATTGGTTCTCCCCATTTGAGCCCTTGATTGGACAATTATCAGGGATCAATAGGATTTGGCATCACCTTTGATGTATCATTTTTATTTTACATCCACTACATCATATATATTAGTGCTTTCTTCATATTTATGTGCCAATGTGTTTATTTCATGTTGTTATTGCTTTATATGTTTAAAAATCTGAGAAAAAAAAAATGAATATATTATGCGTTTTTTATGCTTGCCGAAATTTGCCGATATTGCCGATAAGATCTTTTCTGGACCCTCGCCGATATTTTTCCGATGCCAATATTATCAACACTGGTTGTAACTTGTAATTTACTTCTAGATATTCAATATTAGCAATTTTTCAGGGAAAACTTCATTGAAGCTTAGTCAATAGTTTCGGATTGAAGATGGCAAAAGTTACTGGTACAAGTGTTGTACAATTATTCAGACTTTTCATTGAAGGGGAATGTTAGATTGTGAGTCCCTAAACAATCACAAAGTCTGAGACCATATTGGCATGAGTTGTAATCCTTATCTTGATGAGGTGTTGTCATGATCCACTGATGATTTTTCAAAGAGATCTAGATATAGATCTAGAAGATCTAGAAGGTCAAGTTGATGTATTATAAATTCATATATCCTCAAATCAATACAAAGCACCATAATGGCTTAAGGCATTTCCCAACACTTAGCTTGTCTTGTCTTGCTACTAAGCCACTTAGCACAAAGAGGGAGAATTTTTTTCTTTTCATTGATTTTCAACGAAAAAGAAAAAGGACGACAACATTAGAGTCAATTTCTTAAGTTACTTCTTGTGTATAATTTGGAGAATCCAACCTAAGATCTGAATTCCTCTCTAAAAAATAACTGTCCAAAATGGAGTCCATGTAGTGGAGATAATCTTGATTTAAAATACGCATTTTTTAGGATTTTTTCGGAAAAGGCTATGAATTTCATAAATTGAATATCTTTTAATTGAGTGCACAAATTTCAATCAAACCAATGCTATTAGATCTATAAGAGATATGGCATTTCATAACTAGGTTCATAATAGCCAATCCAAGAAGAATATTAGAAGTTGTGATCATTTTTCATTTTTGACCTGAAAGGGACCTTACACAAGTTATTTTTTGGTGTTTTTAAGATTTTCTTTCTTAGGTTAACAAGCTCATAATTTTTTTAATTTTTTCAAATACATGATCTAACGTCTTTAAATAACATAGTTATTTGTCGTTCAACAAGTAAAACTATGGTAGGGGAATAATACACACAAGAGTACAATTGGAATCACATTATTGGAAACCCTTGTAATCCTTGTTGTTACCTCTTCCAATACTACCGTATTCAATAGTACCTATATATAAAATCTCACTTCCACATAACCTTGGGTATATAGGAAGTCCCCTAGATATACTTGAATCCAATTTTAGATAGGATAATTGGGCGTCTTGTTGTTATAGTATGTTGAGAACAACAATTGGTAGTCGAGTAGTATGAGTAAGGGCATAGTTGAGCCTCCTTAATTAGTGCCCTAAGATATCTGACTGGGTAATATTGTTGGATCCTACACACATATCAAAGATCTAGAGCACCTTGAACTCCCTTGTCGTCAAGACCTAGTAACCTTTTCCAGTGAGCTTACACATGAAGGCTAATACCTCTAAACCACCTCACACTTCCCTAGAAAACATGACCACCTACTCTACTACAGGCGAGTTGAAATTTATGGAAAGTTAGTGTAAGCTACTTTAGGAGAACATAAATGAGTTGGATGAGATGTTTGATAAGAAGCTAGATGAGAAGTTGGATAACAAGATAGAGTATGAGAAGTTCCAACAACAAATTCAACAAAACCTAGCGAACATCAAAAAATGTTGAATGAGAAGTTGCTAGGTAAGCTAGCTTAGGCCATACCAAAAGAACACCAATGGACTACTTAGCACATTAAGCCACACTAGGAAGAAACTTCTAACTCAAGACTATTTAGCCAAACACAACCCTCTTTGGGTCCACACAACAATAGACCAATGGATAAAACATATGGCACCATTCTCGTAAGGTGGACTTGAATAAGTTTGATGGTTTTGACCCATTAGCATGGATCACCTAGATGGGCCGTTACTTTTCCCTCCATGGCATTACTGATGACATGATGAAACTTAGGGCGAGCATCCCATATATAGAAATAGAACGATAACAATGGTGGGAATGGCATTAAAAAAACTATGTGGACTACATCACATGGAGTCAATTTGTTAGCTATCCATGCATGTTTCAAGATAGATACTCCCTATTTGGGGTGGCTTACCAAGTTACGCCAAAAAAGCTTAGTCACAAACTTTATGGTAGCCTTTGAGCAACTAGCCATTTATAAAGAGAACTTAACGTATTTTTTGTACTAGGAACGTTTCATTAGTGGCCTCGAGGCAATTCAAAGACAAGTTAGAATGCAACATCCTACTAGATGGTTGGAAGTAACTAAAAGGGCCTTAGAACCGAAGACAATGATAAGTGCACAAACAAAAAACCAACCTTCATTCCTTGCACTCATCCTCCCCAAGGTAGTTCCCCAAGCACAACTCCTACTCATCCCTTGAAAACACAAAGGTTGTCTCCAACAGAAATTGCAAATCACCAAAGACAAGGACTCTACTATAATTGTGACAAAAATATGCTCCACGGCACCAATGTAAAGAAAAAAATTGTTTCGAATTGATATGACCACTCAAGCCTTAACCAAAGGCATAAGTACATAAGAGACATTAGAGTTACAAGTTGAAGATACAAATACTCCAACCCATGCAAATAATGAACCTCCATTCTCTCATGAAGAACCACTCATCACCTTGAATGAATTATCAGGAATTTCAACTCCTAAAACCTTGAAACACACTAATTACATCAAACAATGGAAAATCGCAATCCTAGTTAATAGTGGTAGTACTCACAATTTCATTCACAAGAGAGTAGCAAAAGAAACACATTATTTTGTACATCTAGTGCAAAACTTTCAAATCATGATCACCAATAGAGGTATGATGAAATCTAGTAGCATTTGTGAAAATTTCAAACTCCAAAGGGAGACTATCAACTCAAAACTCATTTATTTGCCATCGAAATGAGTGGGTGTGATAACTCGTCTATTGGGGACAAAATGAATAGACATAATGGGACCAATCACCATGTATTTCAAAGAACTCTATATGAATTTTGTGAAAATTTCTTCACTAAGAAACCCTACTGTTAAATCTCGATTTACTTCTCCTACTTGATTAAACATACAAGTTATTAATGTGAATATTCAAAATTAACATCGAAGTAAATACAATTAACAACCTACACATACAAATCATTTACTGAATAGCACGCTCATATGACAAAGTGACACAAATTTTTCGGACAAATGTCCCAGGAAAAACCCAATGCGAGGGAACCGATGCAACAAATATGAGGGTTTGTTATTATTAAGCAGCAGTTTCTGAGTACATATAGGGTGCCATAAACTTGGCTGACCCAACAGAGAAAACCTCGGCAATCAGAGAAAATGTGAGATATACCTCACTCTCGCAAGTCCCGGCTGATCCGAATGAGAAATTGGTGAAACCCCAGTTGGCTCTGCGCAGCAAATGCGTAAGTCTGCGTAGCCTAGGCTGAGGAACTGCGTCACCCTAGCTTTGCATGGATCTTCTTCTCCCGGATCTCGGTTTCAGCTCAGAAACCCTTCTTTCGACAGAATTTCAGACTTCTACTTGGAGATGTTGCGCTGCCTCTGCGTGGGCCTGCGTCACTCCCTCTGATGGCTGTGTTTCCTCCACTACGTCTTTGTTGCCCTTGCTCTGCACAGTTCTCTTGGCGCTCCTAACCAATCACTGCATCTACCCCTCACTACAACTCTGAATCACTCCGATCTAATCTTTGTCCGAGCACTGCTCCGTCAAAAGAATCTGATCTCTTAGAGTCTGTGTGTGTGTCTCCAACTGACCCCAAGCCTTTCCTTTATACTTTTCTCGTTGACACATCAACAGCCGTGATTTAATCTCTCTTATCGACGACTTATATTAAAAGACTAGTTGATCCTCGTCACTTATAACATTTCATCACACGTGTTTAATTAATTCACTTTAATTTTTCTAATTCCCTAAGTTAGACTTAGGGTCCTCATTAAAAAAATTAATTATTTTAATATCTCACACACTAGATGAAATTTCTCCAAACGCTTTCTGGGTTTTGGAGGTCTCGTGTGTCTTAGCCCCTCTACAAAATTTCAGAGCTAGAGCACACCCAATGCTCCCTCAAAATCTCAACACTCCCTCTTAGCACGGAGTGTGCTCTAGCAATACATCCACACCATGTATCGCAAGATCTGGGCATCGGTCTCTACGCTGCTGATGCTTGGCCTGCTACCCTCCATCCACTACGCTACTGCTTTCTATATTGCTGCCCATGTCACTGCCACTGACACTGCTACATTTGTACTGCAGCTCCCTCTCAATTTGTTGCATCATGCTTCCCATAGCACTGCCACTGCTAACTGCTGCACTGCAACTCAGTTGCTGAGAAGTAAGCAACTGAAGGACCCCTGCCCAATCATTGACAGACAAGTCAGGCTGCATCTCATCACTGAAGCTCCCTTGGCTGTTGCTCTGCGTTGTCCTCCTGAAGCTACTATACTGCTGCAGCTCTGCACTGCGTAAGCACTGCCTCTCTGCGCTACTGAAGTCCTATCAGCCCCTTTGTGTTGTTGTTGCCTCTGCACTGCGCTTCTCCCTCTACAACATCACAACGCTGCCCTCTACTTCACTGCTACTCTTCTTGTCCTGCTACCGTCTTAAGGCTCTCGTAGCTTGTATGTGATCCAAGGGTTGGGCTATAGAAGGATCCTGCCACCACTCTGTAGCTGCTCTACAGATCCATGTCGCCCCACTTATGTGGCTCATGAGCACTCATGGCTACGTCATCATCACTCCCATCGTCCTTTGTTGCTGCTGCCTTGGATTCAGAAGATCGTTTGTCCTTCTTCTTAGGAAAAGTGTTGGCAAAGTGTCCAAGTTCGCCACAATTAAAGCACCGGACCTTGGATAGGTCCCTCTTCTTCTTCCCTTGTTGCCTTCGTTCCTTTGGTGGAAGGGTTGCATCCTCTTCCTCTTCTTTCTTCACCTTGACTGTTTCGTTGCCGCTGCTTTGCCTCTTGGTAAATCTCCTGATTTCCTCCTGACGAAGGATTGCCCACATGTCTACCCAGGATGGTAATGCTGCCCTGCCCAATATGCTCTGGACAAACGTTTCCCATTTCTCAGTGACTGCATTCAGGGTAGTCCTTACCAAGAGCCCTTCACCTGGAGTTGCACCCATGGAAATCAGTTGATCCCGGATAATCTAGAGTCTAAAGAGGAAGGGATCTATCTCCTCACCCTTCTGCATCTGGAATAACCGCATCTGATCCTCTAGAAGCATTTTCCTTTGGACAGAGCCTCCCTGATACATCGTCTCCAAAGTAGTCCACATCTCATTTGTCGTGTTCTTCCCGGCAATATGTGGCATGATGTGATCTTTGACTCCATCCATGATCAAACGCGTAGCCCACGCTTGATTTTCTTTGAATTTCTTCAGAGGATTTGGATAGGCAGGCACAGCTAGGACATTCTCAAAATGGTCCTTGATGTCATACTCATCCAGAACTGTCAGGATCCTGGCCCTCCAGATAACGAAGTTGGACATGCCGTCCAACATGTCCTAATCTCTCAGTGCATGAGAAGCCATCTAGCTCAAATCTGTCAAAACAAATACTCTTCTCCCTCTTTCTGCTGCAACACTCAACAAAAATACTGGATCTGGGTTTCTTGGCGATTAGAAACCCTCTATACTAGTTGCTCCCTCCGACAATTGATTTCCCTCCCAGAAATCCCTAGCCAAAACAACTGTACAGTGCTCTACAATCACCCTCCTAATCGAATCTCAGATCTGTTTGGCGCAGATCTGTTGACTAACTGTCCTCCTCCCGCTCTTTGTCAACTTATCTAGGCACGATTCTGCACCGTCAAAATCTCCACCACACCAGCCACTGCTAAAGATCTGAAGCCCTGCTTCCAGATCTCGGCAATACTTCACAACAACAAAAAAACTGGACTACGTCCCTCTGGCTGGCCTCTACGTGAGCAGACTGGCTCAACGCAGCGACTGCGCAGCGCAAGCTTCTCCTGCGTCCCTCGGGAAGGCACTGCGTTGTCTCTACATCACCAGGTGGGATTGTGTTAGTCCCTACGTAGCCTCTGCTGGGATTGCGTCCTCCTGTTGCTGCGCTACCCTCTCTGAATCTGTGCTGCTTCAGCTACCTTCTGCAGCAAAAATTTCTTCAGCCAATTTTGTTGGAGATTCAACTTGATCTGCAAGGCTCTGATGCCATGTGAAAATTTCTTAACTAAGAAACCCTACTCTTAAATCTCGATTTACTTCTCCTACTTGATTAAACATACAAGTTGTTAATCTGAATATTCAGAATTAACATCGAAGTAAATACAATTAACATCCTACACATACAGATCACTTACTAAATAGTACGCTAATATGACAAAGTGACACACAGATTTTTCAGACAAATGTCCCCTTAAAAACCCAATGCGGGAAAACCGGTGCAACAAATATGAGGGTTTATTATTATTAAGCAACAGTTTCTGAGTACATCTATGGTGCCATAAACTTGGTTGACCCAACAGAGAAAACCTCGGCAATCAGATGAGCAATTGGTGAAACCCCACTCTCGGAAATCTCGGCTGATCCAGATGAGCAACTGGTGAAACCCCAGCTGGCTCTGCGTAAGCCTGCATGGCCTGGGCTGAGGAACTGCATCACCCTAGCTCTGCGTGTATCTGCTTCTCCCGGATCTCAGTTTCAGCCCTGCTAGCTCAGAAACCCTTCTTCCGACAAAATTTTGGACTTCTACTTGGATATGTTGCGCTACCTCTGCATGGGCCTGCGTCACTCCCTCTAATGGTTGCGGTAGCTCCACTGCATCTCGGTTGCCCTTGCTCTGCACTGTACTCTTCGCCCTCCTGACCAATAACTGCATCTGCCCCTCACTGCAACTCTGGGTCACTTCGATCGGATCTTCGTCCGAGCACTGCTCCGTCAAAAGAATCCAATCTCTTAGACTCTTTGTGTGTGTCTCCAACTGACCCCAAGCTTTTCCTTTATACTTTTCTCGTTGACACATCAACAACCGTGATTTAATCTCTTACCGATGGCTTAGATTAAAAGACTGCTTGATCCGCGTCACTTAGAACATTTCATCACATGTGTTTAATTAATTCACTTTAATTTTTCTAATTCCCTAAGTTAGACTTAGGCTCCTCATTAAAAAAATTAATTATTTTAATATCTCACACACTAGATGAAATTTCTCCAAACGTTTTCTGGGTTTTGGAGGTCTTGTGTGTCTTAGCCCCTCTACAAAATTTCAAGGCTAGAGCACACCTGATGCTACCTCAAAACCTCAACAAATTTCACTAAAGAAAATCATGTACACAGCCTTTGAGGACTTCAAGCAAGCTCTCCTAAAATAGTCATCTCTCATCGTATGGAGAAGTAGTATTAAATAAGGGCCACTCTAGAATTATTACCCAATTAATGTCATACATGTCATGGATAACCTGACACAAGAAATCCATTCAAACTTGCAACCTTGACAAACATCATCAGGTCTTTAAGATATCAAAGGGTTTACCCACTTCTCGAAGAAAGCATGACCATGGCATTCCCCTAATTCCAAGAAGTCGACCACCAAATGTACATCCTTATAGATGTTGAAGTTTGTAGCTATGGTCGGTCTTCATATTAAAATATTTTTATCAATGTGGTACTTGTTTATGTAAAGCATGTTCTTCATGCTCAAAAGAAAATTATAGTATTCATGTATTTATCAAAAAAAAAATTGAATTTATTGTTAATGATTTATGGCTCCACAAGTTGTCCAAGTTGGCCCTCCTATGATCAAGTCGGTCTGCGCAAGGAGACACCCATTCGCCCTTCAAGAAGCCTATAAGTAGTTCATTCGTTCTCCATCCAAGTGGCACTTCAGATCACAAGTATTACAAGCATATCTTTGATCCTTAGCGAAGGAAGACAAGAAGATAAGGAGGCCAAAAAGAAGAAGAACAAGTCATCTATCTGCCCTCGCTCAAGTGACTACAAAAGGCCGAGATCAGTTCGAGTTTCTGTGTTGATTTTCTAAGGTGGTATCCAAAGTTTCTAAGGTGAAGTGCAAGCTTTCTGTGGCAGAGAAAGAGGTCGAAATTCGTCCCTAGTACAAACCTGTAGCAGACCTTGACCAAGAGCATTTGTGGACAGTTTATGGATGTTTTAACTTGAATTTTGTGGAGGGTTGACTTGGCACTTGTTGGACTATCATCTTGCTACATGTTGGTCAGTTTGTCTCTAAATTTGATCTCTTGTTGGCTTGGTTCTATAAGGAAAGGTTGTTGAGTTTTCCCCATGCGGGTTTTCCCAGGGTAAACTCTCGTGTTCTTATGTGGTTGTCTCTTTACAATCCTCTAGCATTTTGTTATGTTGAAGTTCTTTGTGTAATTGTTTCATGATAGATAATAAATGTAAGAAAGATCAATCTAAGAAAATCATAAGAAACAATTATCAGTTTAGAGGAGTATTGAAAAATCAACAATAGACACCCTTTTGCAAAAAGGAATGAAAACTAAAAGATCATTCATGAGCTATTGGAGGCAGAGATCATACATCTTAGTACAATCCCTTACTCATCACTAGTAGTCATGGTGTTAAAAAAGAGAGGCACTTGATGCATGTGTTCTAACTTTCAAGCTTTCAATAAGTTGATGATCAAGGACAATTTTCCCATACTAGTTATTGATGATCTCCTTGATGAACTTCATGGAGCAAAGTTTTTCACTAAACTTGATCTATGTTCAAGGTAACACTAAATCAGGATGGAGGAGGCAAACATCCCAAAGATATGTTAAACTAAAGAGAATATGAGAAACAAGCAATAGAATATACATGAGCAAGAGATGTTTTATTTCAATGTATTAAATCACATAAGATGGTGTCATATATATATATATATATGAACTTCATGGAGCAAATTTTTTCACTAAATTTGATCTTTGTTCAAGGTACCACTAAATCAGGATGAAGGATGCAAACATCCCAAAGATATGTTAAACTAAAGAGAATATGAGAAACAAGCAACAGAATATACATGAGGAAGAGATTATTATTCCAATGTATTAAATCACTAAACTTGATCTATGTTCAAGGTAACACTAAATCAGGATGGAGGAGGCAAACATCCCAAAGATATGTTAAACTAAAGAGAATATGAGAAACAAGCAATAGAATATACATGAGCAAGAGATGTTTTATTTCAATGTATTAAATCACATAAGATGGTGTCATATATATATATATATATGAACTTCATGGAGCAAATTTTTTCACTAAATTTGATCTTTGTTCAAGGTACCACTAAATCAGGATGAAGGATGCAAACATCCCAAAGATATGTTAAACTAAAGAGAATATGAGAAACAAGCAACAGAATATACATGAGGAAGAGATTATTATTCCAATGTATTAAATCACATAAGATGATGTTATATATATATATAGAGAGAGAGAGAGGAGATTTTGTTACTCTCGTTAGGAAATAGTCACCTTATTAATAACTATTTACCTAAACCATATATGTATTATAAATGATTTATTATTTATAACTTGATTATATTATTAATAATATGAAATCATAATTACAATATCTAACACTCCCTCTTAATGGTTTTATTTTCCATAACCTGTAACATTTCTCGAAATTTTCAAACTTAATATTGAGTGCCTTGAATGTATCAAATCACATAATATGGTGTCATATATATAATATATATTTACGAGATTGTGTTACTCTTGTTAAGAAACAGTCACCTAATTAATAACTAATTACCTAAACTATATATGTCACATAAATGATTTATTATTTACAACTTGATTATATTATTAATACTATGAAATCATAATTACAATATCTAACACCCCCTCTTAAAGATGATTCCATTTTCCATAACCCGTAACATTTCTCAAAAAAAATCGAACTTCTCCCTATTGAGTGCCTTGGTAAAGATGTATACTACTTGATCTTGGGACCTACAATAAATCAACTCTATTTCTTTGTTCTACACTTGTTTTCTGATATAATGATGTTGAATCTCCACATGTTTTGTTTTCAAATGATAAATCAGATTCATCATCATCTTGATGGTGCTTTGGTTGTCATACTGTAAAATAATATTGTAGGTTGCATTTGTGGAAGTCTTAAATCACTTAAAGCTGCTAGTTGCAAAAGGATATGCAGAAAAATAAGGTATTGATTATGGATGGCAAGTACACCAGATCGATGTTTAATCCGTTTAATAAATGTGCAAACAAATCCATATGAATATACATGTGAATTAATTAACTGATTGTGTTGTACATATTGGTA
Organism: Pinus albicaulis; assembly: GCA_034641835.2. NCBI lineage: Eukaryota > Viridiplantae > Streptophyta > Pinopsida > Pinales > Pinaceae > Pinus > Pinus albicaulis. The sequence goes on from CM076580.1 coordinate 1,678,403,878, forward strand.
GCAGAGACCATGCCATCGAAGTCCACCAAACAATTAATTTGGAATTTAGGAACACAATTAATTCAAAAATTATAAAGAAGATAGCAATCAAGGGTAAATATTCAGTAAGAGACCATATCAAGGGTAAATATTCAGTGTGTTCAAGTATATCTCATCATAGGAAAAATATCCAACTTAAGGTCAAGACTATTTAAAACTTCCAATAAATATCTTCAAAGATAATGTCCTTGATTAGAATTTGTAACAATGATTAAAAATAGAGATGAAGTCCTAAAAACCTGCTTGAATGTACCACAATTGTGACAAATTACTGGACCCAAAAATCTGACCCAATTACCTTTTTGATACTAATATTCTAGTCATATCTTCTTCTGGGTGTAGTTTTCACAACACATTTTTTATTTCCAAAAGTTTCACCGTACACATGTAACATCTAAGAGAAACTTAAATCATTGTGCTTCTAAGTTAGAAAGAAGTTTGATTTTGCATGTTTTCATCTATATTTGAATTCAATAACCTAAGACATTGTAAATTATGCTATTAAAGCTTGAGAAAGGACAATACCAAATTGGGAAGATCATATCCATATTTCTCAAAACCTAATTTCTAAATGAGGATAAAGGCTCTACAATAATGGATTTTTCTATAGCCAATTCAGACGTACATATCCATGTTTTAGTATTTTAGAATACTGGATATCAGGGTGATCGGTGTCAATTCAACTTTAGCCTTATCATTTTGTTAGGGTCCTATAAGTATAGGATTCATAATTTGGAATTGACTTATGATAGTCTTGTAAAATATGTACATACCTTGCTTTCTGCAAGTTGTTTTGCCATATTTTGTAAAAAATAAAAAAATCAAAAATCAAAAGAGGGTAAAAAGTCCTAAAAGAAAGATCAAAGGACTTAGAAAATATAGACCCCAAAAGAAAAAAAGATGAAAATAAGACATGAAAGTGAGCAAGTTCAAATGCCACTACTTTTTTTGTTAAATAAATGATTATGGCAGAGTGTCAATAAATGCCATAATCCATAATAAGTTAAACTGTTTAATCTTGATTTGTCATGTTTTCAGTTTCCATGTTTTAGATAGTGAATAAAGATTTGTCAGACAATTTAATCCTGACAAATCAGTAGATAGGTAGAGAATAATGAGGAGCTCATCATTGTACTCTGAGCCCTCGGATGATATAAGGTAGATTTAGATAGTTTTTATGTTTTTCAAAAGAATAAAATGTTTCAAGGTAGCAAGCTCAAGTGCACCTGCAAAATGGAAGAAAAAATGTTAGATTAAAGTTGGGTAGGTAGAAAGAAGTGGGAAAAAGCTTGTAAATATTCATCACCAGAAAAAAAATAACTAATTTCCCATCCCCTATAGTTATTCTACATTCTAGACTTTCAATCAAAGGGACTTAGAGCATTTCTCTGACTTCTGTTGGGACCGGACCCAAGGCTCAATGACTATTAGTTAAAAGTGTTGAATTTCTATATTAATCCCCAATTATCATTATTTACCCTTCATTCACCCATCACAACTCAAATTCTTGAGTGAGAAATCTTTTCTTACTCAATAATGCATAATATTCCTTTTGATTGACTTCCTCCATTTCATAAAACATACAAACCCTCAAAAAACATCTTATCCTAAGTAAAAGTGGTGAAATCATCAAATGATAAACTTTGCTTTAAGGTTTTCACTTTACTTAGTCATATAAGTGAATTTCTTGAGTGTTACATTTTCCTTGTCATATTAATTTCTAACTTATTCTATTAACTCCCTAAAAGAAACCTTATCCTATTAATATAGTTTCTTTTATTTAAATATCCTCTAAAACCCACTATTATAAGATTTTATGCCAAAGTTAATTATCCACATGTTGAAATAAAATCCTAAAAAATACCCCCTTTGGCATAAAACTAACAATATATAAATACCCCGCCCCCCTATAGTTATTAAACCCCCATGGTTTAATAAACTATATAATAAAACTAAAAATGCAAAAATTGGCCTTTTTTATACATATCTTATGTATTTCTAAAAACGCAAAATCATTACCCCTCTCATCCCATTTTATCCTAAGTTTTTTATAAAGGTTCAACCAGCACCTTTGTAAATACATTTGCTATCCTTCCCTGCACAAACTTAACCCAAGGTTAAAGTGTGAAATTACATAACTTAAACCTTTTCCCTTTTCCCGTTATGTAAAGCCACCTACTTTATATAAAGTTAACCTAAGGTTGTAACCTCGCTTTGCATATTAAAACCTTGCCTCCGCATCCAAAGTTGAGTTATACCCCCAACCCGCATATATAATCTCCACTTATATAAACATAACCCCTTTATTTTCATATAAGAACTTTGGTTAAAATGCACGTCATACAAAGGTTTTTATTAAATTTCCAAGCCATCAGTGCATAGTTCAAACCCTGGTCCCACCACCATTTCGACCGCAACTTCCAAATTAATCTTGGTCGTTCGCTCCAACCTCTTAGATCCAACGACGGAAGATGCGTTTCGCGCTCATAACATAAACGTCCGCCCAACGCCCAAATGAACGCGAAATGGGCAATTAACTGTTCAAGCCATCTGCGACGTTGCGCAATTTCATTGCATCGCATTCGTTTGGAGGAAAACAACTTACCACTCGAGGCCAACGCGAAAACCACCAATGGTTTTCGCATTCGAAAATCAAAACCGTTCCCGCTTTGATTTGACCAGCATTCATTACATTTTTAAAGATTTATATCAAAGTTTTAAACCTTTGTTATGATATTTATTTACGTCATTTTGTGCTTCCCGACTGTTAAAAAGAACTCTGCCTGACTATATTGAAGCCGCCCGACTGTGTTTTAAACCTAAATTTCCTATTTAGAGCCCATTTTCACAGCAGATACCCTATTTGAAGACCAAAAAAGACCTTCTCAGCTCCAACAAGTTGAAACAAAGCTCAAATTCAACCGCAAAAATTGTCAGAAACCCTTTCAACAGTCGAATACCTACCATCTGAGGTATTTTTCGACATTCAGGCTTGCAATTTCTAAGTAAAAATCCTTTATAATTAAAGCCAATCCCTAATCCAGAGAAATTGCCCAAAAACACATAAAAACAGGCCAAACCCTGGCCAATTTTTCCGAGAAAATATTGTGTTTATAAAAGCCCTTTCTGAAGCCAATTTCCTCAATTTATCCACTTAAAATCCCTGAAGATCAATTGCAGAAACAAGAAAAGGTTTGCATACCCACAGATCTCCTGAAAATTCATTTTTTACAGTCCAGATTATTCAGAAAACCCTTATTTTCTGTTTTAAACCAGTTTGCCTATCTCAGAAGCCAAAATTGAGCAACAATATCACTGGAAGTCATTCTTTGCCTAGAAATTACTGAATAACCATCTGTTTTATAGAAAATCAACTATTGCAAACAGTTTAAGCTTGCTTTAGTTATTCAAAATGACTAAGAAACAGATGACATCCAAAGCTGGGGGTTCTAAGCCTATCAAACCTAGGGGATACAAGCCTCCTAAGTCAAAAGCATCAAAAGCCATCAAATCCACTCTTACACTCACTGCAAAAACCACTGTGTCTATCAATCCCCTTCAGCCACCAGTACCTAATGAAGAAACCATCCCCTTGACTGATATGGATTATAAAATTGTAGACCCTGTGGTAGAATTCAATCTATTGGAGATTCACAATTGGTGTTTTGATAAGTTCTTAAATAAAGATGAAATGCCTATTTGGGAAACTAATCTACCCAAATATGTAGTTCCAGTAACACACCCTGGCCAGGACCTTGTAAGATTGTGTCAAAAACACTATGTACCAGATCAGAGAGCAATTGTTAATACTGATAGGGAGATTCTATTTTCTAATACTGCAGAGTCTATCAATGAGATGTTACAATTACAATTTGATCCCAAGGCAGACCCTCTATCCATAGAATCATTGACTCAATTGTATTTAGGATTAGATTTTCCTAAGAGATTTATGATTTTCCAGAACTTTATGCCATCTCATGTGGACATTCCAAAGTTAAATCCTCCTTACTCCACTTCCAAATTTCCTGAAGGGTCCAGGCATGTGATATCAATGCTTTCTTTCATACTAGGATACTTCACAGATGAATTCACTGATGAATCAATTCTTGGTTTTTTATCCACTTTATCTCCAGGACAACCTCCTGCCATGATCTTTGACTATGCCAGATTTATAGCTGATAGTATCCACTATCAATTGACCAAACTGCCCACTGAAGGGGTGTTTAGATATTCATCATACTTATTTCACTTGTTCTTGTTTTTCCAATATGACAAGTTTCCAATTGCATTACAAAAAATGGACTTAGAGGGCCAGCCTCTATCCATTATCTTCTAGACCACCTTACTGAGGAAAGAAAGCAGTAATTTCAGTTTTACAGACTTTTCAGATCTGTTCCTCCAACCAATAGAGCAGAGCAGCCTAGGATAAGTGAGGACATGAAGAGAATATTGCAGTTATCAGAACAGTGCAGGATGGGAGAATGGTATTTGTATGAAAAGCACACAGAATTGAGGATTTTTGGATCAAAGCTACTGCCTTACAAATTGCCTAAGTATTTGAGCATTAGAGTTTTTGCATTATAATACTTAAGACAGGTTTTAAACTCTGATTCCATTAATTTCATGGCTTCTAAAAAGAAAACTCAGTTCAGGTTGAAAAATCAGATTGGTCCTTTTATTGTAAATAACAGAAATGCTGAAAAGGAAATAGCCCAAAGATTATCAGAGTTAAAATTTCAAGAAAGCTTCCCTTGGAACTATGACCCTCAAGGTATTCTCAACAATATAAGGGTCAAATGCAAATTGTCTCCTTTCATACATAAGCCCAAGCTAGAGATTGAAAAATTTGCAAATCAGACAGAATGGGTGGAAAACACATTGATAGATACAATCATCAATGCAAAGCCAACAGGACAAATGGATACTACACAAGCTATGGTAGTTGCAAAACAGTCTGAAACATCAACAAAAAGAGGCAGAGATGAAGGAACCTATACAGCTGTGACCACCACAGATACTAAATTCAAGTTGATTTACAATAAAAGGCTCAAATTCAGTTCCATAGGGAAAGAAAAAGTAATTGATGTTGAGGATACAAATGAGTCTGAGGTAAACAATGATGAGGCTACAGTAATAGTAAATGAGACTCTTGCAGACATACAAAAAGATCAAACAGCAGGTGAACAAGATACTCAGATGATTGAAAGACAGAAAAACATGGAGGCTTCTTCCTCACACACAGTGGAGGAAAAAGACTTAGACATCAAAGAAAGGTACAAGCAAATCAAACAAAAGAATAAAGAGATCAAAAGTGAGATTTACTCTCAATTCTTAAAACAGAAGCCAAGGAATCAGAACAGGTTACTTACATCCTTTGACTATTCCACAAATAAAATTATTATGTCATATCTGCAACCAACTACTTCAACACCTAAGACAGTGGCAGACTACAAAAAGGTTGAATTTGAAGTAGATACTGAAAAATGTGCATGAACTAGACCAAATAGAATTCCACAGACATAGCTCAGAAATGTTATATTCAACTGTGGTAACAAAGGCTATGAGTGCTACTAAGTTGCAGAATACCATTATCAACATGCAGGATCAAATGAAGATGGACAAAGGCTCTTCGTATGCTAAAGATCTAAGGATAAAAGCCTTAGAAGACTTAGTTTTACAAGTAGGAGTTGATCCTTCTGATGTTCTAGCAGCAGAAATATTAATTAAAAAGAAAAATGAGGACATTGCAGCTTTGAGGAAACAGCTGAAGCTTCCTCAAAGTGAGCACCCACAGACTAAAGAAATACTTCAGGATCAAACAGAAAAAGAAGAAATGATGCAGTTGATTCTCAAACTAACTGCTCAAATAAAAGAAATGGAAACACGATTGGATCAACTTATTAAGGAGAAAGAGACTGTGAATGAGACTAATGCTCCTATTATTCCTACAGTGATACCAATTATTACTACAGCTGTGGCTTCCACTCTGCGAGAAAAATTAGCACCTAATGAGCCATTAGCAACTGCAGTGCTAGTGCAATCAGCTACTACATCAGCCACAACTTCTTCCACAACACAGGTACAACACACAGATGACGCAGGTCAAATAGTGAAAGCAATGGAGGAATTGTCCTTGAAAACTAATGAGATAAATAGCTTGAAAACAATGATTCAATGTCTTGAAGCTACCAACAAAATAGCAATGATAACTGCTAAAAACCAAGACCAGAGAGCCAACAGACTTGAAGAACAAATGAAGAATTTACAAAAGGAGATAACATTTACTGAATAGATTTCCTTCATCAAGAATCATCTTTGGACAAATATTATTGAGGCCATACATTCTCAATGGCCTCCAATTCAGGTCATTTATGAGAAAAGAGACTTACTGTTAGCAGCCCAAACTGAGATTCAGAAAACCAAGGATGAGTTAGCTAATAAGCCATCACAGGCTTTAAAACTCATCACTTTCCTAAACAGTAAGAACAGAGCAGAGTTGGAAGAGTTACAGATACAGGATAGAACAGAGACCATTTTACAGATCAAGAAGGTTCTGACAAAGAGAAATCTGATGAGCAATTTAGAGGAGAAATGTGATGCAATGAATATTTCTATAACCAAGTTTTTAGCAAAATACACTATGCTGAGACAAACTGGTCTTCCAGATATTCATGTCTTCAATGACAAACTAATGGCCCAAAAAGATTATGATAAGAAGATAAGGGAGTTTGTAAAAGAACAAGTCAACAAACCACTGCCACAGGGCTCTCCCACAGGAAAGGCAATTCTTCAATATATTGAAGACTTGTTTTTTCTTCAAAATGAGATCAAGCATCTTTTTGTTTTTAAGCCTAATTTTTCCAAGTACACAGATGCTGATGAGAACTTTAGAAAGCTCAAAAATGTGAAAATACCAAATGCAGAGCAATGGCAGGCTTTTACAGATTTAATGTAGCATTGAAAAGGCAAAACAGTGAAGAAAACTACATGAGAAAGAGTCCAACAAAAAGTGAAACAAAAAAGACAGTCAGCTGAATTTTTATTGAATAAAGGCTTCTTTTTACAGCGGTAAAGACTGAAAATATCAGTCAAAGTGTATCAGGGTTAAAAGAACAGCGTTAAAGTGTATCAGAAGAAAGAGTATCAGTGAAGGCAGCTCAAACAAATATATTTCCTAAGCAACTAGCAAGCAGGACAGCTTGTCAATAAAAGCTCCTTGATTAGATAGAGTTGTTCTATATATTTTGGATAAGAGGACAACTTGCTAATTTGTTAAGCAGCTGTCCCTCTTATTTTGTAAAGATATTTTGTATTTCCTAAAGATATTCCTACATCTCTCTAGGATATTTGTAAACAAAATTTTGTATATATACTTCTGTATTAGAAGTGTTAAGTGTGGAATAAAATTGCTAAGATTACTATAGACTTTTGCTGATACATTGGAGGCTTACATGTGTTGATTTCGAAGTAGCAGACTGGACAAAGCTAATTGGGCATCATAATTCAGGATTCTTGCGATAAGTTAAAAAGTAAAGTGCATCTCTTCTTGTCATTGTTTCATTTATGAGTTCCTTGCAATTCATTATGTGTTTGATCCATCTTAATGAGTAACTAGCAATATTACTTCAGGATTAGCTTATTGCTCCCTGTTTTAACTAAGTTACCATTTAAATGTTTTCTCCTGATTTCCGGTGTTAGGAATTCTTCATTGCTCCTACTCCCGTTTGACCTCTGCCTCCTTCTTCCATTTTCCGGATCAAAGGATCCTTCATTGCCCTTTATCCCGATCATACCATTTCATCAAAAACCTTTCCCCAAATCTCTGAGGGTTATCTACCTTGCCCTGAATACATTTGTACCATTTTGGCCTTGCCTTCTAGTACTGCTATCTAGACTTTGACTCCATAGCCGAATGGACAAGTAGATCTCTCCTTAGTTTAATCCTAAGTGATTTTTACCCACCAAAACCTTTTAAAACAAAACCAATTGTTCTATCATAACTAGCCTAAAAACATAAATCAAAACAAAGATAAATCTTAAAGAGAGAGCCCTCTCTGAACTATAGGAAGGCTAGATCCTATTGTTCCAAGTAGGTTTGTGGTTACCCCTAGTGTTCTTTGACTAAAAACTCAAATCCCACAACTTAAGAAATTACTAGGGTGATAACACATTTGAAATGGATTGTCACCTACATCATGCATAATACATGCATCCTAATAAATTTTTGATATAGGAGGAAAAAAAAACTGCACTAAACTGCAAGAAAAGGATAAGCATGTAGCTAAAGCATGATGTTTAATATATAGCATTATTTGGACAATTTTTTGCCTTATTTTACTAATCATCGAGACATAATTACTTCCGCAATTTTTCAGCAACCTATTTGCTGCATTATTTACCCTTGCATTATGGCAATATTTGATTGTCGCCCATGCACAGAGATTAATGATAGTTTGGGTGCAAACGTACATGTTAGCACACCATACAATTATCTTGATTTTGGTATACAATTGAGCATCTTGGTACAATGTCCTTATGAAAATATTTGCACTAATACAAATAAGGACAGATATTTATTGCGCAGCTGTTTAATTTCTCAACTAGTGGATTTGAGTGGAAGAAGTTTGTCATTTCTAGGACGAATTGGTATTGAACCTAAAAGGGTACTGTTTACACATACAGATGCAAATCTCGATAGCACCAAACAGAGATTAAGAGCATGTGAGGTTGAGGGCAATGATTTCTTAAAACAAACAAATGTTTTATGCACAAATACACAACCTTTAAAGTATTCAAGGATAATTCCCGAGGAAGATAAACCATGGTATGCAATTGTCGTTTGATTGTTGTTGTAGGATTTAAGCCCTACAGGCCACTAATCACCAACCAATACCTAATTATATGAACAAGAGTTAGTGCCTTGGGGAGCCATGAAAAGTGAAGTGTCCCAAAGGATGAATAGTTGGGAGGACATGCAATGTAGCATTAAAGGTTGCAAGGGATGTGCAGTCACTAGAGGTGAAGACTCAGAAAAAATAAATGTCATAGAAGAAGGTGAGCAGCAAGCCACCAATCATACCATCAGTCAACATTTTCCAATTTAAAGATGCAAAGACTTGATGAGGCTGGATCCCATGTAAGGTTATTTATAGCTGTAATTTTCAGTGTAAAATTCAGCATGGGTACCATTGAATATGTATATAAAGAGAATAACCCGGAAAGGATTCCATGCGAACAAACTAGGACTAGAATTAGTTGGTATTGTGTTTTGATCCCATCACTGTCTTGCTAAGGTCAACTGATGAAGACTTGAATCAGCTGCACGTTCACCAGTTTGGTACATAGAATTTTTTTCCACATGCATTTGCTTTAGAGAAACCTTGTACTTATAATATCATAAACAAATGAGGTCTGCTGATACAGCAAATTCGAACTTTCCTATTGTGATCCAAACATCCAAACTACTTTCCCTTTAACAGGTACATTTCAGTGCAATAAAATTTATCAGACCTCATCTTGATTCTTGACAGTTCCAGAACATTTAAATCACAGAATTGATAAGTCATAGCACATAAAAGAACTAGTTTCCAAGAGTTTGAACTCAATAACAATGCAAAGCAAAAGAGCGATGACCAATCAATAATATTGAAGCTACGAACCTCATATTCGGACGACAGTTTGGATCAGGATGAAGCAACCATAAACAAAATGCAATCTCTTTGGGCCACTCTAGTAGCAACTGAGGAGGAGGGACACGATGTTTAAGATCTGACATTATTTTTGATTGCTCTGCTTCTGAGCTGAAGGGGCAGAATAGCTGGTAACACAATATTGCAAATAGATGTAACTGCTGAATTTTAAAAAGCACATTTCATGTGCCATCTTCTTGACATATGATATTAACTGCACTACTTTTAGTATTTCAATCATTCAGTCTGTTACTTATTCTGATACATAAAACATTTCTCCTGAAAATATGCACTACAGATTTCCTCAGCTTCACTCACCTCAAAAAAGAGAATTCCTAGAGAGTAAATATTTGAAGAAAATGAGTGTGATCCACCCACAAGCTCCTCTGGACTAGTGTACCACATTTGTTCCATATGAGAGATCTGCTTTAATTGATTCTGCCGAAACTTCTCTGGACTGCTCTCTTCCTCGACTTTGGCTTTCATTTTAGTATTTATCATCCCTTCCCCTGCATCTAATATCCTTTCCACTGAAATTTCATGGGAAGAATATGCTGATGCAACAGAAGATAAATGCTTAAGAACATTGCTTTCACCCGTATTTGGGGCACCAGAATGAGTGCATGATTTTGATGTTTCTGGCCCATTGTTGACGGCATCTCCAGGTATTGTGCCCTTCCAAGGACACAATCTTGTTGAAATCCTATTTTCTTGACAATCATAGCGGGTATTCTGTGCTGGTATGCTTTGGTCCTCTTGTCCTGTCCTCGCAAGCTGTGTTTCTTCATTCATATTACATATATTGTTATGTCTCTTTGAGTGCAAAGAGATCCTTCCATTACAACAGTCTGATGAATTGGAACCTGCACTAGTGAAAGAATTAGTACAATCTGTAAAAGATATGTGATTGACTGATGATATTCTCAAACATGAGGGTCTTATATTTGGCAAAACCAGTCTTTCAGAGTGTGCAAGGTCTATGGTCTCTACAATTTGCAAAAATATGTGCAGGCATTCCAACCAATCCACCACCCTCTCCGGTCTTGCAAGCCATTGTCTCAGAGTCATTGTGCCCAATTCTGCATCATCCTTCAAGCGGGCCAGATCAGTCTTGTGTTGAAATGGACCCGAATATTTGTTATTTTCAGACTTGCTTGAATATGGAATCTCATTTGAAAGACCAAGACTGGTGCTTAGATGCAATCCTGGGCTGTCGGTTCGGACCACCAGGGGATTAAGGTCTCCTTGCGTACATATATTCTCCCCTGAGCTACTTCTCCCATTCTGCTCCTCCTTATTCTCTCCTAATTTGATATCCATTTGATCAGCTAAGGCGGGATACACATATTCAGGTTGGTGCTCCACCTTGTGTTGGCATTCTTCAGATATATAATGACCATCCTAAGTTCCATGAGATGATATTTCACCTGCAAAGTTCTATACATCTTCCACGCTGCAATTCGCGCAAACCAAGTCATCTTTGCACTCGTTACCCAAGAAAAAACACCAGCTTTCCTTGAGCCCTGCCACGAATTTCCCTCCAAAAAATGCATAGAAACTGAAAATCACTACACACGTTTCTCATATCCATTTTCAAAATGGTCTCCAAGCACGAAGCTTATGTCATAGAAGCAGGGTCCAATATATTTACTACTACTAGTAGTCATCTTGCACTACAGGTTGCCTTACTGGTTGTCTTTTCTTCAAAGTGAACCTGGAATCACCATGACTGCTATAATCAAAGATTTGTAAGTAGAAGAGGCGAACCTTCAAGTCACCGTAAGAACCCAGGTGCCCAAGAAACATAAAGTTGCCTTTTAACACTGGGTTTTTCAATCTCAAAATCAAAATTATTACAAATTTAATTCTTTGTTATTTCCACGGCAAATGACTCCACGAGAATAAAATTAGCTGGCTCAAGCGAACACCATCAATGGTAGGGTTTACCTTTTGTGTTGAGCATTCTGAGATGAATTAATGGCCTTTCATTCTTCATAATCACTTTCTCTCTAAGCAACAAAGACCCGTGATTCCGAGCATGTTCTTGATATAAAATCTGCTACAGCTGAAATCTGCAATGAGAGGTGACCCGTGACATTTGAATTCACAACCCAATACATGGAATTGAAAATTCAACAGTGGTCGATGCAGAACTCTGATCTCTGTGTTTAAGCCCTGACCTTGATCGCCCCAAGATATTGTGTTTAAGCCCTGGCCTTGATCAGCCCAAGATATTGTGTTTAAGTCCTGACCTTAGTTGGCCCAAAATAAAAATAAAAATCAAGAAAGCTAGCATTTGCCACCTCCTAGCCACACCCACATGCATTTCACAGTCTGTAGAGAAAAATTGCAAGATGCATTCAGATAAACTGTGCTACTTCAAACACTTTACTGCAATTCTATGAAAATCCAACCAATGATCTGGTGGAATGCTTCATGATTACACTCCTTTGAGCTATCACACAGTGTTCCTTGCAACTCATCATCATCCTCATCGGAAAAACAACATTATTCATCATTCCCAACCATGAAAATCATCACCTGACATCCCAGTGGAACTGCATGCTAAAGGACCAAACCCTTCTCGCAGAATCTCCCGCCATTAATAATCTTACGGACGTCCCTATCGAATTCAATTCAATTCAATCCATCGTATATCTTGCTAACAAAAACACCACATGCAGGTAACAACATACATAGCATTGTTCAAAGAACAGGAAATGAAAATCCTGAGCACCTCAGATCGAACTGAAGCAAACGATCGCTGGAGAATGGGAAGTGGGTATAGCAGATATGGCGCTCGTCGACCCAGAAACTGAAGACTTCACATTAATAATTTCGTACCATTCCATGCGACGTGGCCTCAATGCAACCAAGTCTTGCGCTGCAACAAAAGCAAAATATCCACGCCACAAGCGAATTAATAAATGGAGGAGCTTCGGACAACAGTGTGAAACGGCTACAATGATTTTAATGACAGAAAAAGTGTGACGGTTGGCTTGCACTTTTCATTCCCTTGGAAAGAACGTTAGGCTTCCTTTGACTTTATCTGCTCTCTCAGAGTTACATAGACAAATTTAGAGTTTCGTCCGCCATCACCTTGTCCTTAGTGTTTTTGTTTGTTTGTTTTTGGTAAACATTTATAGAGGAGAAGATCATTTGACATGTGAATGCGTCATGGGTATGGTTTAACAAAAGTACATAGTGGAAATGATTTGGTATATATAATTCATAATATTGTTAGGTGTTTGAATTTTAAATAGTTAGAAAATTTAGGATAATTTAGTTGTCAAATTAGTACTTGGACAATTATTATTGGTCGTTTAATGGAGGTTGTCTCATCACATTATTTAAAGAAAATCATGGTTATGGTTTGTTAAATTGTTTCTTTACGTTTAAGGAAGACAAACTTTTAGACAAGCAAAAGTAGTTTTAGGACATACTCCAAGCTCTCACTAATGATTTTCTTAAGAAATATAGGGTTGAGGATTTGAACAATAAACATAGGAAATATAGGTGTATTTTCGAAATTTGTGAAATTGACATTTCAATAGTCTAAGTAGGCTCTTCAATTTTGAGCACTCTCACCCAGAGTCTTAGCAATTGAATAATTAACCTGTGGTACAAAACATAACCTCAATTGAACTTGAACTTGGTGGGATCAATGGAAAAAAAAAAAAAAAATGCAAACATAAGGCCCCTTAGGGATAGAATCCGCCAACTCTAGGAGGAAATATTCACCTTGCAAATGAAACACAACCAAATAGTCTCAAGCATATAGATATAACAGTGGAGCATTAAACCATCATTTGGTGAATTAAAGATGAGATGTACAACCTTCGTTAGCAAAGTGAGAATCTTCAGTTCACTCATCTTTAGCAAAATGATCAAAAAATCCAGCACAGTCAAGCAGCGGGAGGCCCACATTTGCACAACTATTGCGTGATCTAAATGCAAATGCTTCAATGAACCAAGATGAAAACAAGAAGGAAGGTGGATCCGCAAAATATAACTTCTATATATGCTAATTTGTAAATGATATCTTATTTTGCAAGTTTTATGTGCATTCATGTGTATAGACATAATAGAAAAATAGGGGAAAATTATTAAATTTTGAGGAAAATTTTTACTTCAAATTTTTGGTGAATTTGTGAATGTAACAACTCCATAGGAAAGGTAGATTTGAAATAATAGAATTTTCATTTTCATTCTTTTTAAAATAAAAATTATTTGAGTAATTTTGTGTAAGATAGTTTAAATCTTTTATGTTTTATTTTCTGTTTTGATTATTTTTAAACATTTTTTATTAGGTTTACTTGAAATTTAGTTAGAATTTATTAAAAATATATATAATCTGTTGAATCGTATTTTTTATGGTTCTTATCCATTTTCAAAAATTCAATTGAAGTAATAAAAAAAATTAATATCACTAAGAACTTTATTGTTGGATTTTAGTCAAAAAGCCAAAACATTAAACATGTATACTCTTTGATTTTGTGTTAGATAGTTTCTTATTCAAAACTCCAAGTGAGACATATTAATTTATATCAATAAGTTTATTAGAAATAATATTTGTTAATGTGTGGAAGCATCCATTGTGTTTTCTTATAAGGTTTTCTTAAAATAAAATAAAATATCTACATGAAATACATTATCACAATTCACATGGAATATTATTGTTATAACACATCACAAACACATGACAATGAATTCCTAACATTGCTCATGATACAATTGATGTTAAGTGTCCTTGCAAGTTGTTTCGACATGGTAGTAGCATTGATTGTTAGATATCGCCATCCAAACATCTGTTGTATGGATCACTACATGCAACATAAGTAAAAGTTATAGCAACATCAAGGAACAATCATGGATGTAATGAATAAAAAATTTTGAGAATAAGAAAAACTCCAATAGCCTTGATCATTTGTGGATACATCAAAAAAGTGTATACAAAACTAGGTAAAACTTTCAACCACCTTAAGAGTCCAGGGATGGAATCAAAATCCCAATCTAAGATGTAATAAAAATTTTGGTCACCTTAAAGTTCTATGGATGTAACAAAAAAGCACATTTAAAATTAGGTCAAAGTCTCACTTAACATAATTCATAAACGCATTGAAAAATTAAATTTTAGACCACATTAAAGTCCCAATAAACTCACAATTCACAAATGTGAACAAAAATTAAACTTGAGATCAAGGAAAATATTTGGTAGCCTTAACGATCTAGAGATGAAAAAAAAACAAATCAAAGACCAAGGAAAAGTTCTAACAAACTTGATACTCCATGGATGGAATGTATGACTCACTATATAATTAGGTAAAAGTTTTAACAGCCTTAATAATTTGCAAATGGAATTCAAGGTATAATTCTTAGTAGCATTCACAGTGTATTTATACAATAGAAAAAACACGTTCAACAATAGGAAAAAGTCTCGATGACCTCAATAATATATAGATGCAACAAAATTTAACATGAGATCAATTAAAATCCTTAATGCCTTGTAATGCAACAATCTAAATTCAAATAAAGGTCATGACAACCTTGAGAATGCTCTTGATAACCTTTCAACAATAGAATTCAAGGCATAATTATTAATAACATCACTTTGTATTTATACAGTGAAAAAACACATTTCACCTTGTATTTATACAATAAAAAAACGCATTTAAAGAAAAAGTGTTTATGACCCTAAATGCAATAAAATTAAATATAAAACCAATTAAAAGCTTCAGTGCCCTGCATAATCTACATACACAACCATCTAAATTTGAGTAAATAGAGTGACCACCTTGAATATGTTATTAGTAACCTTTATAATTTATGCATGTGACCACCTTGAATACGTTCTTGATAACTTTGGAAAATTACATTTCAAACTTGGAAAAAGTATTAATAACTTTTGAAAATCCAAATATATAATAAAAAAATAAATTCAATAGAAGTGAAATTTCTTAACCACTTTTTCACTTTATCAAAATGGAATGAAAAAATGCCTTTGAAATCAAGTAAAACTCTAACAAACTTGATAATTCATGGATTATAAAAAATTAAAAATTAAAAACTAAGTAAAGTTAACACAATAAATATAATAAAATGAACATCAAAGATCATAAAGAATTAACAACTTTGACAATCCATAAATAGAATGGAAAACTATCTAAATATAAAAAGAAAAAATCGAAATATTAGCTTTATAAAAATAATTAGAAACATATATTTATAACTAGCAATTGTCCTTGTAGGTACAAAGGTACACCGAAGAAATACCAGATTTGAAACTTGATTATTTTGAAAAAATAATTCACTAAACGAAAACTCTCATTTTTAATAAAGTAAATATTATATAAATATGGAGATCGATCTCCTTCCAGACCCAGCGACTCGTTCCCCACGCCATATAATGGTTTTGGTTGCTTTAATCTATTCAACGCTTTCCCAAATTCTATCTCAATATTTTCTCACCATATATGGTTCCAACATCCATTCATCAATTTCCTATCCTTCCAAATATCATTGATTTGTCTTACATTCAATGGAGTTTTGGTTCCATTTTAAAATGCAAATGGTTGACATCTCTGTAAGTTTCAAATCTGGTAAGAAATTTGTGAGCAAGAAATTTGTAAAGGACATAAAAAAATGAAACTATTAAAAAGGACAACTTCCATTCTTCTAGAACTTCGAGAAAATTAATATACGTTTTTTTGAAGAAA
The DNA here is from genome assembly GCA_034641835.2 of Pinus albicaulis. Taxonomy (NCBI): domain Eukaryota; kingdom Viridiplantae; phylum Streptophyta; class Pinopsida; order Pinales; family Pinaceae; genus Pinus; species Pinus albicaulis. Next base: position 1,678,420,322 of record CM076580.1, read on the forward strand.
ATCATTAGGGTCTCTCAAGGACACTTCTTCTGTTGGATATGTCATCATGACCTATGTAGGACTTCGATTCATCGATATTATGGATATATATGTTGTGGTTATTAAAACTACTTGCCACGACGATATCCTCCCCCCCCCCCCCCCAAAGGAAAAACACCTCCTCATTTTGTTGCCTACAACAGAAGAACAATGGCAGACACGTTATATAAACCATGTTGTCGAGGAACATTTAAGCTGAACAAAAAAATTGATGGTTGTTGTCAAGACGTTGACACTCATTCATCAAATAGCAAGGCATTCTCCTTTCTACATCTTCAACGAAGAAGAAAAAGAAATGCAGAGCTCCTCTAATACAACTCCATTGGTGGGGGTGTCGCGAAGTTTTGAGGATGGTTCCACCCCCCTGGCCTTTCAATTCTCTCTTTTGGCGCACAAATACTCATCTTATTTGGCTCAAAGATTGTTTAAGTTCAATATAATATCTAATTCTTTTCTTCAAAGGAGATATATGTTGTTGAAGTTCAATATAATATTCAAGTATGAATAGGAAATGAATAATTTAACGGTCAGGCCATGTTTGAGGTTGAGATCTACTGGAAGACATACAATTACTCCATTTTCATTATTGAGGTAGCACATGCATGTGTATTGACTTATTACGAGTTACACAGTACCATTCACGTGCATTTGACATCGATAAAATCTGTGCCATGGTTTAAGAGCATGAAGTTCGTTGTTATAGTTGTAATTTCTAATCCACCATGGTTAATATTTTTTTATGTGAAGTAATTCTATAAAAATGAAACAAGAAATGATAATTCCGAGTCAATCCTAACTCTAGCTTTATTATTCTACCAACTGGATTTTCTAATTCAAACAAAAATTCAATCGATGGGATCGAAAGTTTTATGGGTGGACTTGTTTCACAATAAAAATCCTGCAATATATTATGCGGGACTGGAGATTAAATGTCTAAAACTTCCTAGGAGTTGAGTGAAACAAAAAATTGGATCAATAGTTTTATGGGTGGACCTGTTTCACAATAAAAATCCTACAATATATTCTGCAGGATTGGAGGTTGAAACTGCCTAGGAGTTAAGAGAAACAAAAAAATTTCGTGTCAACGAGAATAAATTTCCTCGTCGTGGTCTTGGAGAAACGAATATGGCAAAAGAAACCGTAATTACGCCAATTACTGGTAATCGCAATTAGTGAAATCTTGTCCAAAAACATAATTAATCTGAAACTTTCTAATTGTTTTGTTTTGACCCAACTTTCTAATTATTATGTTTTGTCACTTGTTCAAAAAAATTTGGACAAAGGAGGATGAAATTGAGGCTCTACAATTGGTAGAATCTGTCCAGCGAAGTCCATTATAGGAACACGTTCAATGTTAATATGTTATAAATAATTTCAAAATGTTTATTAATGTTTTCTTTACCATACAAGAAAACATCAATATATATCCCCCTCAACATTAATTGAAAACTATGAATAAGATGTTGCAAGTGAAATATTGTGTTCAGACTCCAATACCTTTTTTGCATTGTTTTGTATCTCAATGTACTTGGAAAATCAAATACAAAACAAACTCATAAAAAGTATTGGAGTCTGAACAAGTATGAGAGTTTATAAATATGTATAGGAAAAAACATAACTATGAGAGGGAATTTTTAAAGAAATAAACAAATATTATAGAGAACCGTGAAAGTAACAAAGTAAAAAACAATGAGATAAACAATAAGGTTAAACTCTCTAAATTTATCATATGTAAATTTGTATGCATTTTACATGTTTTTTATAAAATTTTCATGACAAGAATTCTATCTCTTTCCTTAATTTAAATGTTTTTGTACAAAAATTTAAACTTTTGTGAAAATAATAAATTAAGGTTTTTTAAAACTTTCAACTTTGAAAAATACAATCAATATAAATATTTAAGTCGAAAAATTCTATCCCATTCCTTGGTTTACATCAATAAAGAAAGAAGTGACCATGGCCATATGTAGTTTTACAAAAAGAAAAAGGAAACGGTGGAAATAAATATTTGAGGTTGGGCACATGATCAGAATGTCATGAAAGTACCATTTAATGTCGAATTTTTAGGAAGGATCTCATGAGAAGTTAGATAGAAGGTTGAAATTTTTGGCCAAGATGCATCTTAAAGAGATTTGTTGCTGAATATCACGAAAGTGCCATTTAATTCAGAAATTTCGAGAAAGGATCTCCAAAGGAGTAAGAAAAAAGATTTAAATTTAGTAGACCTAAATTTTGGTTTTTATATAAATCTAGAAATAATAATAATAATAATAATAAAATGGTATATAAGATTTATAAATATTAGAACTTGAGATAAAGTTACAAACCATCGTACCTTTGTTGTATCTCAATGTAGAATGACAAAGCCACAAAACAGAAGCAGAATTCACAAAATAAAACTATGTAGAACCACCTAGGATCTTACAAGAAATAATAAATTGCCATGTAGAGCCACGTAGAATCCTACAACAGAGGATAATATGCAATATATTATCCAAGACTGGATACTAAATATGCAATATATTTTGTGGGACTGGAGACTAAATCTGCAATATATTATGCAGGACGGGAGACTAAATCTGCAATATATTCTGCGGGACGGGAGACTAAAACTACTTTGGAGTTTAAAGAAACAAAAAAATTACGAAGGCAAGAAATTTCCCAGTCATGGTCTTCGAGACACGACTGTGGCAAAATAAGTCATAATAACACTAATTAATAGCAATGGCACTCTGTGAAATCTTGTCTAGAAAACATAGTTAATCTGAAACTTTCTAATTGTTGTGTTTTGACCGTAGTCACGAAATTCAAATTTGAATTTGATTCGATATAGAAAAAAATAGACACTATAAAATCCAATATGAAAAATATTCGACAATATAAATCTTAAAAATTTTAACATTTTTTTTTTCAAAATTACAAAAAATTGAAATGAACTAAGATTATATTCAGAACTATAAAGAAATTCCATTAACTTATGTCCTACATTAGTCTTTTCTATCTATTTAAAACTATCTAGAAATAATAAGAGACAAAATGCATAAATTTATTTGTATTAAATATTGGAAAAACATGTAAGTAAAATCTAATAATATAAGTTACAAAAAATCAACACTAGAATCCAATGCAAAGAGTCAGATATTAAATATTAATAGTAGGTTTCAATTGATGTCTACATATCAAAAAGTTTATTTCTCCATCACTATCCTTATTGGGTCCATATTTATTCAACAATAAATGTTAATCATTGTGATGAACCAAAAAAAAATTATTTCCTCAAGTAAAGTTTTATAGAAATAATCCTCATTTTCAGTAAAATACAATTTTGACCAACATTATAATCACTATCATCCAATAAAACTATAAAAATAAAATAAAAAATGTGATTTAATTTACAACTTTTAAAATATAAAACTTACTCTTCTTCCTTACAATGTTATATTATGACTTTGGGCAGATTCAACCAATAATAGAGGCTCAGTTTTGTTCTTCTCTCTCTAATAATTTTTGAACAAGTGGCCAAATAAACAATTAGAAAGTTGGGTCAAAACCATAGTTACCAACTTCTGTTGTATTAGCAAAAAAAATTAGAAGGTTCATGAATAAGATTCAGTACCTTTAATAATTCGTTAAATTTAATACTTTACAGAATTAAGAAGAGTAAAAATAGTTTCTAAATTAAAATTTTGAGAAAAAAATTATATTAAAATAATTGTATTTTAAAATTAATAAGTTTCGTATTATAAAATTCAAAATAATGAAGAAGAATAACATTAAAATTAAAATTATTATTGGAGAGAGAATGACAAAATTGAGTCTCTACTATTGATTGAATCTACTCAACCAAATCCATCATATGAACACCTTTGATGTAATTACATTTTTAACAAATTATCAATTTATTTTGTATAATATAATAAATAGAAATTTTAATAAATTTTCAAAACTAAAATTAATTATAAACATAATAATCTTAATATACTACATATATAACTATAAATTAGATGGCATAGATTATGCTCTAAGCTGCTTTTGTTTGGCTATGAGTTCATCTTCCTGGGACATAAGGAAACATGCCCAAGACCCAACTACATTTGGTAGGAACGAAATTTTGTCCTCTTACGAACCACCAAAAGGTAATTCAAGGTTGGATGGATTTATTTGAATAACGATGATGAGTCAATCTGCATTGGAAGATAGAAGCGAGTGATGGTTATCCTCACTACTAGGTTGGCAACTGAGTTTCAACAAATTTTCCCATTGTGAAAAAAAAAAAAACAAAAAACTATAAGTTATATTATTAAACATTGAAGGAAATTTCAACCTAAAAGTGCTCATGAAATTTTCATATAATTTCCATGTCATAGTATGTAAACCAATCAAAATCCTTTAAATTTAAAAAGTGATACATGAAAAAAAATTGGAGGGAAAAAGACGAAAACTAATTTTTTTAATTGTATTTTTGGTTTATCTTCTTATAGGTTTACTCAAAATTTAGAGTGTAGACACTCATTGTATACAAAATTAAATTCCATGTCCAACAAGTACCTATTATGCATAATTTTTAGAAGACTCACATTGATAAAAATTGAAGATACATTAAAATTCATAATTTTTATTTTATTATTTTGACTATTATTTTATTATTTTTCATTAGGAGTCCATTTTTATGCTGAAATTTCCTCTAATAGTAATCATAAATAAACCAATAAACTATATTTAAAATATGATAAAAGTTTCTCACAAGACATAGAATATACAATAATGGGGTGTATTATTAAGTCACTCTCTGATGTGAAGGTCATCGGTTTAAAACTCTATGGGAAAAAATCCAACGAGATTAAAGGCTAGTGTGACCCAAGCCGGGTGCGACCCTCGGGTGATTTTGACAGCCAAAATCCCTCTGAATCGTGATTTCTCAAACCAAATATTAAGTGTGCATTCATCTTAGGACTCACACAACTTAACAAATAAAAAATATAATGAGAATTTTAACCAATGTTATATCACAATTACCTTGATTATTATAAATATAACTATAAATTACATTATTAATCATCCATAAATAAAAGAATCAACCATATTTAAAATATGATGAAAGTCGATATCAAGATAATATTATCTTGATACCCTATAATTTAGTATATAAATAATACAAAAATGGATACCTTATAATCAACAAAACTATAATGTCACAAATATTTTGAAAATTAAATCGAATATAAATATAAGATGGATAATTTAAGATAAAATAATTTTCATCGTCCACCCCCTTAACATCCCAAAGGTGACAGACATTAACAAACACCCAATTTCACGATATAAGAATTTTGGTTTCCCTATCATGCACCTAATAATTATAGATAACTAAATTAAAATACTGAAAACTTATTCCAAAATAGGCACACCTATTGGCATAATTAAAATATAAACTAGCACATACATATAAATTAAATGACTAATAAATGTTGATAGGCATCAAAATACTTATCTCATGATACATCTCACATTGCTAAAATGAAAATTAAAATAAAAATTGATTAAATTATAAACTTATTTTAAATTATTATTATTATTATTATTATTATTCATTATCTAAAAATTAATATATGAGTTAAACATATATATATTAAAAAACACACACACACAACAAAGTTTTAAACGTGAAGATTCTTAACATGTAAATAGACTTTGTTACAATACTATGACCTTATACCATGACTCAATAATGTCATAAGCCAATATCATGCCTTATGAATACCATATGTCCTAAAAACCATAACTCATGTTCATATCCCACATTTTTATATGATAGCCCCAAGGGTTATCTCAATTGGTCAAGGTCCTATTACTAAAAGAACATTGCCAGTGGGAGGCCACGGGTTCAATTCTCCTTGACACCCTTGGAATTAGGCTCTGATTAATTTGGTCGGGGTGTTTGGTCCCTTTGAATGGACCTGCCCTGTTTTTCTACGAAAAAAAAACACATTTTCATGACAATTTTTTTAAACAATAAATTTCATTAAAATGACAAAAATGACATAACTATTATTAAAATCAATCTCAATCTTTAATTTGTGATGCAGGAGCATCGACCCACCTCCAAGAAAATCTGCAAGAACGAATTCCGGAAGGCGCAATTGTTCAAAGGGAGGGTATATCTATTATGTAAAAGATTAAAAGCATGAAAGATCTAGATCCGTAAGGGATCTTATGGATTATGTTGAGAGCTTTATGGAGAAAATAATGGATCCAAAATGATCCATGACAATGTATTTTCCTCTAAAATTTGTAAGCCTTCAAATGATGAGAGGGGGCGAGTCATGATGTAGTTAAGTCAAGGAGCGACCAGACCCATATAGACCATACGTAATGTAGTAGAGTTTGAATATTAACCAGCCTAGATCCATCTAACTCTGGATCTATCATGCGCCGAGAGGGATCCAATCTCTCGAGGTGCAAACCTATTTTTTGAGTGCAAAACTTGAGGAAAGGTTTGCACCTCGAGAGACGGATCCTCTGCCGCATGTGGATAGATCCGTAGGTTGGGCGGACGAGGGCCGTCCGCCGAGGCATCAACGTCACATTTTTCAGATTATTGAAATTTTTGTATATTTTTGAGATGTAAGATGGATCAATCATGTGCTGCTAAGGAAAATCTATCAAAGATATGATTAATTTTATCAGTAATATGTAAATATATCAAATATTAATATAATCATTTTAAATCTGCTAAATATTTCTGAGATTAACTTGGTCATTTTAATTTTAATTTTTCTTAGTTACCTGAGTTCGTTGAGATGATAATTATTGTTAATAACTATAATGATGAAAAATGATGAAATATTTTTTTTTTTAAATGCAAAGTGACAATAATAGTGTTGAAAGATAGAAAATGTGAATAATAAGAACGTACTCATGTTACAATCAATCTCAAACTATTTTCTTCTACTATTCTTATTTCCTCCCTTGTTAGTTTTTTTATCTTTTCATATCGATTATATGAAAAAGAAAATTTAAATCGTAAACCATTTAAATCTTTAGCTCGATCTGTTGTAGTAAACATGATACCTTGTCTCTCTTGCTCTCCAATATTAATAGCTTAAATTACTATAACACAAAAATCAATCTACATTGTTAATAAATTTTTGTGCTTACACTTAAATCAATGCATATTGTTAATCCAATCACTTTAATATTAATGTACCATCATATATCCAATTACATCAAATCATAAATCAACATATACATTGAAATCAATGCATTTAATGCAAGCAATCAAATAAGATTAGAAAATAACTTCTACATTGAAATCAATGCACCTAATGCAATCAATCAAATAAGATTAGAAACCAACATCTACACTTAAATCAATGCATTTACTCAAAGCAATCAAATAGGATTAGAAATTGCCATCTACACTGAAATCAATGCATTTAGCGCAAACAATCAAATAGTATTAGGAATAATCTATATTGAAATCAATGCATCTAGTGCAAGCAATCAAATATAATTATAAATCGACGTCTAAATTGAAATCAACACATCCAGTGCAAGCAATCAAATAATATTAGGAATCATCACCTACACTGAAATCAATGCATCTAGTGCAAGTAATCATATATCATTAGAAATAAATATCTACACTAAAATCGATGCATCTAGTGCAAATAATAAAATAGGATTATAAATCACCATCTCCACTTAAATCAATCCATCTAGTGCAAGAAATATTCTTCCCTCTCTCCACCCTCCATCCATATCTATATCCCCATCCATCTCTTTTTTTTTTTGTCTCTATCTCACCCCCCTAAACACACACGCTCTCGCACTCCATATATATCATTCTTTTTGTCGATCACCCTCTCACCCCATCTCTCTCTTCTTCCCTCTCTTCCCCTTCTCTCCCTCTCCCCTGCTAATATCTCTCTTTCCTCCTTTTTTCCTCTCTCTCTCTCTCTCTAGGAACCAACATCTACACTGAAATCAATGCATTTACTCAAAGCAATCAAATAGGATTAGAAATCGCCATCTACACTTAAATCAATGCATTTAGTGCAAATAATCAAATATGATTAGAAATCATCTACATTGAAATTAAGTCATCTAGTGCAAGTAATCAAATATATTTATAAATCGACATCTAAATTGAAATCAACACATCCAGTGCAAGCAATCAAATAGTATTAGGAATCATCACCTACACTGAAATCAATGCATCTAGTGCAAGTAATCATATATCATTAGAAATAAATATCTACACTAAAATCGATGCATCTAGTGCAAATAATCAAATAGGATTCTAAATCACCATCTCCACTTAAATCAATCCATCTAGTGCAAGAAATATTCTTCCCTCTCTCCACCCTCCATCCATATTTATATCCTCATCCATCTCTTTTTTTTTTTGTCTCTATCTCACCCCCCTAAACACACACGCTCTCGCACTCCATATATGTCATTCTCTTTGTCGATCACCCTCTCACCCCATCTCTCTCTTCTTCCCTCTCTTCCCCTTCTCTCCCTCTCCCCCGCTAATATCTCTCTTTCCTCCTTTTTTCCTCTCTCTCTCTCTCTAGGAACCAACATCTACACTGAAATCAATGCATTTACTCAAAGCAATCAAATAGGATTAGAAATCGCCATCTACACTTAAATCAATGCATTTAGTGCAAATAATCAAATAGGATTAGAAATCATCTACATTGAAATTAAGTCATCTAGTGCAAGTAATCAAATATATTTATAAATCGACATCTAAATTGAAATCAACACATCCAGTGCAAGCAATCAAATAGTATTAGGAATCATCACCTACATTGAAATCAATGCATCTAGTGCAAGTAATCATATATCATTAGAAATAAATATCTACACTAAAATCGATGCATCTAGTGCAAATAATCAAATAGGATTCTAAATCACCATCTCCACTTAAATCAATCCATCTAGTGCAAGAAATATTCTTCCCTCTCTCCACCCTCCATCCATATCTATATCCCCATCCATCTCTTCTTCTTTTTTGTCTCTATCTCACCCCCCTAAACACACACGCTCTCGCACTCCATATATATCATTCTCTTTGTCGATCACCCTCTCACCCCATCTCTCTCTTCTTCCCTCTCTTCCCCTTCTCTCCCTCTCCCCCGCTAATATCTCTACATTGTTAATAACTTTTTGTGCTTACACTTAAATCAATGCATATTGTTAATCCAATCACTTTAATATTAATGTACCGTCGTATATCCAATTACATCAAATCATAAATCAACATATACATTGAAATCAATGCATTTAATGCAAGCAATCAAATAAGATTAGAAAATAACTTCTACATTGAAATCAATGCACCTAATGCAATCAATCAAATAAGATTAGAAACCAAAATCTACACTGAAATCAATGCATTTAATCAAAGCAATCAAATAGGATTAGAAATCACCATCTACACTGAAATCAATGCATTTAGCACAAACAATCAAATAGTATTAGGAATAATCTACATTGAAATCAATGCATCTAGTGCAAGCAATCAAATATAATTATAAATCGACGTCTAAATTGAAATCAACACATCCAGTGCAAGCAATCAAATAGTATTAGGAATCATCTACACACGCTCTCGTACTCCATATATATCAATCTCTTTTTCAATCACCCCCTCTCCCCATCTCTCTCTTCTTCCCTCTCTTCACCTTCCATCTATATCTCTATCTTCCGCTTCTCTCCCTCTCCCCCATTAATATCTCTCTTTCCTCCTTCTGTCCTCTCTCCCTCTCTCTCCATCTTCCTTATCACTCTCTCTCTCTCTCTAGAAACCAACATCTACACTGAAATCAATTCATTTACTCAAATAAATCAAATAGGATTAGAAATCGCCATCTACACTGAAATCAATGCATTTAGTGCAAACAATCAAATAGGATTAGAAATCATCTACATTGAAACCAATTCATCTAGTACAAGTAATCAAATATAATTATAAATCGACATCTAAATTTAAATCAACAAATTCAGTGCAAGCAATCAAATTGTATTAGAAATCACCACCTACACTGAAATCAATGCATCTAGTGCAAGTAATCAAATATCATTAGAAATAAATATCTACACTAAAATCGATGCATCTAGTGTAAATAATCAAATAGGATTATAAATCACCATCTCCACTTATATCAATCCATCTAGTGTGAGAAATATTCTTCCCTCTCTCCACCCTCCATCCATATCTATATCCCCTCCATCTCTTCTTTTTTGTCTCTCTATCTCACCCCCCTAAACACACACACTCTTGCAATCCATATATATCAATCTATTTGTCAATCCCCTCCTCTCCCCACCTCTCTCTTCTTCCCTCTCTTCACCTTCCATCTATATCTCTATCTTCCCCCTCTCTCCCTCTCTCTCCATCTTCCTTATCACTCACTCTCTCTCTCTCTCTCTCCACCTTTCTCTCTCTATTTATTTGTTCTTACCTCTCTCCCCCTCCCCCTCCAAGTCCATCTCTCTTTCCCTCCCTCTCTCCACTCTCTCACATCCTCTCTCTTCCTTCCTCTCTTTCCCTTTCTCTCCCATCTCTCTCTCCCTCTCTCTCTCTCTTCACCCACCAACTATGTTACTATATCCCTCCCTCTCTCCTTATATCTCCTTCTCCCCCATTATCTCCATCTCTCCTTATTTGTCTCTTTATCTCAACCCCAAACATACACGCTCTCTCTTTGTCTCTCCCTTGTCACTCCTTCTCTCTCTCCACTTCTCACTCTCTATATTTCTTATTTCCTACATCTCTCCCCCTCCAACTCCATCTCTCTTATCGATCCCTCTCTCCTCCTCTCTCTCAAGTCCTCTTTCTCGTCCTTCCTTTCTCTCTCTCCCCCCTAAATCCCTCTCTCTTCCTTGATCTCTCTCTCTCTCCAATACTCTCTCTTCCCCCATCACTCTCCTCCTCTCTCTCATCCTTCCTCTCTCTCCATTTCTCTCCCACCTCTCTCTCTCTCTTTTCCCTCCAATCCTCTCTCTTCCCCCATATCTCTCTCTCTCTCTATCTAATCCTCTCTCTTCCCCCATCCCTTTCTTTCTCTCTCTCTTTCCACCCCTCTCTCTCTCCAACTACATTACTATATCCCTCCCTCTCTCCTTCTCACTTCTTCTCTCCCCCCTTATTTCCATACATCATACTTTGTCTCTTTATCTCACCCCTAAACATACACACTCTCTCTCCATCTCTCCCTTATCACTCTCTCTCTCTATTTCTTCTTAGTTATGCAAACTAATGAACATAAATATTCGTAAATATAAAGCAGATTATGGAGTAAATATGAAAAGAGGTTTTATTTACTTACCATACCTCTAGTTTATTTATATTTTTATTTATTTACCATACCCCTTTTCTTTACTATGGTATTTGGCCCATAGGCTTGTTATATAATTAGATTTTTATTTATAATCCTATTTGATATATTGTTATTTATTTACCTTACCTCTTTATGCCTCTTTTATGTTTATTTATTTACCATACCTCTTTATATCTATTTTATATTTATTTATTTATTTATCATACTTCTTTATACCTCTTTTATATTTTGGCCCATGGTATCAATATTAATTTGTCCCATGGTATTCCTCCCATAGGCTTCATCTAAATAAAAGCTCTTTTTAAAGTTTTTTTAAAATATAAAAAGGTTTATGGAATAAATATAAAAAGAATTTTTATTTATTTACCATACATCTAGTTTATATATATTTTTAATTATTTACCATAGCTCAAATTCACGTATATAATTTACTATCCATTCAAATTATATAAATAATACATAATTGTATTAGAAATTGATAAATGTTCTAGCACAATGCGATTTTTATTTTTTATTTTTATTTTTAATTTAAAACTTAAGCCAACATTTTGTATGAGGACGTGACACACCTGACATTGGGGTCATATTGCGCTATAGATGCGCCTCTCGGCGCAATGAAATTATATATTTCTATGTATGTGTCATTTAATCTTGTGTGTGCAACCCTATTGATTCATGAATATATGTGAATTGTGTTAGCTAGTGAGGAGATTCGTCGTCGATCATTGAAAATATCTATGTTGATTGTAAGTTGTATTGACGTTGCATGTAAATTAACGACTGTGCAAGTCTAGTGTGAAGAGAATTTTTGCGGCTCCTTTCATCCTGTGATGTCTTTTACTTGCATGTATATGTGATCGTTCTGACCCTGCACCTTCAAATGAGATCGCGGTCATTTGTATGAGTGTGATATGATGTTGTGTGTAGGGGTCGAGGTTGAATTGTGGCCACTGAGTACTCAGTCACATGCATGAAGAAAATATGTGTTGCTCCTTAATCACGTTGAAACCACTAAGACCAAAAAGCTTACCAAAGGTGAAGCATTAAATTCTAGGAATTTGGATGCTGAGAGGTTTAATGGCTACAATGTGGATAGGATGAACGTATTGGATTCATAACCCACAAGTCGAGTAGCGAAACCAATTAAAAAACATGGAAATAATAGACTCCATAAATCGTTTTCATCAATTTATGTCTACTATTAAAAATATTCTAAAATATTATATGAAAATAAAATCTTTACCATCCAAGTTTTAATAATTATAAATTATTAAATTAAAATTCCATAAATTCTAGTCTTAAATAAATACACTTATCAACATAATAATTAAAATAAATAATTTTAATAAAAATTTGTAAGATTTAATTAAATATTAAATTTTATATTTTTGAATGTGTTTTATATAATTTTTTTAAAATTTTAAAATAAATAATAATAAAATATATATAATTAAAAATAAATATGAAAATTTACTTCACTCAAATGAACGATTAAAATCTTAAAAAATAAACATTACGATTTAATAAAATTAATATTATTTTAATGAAAGTCGATAACAGTTAAATATTTACTTAATAAAAATATTTTATAAAATAGATAGGTTGATTATATAATATTTTAAGCGTTTTAATTATGTTATTACTAAAATAATAATAAATATTATAATATTAAATTTCCTCATGCATATTTTTATAAAAGATGTATATTTATAAGCGGTATTATAAAATTATTAGAATATTGGTATATCGTAAGTCTCTACTAAGGCAAACACTATAATGATTCATTTATTATAAAATTAGTAGAATATTGGTATATTAGTCATTAGTCTCTACTAAGGCAAACACCATAATGATTCATTTATTATAAATTTATTAACACTAGTTTGTACTTAGCTAAACATTAGATTTATTTATTATTGACTTTGTATGAAATGTGTTTTGAATATAAATATTTATTTTTATAATATATTGAATTTTTATTTTTATATCATTTTATTGATGAAAAGAATTGAAATCTTATTATATATTTAAATTGAAAATAAATAAATTAAAGTAATAAATTAAAATAGAAAAAATAGAAAACTTATTATTAATGAAAAAATTAAAAGATGTTTTCATTGTTTTTTTTTTTAATTATTATAAGTTTTCGAGATATTATACGAGTGAAATAATTATTAACAAATCATATTTTGTTGTTGTTTAAATTGTGTTTTTGATTGTATATATAGATTCAACACTTTGAGAAACCTAGCACTAGGATTGCTAAGAATTTACAACTCAAATTTATGATTCCAACAAACCTATATTGAACCAAAAAATATCCCAAAAAAACTACAAAGAAACTCTTAATTTATGAAAAAAAATTAACAACATTATTTACCAATGTATATAATATATTATATATATATATTTATTATTAACATGGTATATGCGATATATTTATTTTACTTTTTAATAGTTACAAAATATTTTTGTGGACAAACATGTTTTTTTTTAAAACAAAGCTTCCAAAATTTTAATTTAATTATCAATAATTATTAGATGGATGGTAGAGATCGTAGCTTCCATGCCTTTCTTCAAACCATCGATCTTATCTTCCATTTCAGTTTTTGTTACTTTTTGTGAGAGCGAAATTTGTTGCACTTGCTCTTGTAATTTTGATATATCATGTTGCAATTCTTCATCAAGTCATGAGTCATAGTATATCCTTCTGAGGGCTTAATGGGTGTTGAATTATTTTAAGGGGTCATTTTAGAACCCAAAACCGATATCTATGCTTCAATATTCTCTTGGAATCACTTCAAACCGATTTTTCAAACAAGATTTATGCATTTTTAAAAAAAATACACACCTTTTTCTTGCGTTTGAGGAGCTCTATATTGAAACTGATGTATCTCTATAATTTCGAATACCCAATATTTTATCTTTGGTACTTTAGTAGCCTTCTTAATCTTCTTTCCAATGCCAGAAGTCTGACCTGATTTGGATTCTTCAAGGCAAAGTTATGCCCAATCTCCCGCAATGACCTAATTATGGACTTGTTTTGTAGAGAGAACTTGTACGACGTGCCACGTGTCATTGTTTCCTCCTTCGGCTCTGAACTCGATACACAAGAAACTACAGTGCGTTTAATTTTGGCCACTACTTACATAATTCCAATCTGATGCTTAGAGAGAGAGTTATGGCGATTTTCCCAAGGTCACCTATTTGACTTGAAATTCGAGACCCTGCAAAAACTCTAACTTCCACAGATCATATCTCCGAAAATATTGTGAACCAAGATATGAATTTTTTACACGACGTTCCCCAAGATTTCTTCGCAAATGAGTTTTTTTTAGCTTCTGAATCTTCGTAGAAACAAAGTTATAGCAAAAATACCACGATGACCTGTTTGAAGTAGTGAAACCCTAGAATCCAAATCTCTGATACCAAATGTTATGAAACGAGCTCCCAAACTAGAAGAAAAGAGAGATTAATGCCTCATAAATAAGCCACTTCAAGAAGGCAACCTCCTTTACATTACATAAATGAACAATTCTTGGATGAATCAAATGACAAAATCTCTTTTCTATATAAAGGAGTCCATATGATCACAAAATTTATAAGATTTAATTAAGTTTTAAATTTTATATTTTTAAGTATTACTATATATATTTAATGTGTTTTTATAATTTTTCTTAAATTTTAAAATAAATAATAATAAAATATATATAATTAAAAATAAATATGAAAATTTACTTTACTCAAATGAACAATTAAAATCTTAAAAAATAAACATTACGATTTATTATAATAAAAGTAATATTATTTTAATGAAAGTTGATAACAGTTCAATATTTTCATAGATAGGTTGATTATATAATATTTTAAGCGTTTTAACTATGTTATTATTAAAATAATAATAAATATTATTATATTAAATTTCATCATGCATATTTTTATAAAAGATGTATATTTATAAGCGGTATTATGAAATTATTAGAATATTGGTACAGTAGTCATTAGTTTGTGCTAAGCTAAACATTATAAGGATTTATTTATTATTAATTTTGTATGTATTATTGATTTTGTATGAGATGTGTTTTGAATATAAATATTTATTTTTATAACATATTGAATTTTTATTTTAATATTATTTTATTGGTGAAAAGAATTGAAATATTTTCTTTTTTTTTTCGTGCTTTGCATGAAGAACCTCTGTGCGCGCTACGTGCTTTAGGGCTCTTGGGTGCCTGCCTGCGCGCCCCTGCGGCTGCAGCACTCCTCCGCTCAGCCTTGTTGCGCCCTACCTCTGCTCATGGAGTCCAGCGGGGGCCCTGTCCCCCCCCTCATTCCGCCCCCGGAGGTTACTGCGTTCAAAACTATGATTGCTGCAAGCTTAAAGCGCCCTCCCTCTGCCAATCAGCAGAAATTTGTCAAGAAAATGGACTCTATTCCTACAGTTGCTCTTCCTGAAGAAGAAACTTGCAAAGCAGCTCTGAATCTAGCTGAGAGAGGTCTAATAGGCCAGTTTACTGGCCTCTGGCCTTCCCCCAAGTCGGTGGAGGACTGGACCCAAAGAAACTGGACTCCTTTGATCAAAGAGGGTGTTAAAAGCTATTTTGTGGGCAAAGGCTTCTTCGTATTCGTTTTTGAAAGCCTGGAAGATAGAAGTCTAATCTTCAGGAATGGTCCATACTTCATGGGACCGCAAGGAATTTACCTAAACAAATGGTCTCCTGATTTTGATCCCACCCAGGCTGTCCCCTCTGCTGTCCCGGTTTGGGTGCGACTTACCCATTTTCCCCTTCACTGCTGGAACCAAAAAACTCTTCAGATCATTGGTAACGCTCTAGGAAAATACATAGATCAAGCTGCAAGAAAAGACCAGTACTCATGTGCCCGCATTTGTGTAGAAGTGGATCTAGAAGAGGGGCTGCCGGAAGCAATCAAACTCACTGTTGTTGGGTGGACGCACGTCCAGGAACTGGATTATGAACATCTCCCTTTCAAATGCAGACATTGTCATGGCCATGGCCACTTTGCAAAGCATTGCAAGAAAAAGGCCCAGGAGTAGTTAGACAAATCAAACAAAGAACAATGGACCCTAGTCCAAAAAATTGCCCATAAAAAAAAAGGCACAGGCAAAGGCAACATGATCGGAGCTCCAAGCAGCTCCAAGCCCAATCAAGAAAAGGAAGCAACCCCGAACGGTACAGAAAATTCCCAGACCAATCCTGCAAACTTAGCCGAGGAAAACCTGGAACATATAGAAATTCCACCACTCATCAAAGATGGAGGGGAAGCAATACAGGTCAATGCCTCCCAAGGCAGCCCCTCCAATCCCTCATACGCAGAAGTTATAAGGAAAAAGCCAGCAGAAAGCTCAGGTTCATTAGAGGACGAAACCTTCGAGCGTCCTTCAAAAAGAGCAGGTAGGAAATCCCGCAAAGAAGTAAGGGAAGAGGAGGTTGAGAGACTCAAAATACAAGGAAGCCAGTCCACCATCAAAATGTCCATTGGAAGAAATACCAGACCAAGGCCTTCTAAGGGAGGCTCTTTCCCCCCCTCAAGTAAATAATGAAGCTCGTCTCTTGGAACTGCAGAAGACTGGGGAACTCCTCTAAAGCTGAAGCAGTTAAGGATCTCCTGAAAATAGAGCCCTCAGACATTCTCATGCTCCAAGAGACGAAGATAGAAGGGCGAGCTCTTCTAGACATCAGCAAGTCAAAATGGAAGAAAAATGCAGGCAAAGCAGTGAGCTCAAGGGGCTCTTCTGGAGGGCTGGAAACTCTCTAGACAGAATATTTATTCCAGCTGAATAAATCCCATGAAACACAACACTAGATCTTCACGGAGCTGACACACTGCGCAAGTAAGTTGACCATCTCTCTCTTTAATCTTTACGTCCCCGTCATTTACTCTGAAAAACGAGAATGCTGGAATTCTCTCTCAGCATTTTTAGAGCAGCATTCTCCCAGCAATATTATCATTGCAGGTGACCTTAATATAGTTCTGAAAGCAAAAGAGAAGAGGGGAGGTTCCAGCAGTAGAGATCCTATGCTGCCCACTGTGGAAGAGCTCTCACAGCTTTGGGATCTCTTAGTTTTCAATCCTGTCTGTGGTCTTTCACTTGGTCCAATAACAGAACTGGGCAAGACCACATTTTGCCCGCCCAGATCGATTTCTGGTCCAAATCTCCCTTATGATGTACAAAAAGATAATCATAACTAAAATTCTCCCTAAGCTGACCTCTGACCACAAGCCAGTTCAGCTTCTACTGGAAGATGAAGAAGATCTGGGCCCTCTTCCATTCCGATTCAGCCCCTTATGGATCGAGAGAGAAGGCTTCTCTGATATAGTGAAAGATGCTTGGGCCAAATCCTTCTCAGGGTCCTCAAGTTATGTTTGGGAGCAAAAACTTAAGGCCACAAAACAAGCACTGAAGGATTGGATAAGGAAACCAGCCCCTACTCCAACCAGCCAACGAGAAGAAGTAGTGCAGACTTTATAGACCCTGCAAGCAGACATGGAAAGCAATGAGATCACAGCGGACTTGTTGGAAAAAGAAATAAAGGCCCAATGCTCAACATACCGATCCTTTCGAATGGAAGAAGAATATTGGAGAATCAAATCCAGAAGTCTGTGGCTAAAGGCAGGGGATCGGAACAGCTCCTTCTTCCACAGACAATATAGAGAACGTCTGTCCAGGAATCATATCTCAGAAATTAAAACAGCTGAGGGTCAAGTCAGCAAAGGCTTCATTCAAGTCAAAGCTGCTGCTGAATGCCACTTCAGGAATTTATATAGCAAGGGACCCCATGTCAACGAGGAGGAAACTGCTGATTTCCTCTCTAACATCCCTTTTCTCATCAGATCTGAAGACAACGCTGCTCTCTCCAGCGATATTACCGAGGAGGAAACTGCTGATTTCCTCTCTAACATCCCTTTTCTCATCAGATCTGAAGACAACGCTGCTCTCTCCAGCGATATTACCGAGGAGGAAATCATCAAATTTATTTGGTCCATGGAATCAAATAAGGCCCCGGGGCCAGACGGATTCACAATACATTTCTATAAATCTTGCTGGAATATCATCAAAACTGATCTTCAAAAAATGATAAGGGGTTTCATGAAAAAAGCTAATATAGGTGGAGGAACCAACTCCACTTACCTAGCCTTAACCCCCAAAGATTCCAATCCTGAAACATTTGCAAGATTCAGGCCCATTTCGCTTTGTAATGCATCTTACAAAATTCTAGCCAAACTTTTAGAAAACAGGATCAAGCCTCTGCTCAAAAGACTGATCTCCAGCCCTCAAGGTGGATTCGTGGAAGGTAGGCATATTCTTGACAATGTCATTCAAGTTCAGGAGACAATCCACTCAAGCAAACAGCGGAAAGAGAAAGGTATGTTGATAAAACTAGATATGGCGAATGCTTTTGACAGAGTAAATCGCTCCTTTCTCATCAAATTACTTCTCTCCTTTGGCTTCTCTCCACACTTTGTTCAACTTATAAAATCCTGCATTGATAACCCATGGATTGCCCCCCCTAGTCAACGGTCGCCCTTCCAATTTTTT
Source organism: Pinus albicaulis (assembly GCA_034641835.2). NCBI lineage: Eukaryota > Viridiplantae > Streptophyta > Pinopsida > Pinales > Pinaceae > Pinus > Pinus albicaulis. The sequence continues at coordinate 1,678,439,276 of CM076580.1, forward strand.
CCAAGCTCGGAGAGGCATCAACCAGGGATGCCCACTCTCTCCCTTTCTGTACATCTTAATGGCCGATTCCCTCAGTCGAAAACTCACAGCTGAAAGAATTGTTGGCTCTCTTCCAGGTCTCAAACCTTCCATAGGTGTCGATCCTCTGAACCACATTCTCTTTGTAGATGATTCTCTTCTCCTTGGAGGTGCTTCCATCAGAATAGCGAAAGCATTCGACACCGTTCTCAAAAGCTACTGCAGAGTTTCAGGAGCATTATTCAACGAGAGTAAGAGTGAAGTCTACAGTTGGAACGCAGATAAGCAAGAACTCATAAGCATTTCGAACCTCCTTAGGTTCAGAGGTCATGCTCACTGGGATCGGATCAAATATCTTGGACTCCCCATTACAAACGGACTTAATAGGAGGTCGCTCTGGAACGAAATTATCTGCAAAATCAAATAAAAAATCGCAGCCTGGGGAGGCTTCTGGTTAACAAAAGGAGGCAAAGTCATTTTAATCAAGTCACTGTTGTCCGCGCTCCCAATCTATTAGGCAGCATTCCTATTCGCCCCAATAAATGTAATGGATCAGATATCTAAACTCTTAAGAGATTTTTTATGGCAGGGAGGGAAAGGAAATGAAAAGAAAATGCACCTAGCAAACTGGGACTTGGTTAAAAAACCGATTGCAGAGGGTGGTCTTCAAATTCGTGACCCCTCTCTCGTTAATCTTGCGTTGGGAGGAAAGCTCCTGTGGAAGTTGATCCACGAGCCCAGCCATCCCGTCAGCACCACTCTGCTTCTAAATACACCCACAATTCGTCCTTCAGAAACCTGCATTTCGACACCCCTATTAACTGCTCACAGGTTTGGACCCTTTGCTGTAAAAGCAGTAGCTTCTTCAAAAAATTTCTTTACAGAATTCCGGGCAATGGCAAGCGCACCAATTTGTGGCATGATCTAATCATGGGGCGCGATCCCTTGGTGGAGAATGAGGAAATAACAGACCTTAGAGACTGGCTGGTACGTGCAGGCATTAACAGTTTACACGATCTCTCTGTTTGGGATCACCGTGGAGATTGGGCCGGATGGGATTTCCATGGTGTCCCTGTCCGGTTAATGCCCCAAAAAAATCTGCTTATTGATTTGCTGGAGGAATCTACCCCAGAAAACCGATACAAGAAAGACAGTTGGGGCTGGGGTCAGTCAGGCACATATTCTACAGCTGCAGGCTACAAAATTCTTCAGACCTCAAGGAACAATAGTCACTCTCCGACCTTTTGGAAACAAGTCTGGGAAAATCTAGCTCTACCAAAAGTGAATTTCTTCTTTTGGACCCTGTTCCATAATAAACTACTAACATGAGACAATTTAGTGAAAAGGAACATTGTAGGGCCACATAGGTGCGAGCTATGCAGAAGCAACCTCGAAACTGCCCAGCACTTATTCTTGGATTGCATATTTGCTAAAGAAGTGTGGGGTTTTATTCTTCAGGATCTTCAGATCTCAGCCTTTCCACAGAGTACTGTTTCTGATCTATTTGCCTCTTGGAGCCATTTCTATCCTCATAGCATCCCCATCAAATATTTTTGGCACAAAGTCTGGACAACTATTCCCAAATATGTTTGCTGGCAGCTCTGGTTGGCCCGCAATGATCAGATTTTTAATGGCTTGCGACATTCCCCTTTTCAGGTAGCAGCTAAAGCCAAATCCTTCCTCTTGGAAGCAGCCCAATAGAAGAATTTTAAAGAAGACCCATTGCTCCTACCCGAAGAAAGGAGGTGGCTTCGCCCCCTCGAGCCTTCTCCTCGAAAGTATCTACTTTCTCCTCAAACAGAAAACCCGGAATGGCGTAAAATAGACCCTGAGGAAACATTCCTAAATTGGTGGAGGACTAAAAATTTAACCATAATTTTCTTCGATGGGGTCTCCAAAGGAAACCCTGGGGTCGTTGGTGCAGGTGGGGTCATTTATTCTTCGGATGGGTCTTCAAGAGACTGCTTCTGTTGGGGTTTAGGACAGAAAACCAACAATCAAGCAGAGATATTTGGTCTTCTCAAAGCATGCCTCATAGCAAGAGACAAGGGTGTCAAAGAACTCCAAGTCTTCAGAGATTCAGAGATTCTAATAAAAAAATTAAACTTGGAGGAACTTTTCAACAATGCTAGTCTCAACAAAATTCTGGGCAGATTGAAAAGAGTCCTGCAAGACTTTGCCTCCTACAAGTTTTATCATATTATCAGAAATATGAATAGTGAAGCAGATCAGATGGAGAACAAAGGATGCATTCTCATGAAAGGGTAGCTAATTATAAACGAAGACAGTTCCTTTCAAATTCCTTGAAAATGATGTAACTCAAAAGTAGAATTTGATGGATTTTTACATTGTAATTGGGGCTGCCTCGGCAAAGACCCTCCCTGTCTTTCTCAAATAAATAAAACTTATACCCGTTTCAGTTTAAAAAAAAAGAAAAAAGAATTGAAATCTTATCACATATTTAAATTTAAAAAAAAAAATTTAAAAAAATTAAAAGTAATAAATTAAAATATAAAAAGTAAAGAAAACTTATTATTAATGAAAAAAAAATAAAAGATGTTTTAATTGTTTTTTTTAAGAATCATTATAAGTTTTGGAGATATTATATGAGTGAAAGAATGACCGGTCCAATCATGTTTTGTTGTTGTTTAAAATGTGTTTTCGATTCTATATATACATTCAATACCTTGAAAATCTTGGCATTAGGATTGCTGAGAATTTACAACTCAAACTTATGATTCCAACAAAGTTATGTTGAACCAAAAAATATCCCCTTAAAAACTCCAAAGAAACTCTTAATTTATGAAAAAAATTAGCAACATTATTTACCCATGTATTTAATATATTATATATATTTATTATTAACATGGTATATGAGATATATTTATTTTACTTTTTAATTGTTACACAATATTTTTGTGGATAAACATGTTTATTTTAAAATAAAGCTTCCAAAATTTTAATTTAATTATCAATAATTATTAGATGGATGGTAGAGATCTAATCTCCATAAAATCGAGTCTAGAAAATTCTTAAAGCTTGAGATTTATTTACAAAGTACTTATGTCATTTTTTTCTCTTTTAATTAAATTGATTAATTAGAAAAAATATCATATGAACAAATGTGATATGAAGTGGGTTATAATTTTTTTGGGTATGTGATATCATATGAACAAATGTGATATGAAGTGGGTTATAATTTTTTTGGGTATGTATTATTAATAAGTCACGTTATTGTAACAAAGCATATTTATAGATTAAGAATCTCTTTGATAAAGTAGGACAAATCTCAATAGCTAAGAATATTGTTCCATGTTTTTTCAAATATATATATATGTATGTATGTATGTTTAACTTATATCTTAATTCATTTATAATTAATAAATAATAAAGTTACAATTTAGTGAAATTTTATGATTTTTTAAATTTTAGAAACTTGAAATGGGTTATGAAGTAAGAGCTTTGATATATTCTTTTAACAACCATTTAATTTATATGGTTGAGCTAGTAATAACTAACACATATGATGTTAATACATAATTTACAATCGATAAATGCTCATATGAACTTCTTTTCAAAAGATTTAAATCTCCTATTGCTTTTATGATAGATGGTAAATGGTTCAATCTGCCTTTACAAATTGTAATCAAGTAAATAAGCCGTGAGGGTGCCTTGAGGATTAGCTCAATTGGTTGAGTTCCTATTGCTAAAAGCACCTAGCTAATGGGACGTTATAGGGTCAATTCTCCTCGACGCCCTTAGGGGTTAGGCTCTTTGCTAATAAGCCTACTCGTTTTCTCAGAAAAATAAAATAAAATAAATAAATAAATAAATAAATAAATAAATAAATACACATATATATATATATATATATATATATATATATATATATATATATAAAATAAAAATAAAAATAAAATAAAAATGAAAAAAATGTATGAGTAAATATTTGTTTTTCTTATTTCAATTAAGCTTGAACAAAGAAAAAATGTTAGTTGTCTACTTAGTCATATTAAGTTTAACTATTCATTATGTATTTTTTCTAACTTCTTTGGTAGGGACTAATATACCATGCAACACTTGTTTATTTATTTGTCTATTTACTTCCTTTTTAAATATATTTTATTAAATAGCATTATGTGTTTTTTTCATTTTATTATTAATATCAATAGTGTTATGTTTATTTGGAATCTATACTGTTTCTTTTTCCATGAAATATTTTTATATATTTCATATGAGAAATATACATGATTTTGTCTTTAAATAATTATTTAGACAATATGAATTGAAGTCAATACAAAGAAAAATCATTGTGGATTCGACGTATTATATGAAATAAATTACCCTAGATGAAGAGAATAATAAAATTCTCCCAACTACTCAAACTAAACCCAATTAACTACCATTTATATCATTTTTATAATATATTTTAAATTAAACAAGAAAAATAGTTGCGATGCGGCATAGTCCCTACTTCTACCGCTAATTAATTGATTCTTCCTGTATAAAGATTTTTGTACAGTAAAATCTCTTCGCACAAGCATTTGTTCTCCACACACATTTCCTCCGCACAACCACCTATGCACAACTACCTCCGCACAACCTTCTCCACACACGCTTCCTCCACACAATGCTCATTAGATCGCATTCCTACAATCTCCCAAAAGCTAATGAAAAACAAAAATATCAAAGTTGGTATTGTTAATAAATTTCATATTGTGTCTTGTCACTGAACTATTGGCTTTGTACTCATGTTAATCTAGTAGGAGTAACAGGTAAGTGGCCATAAAACATTGGTAAATTACAGCTTGATTCATTGAAATAAACATTTATTGCGAGCTTGACATTTCCCTTCACTTACATGTTTACCAACACAATGAAATTTATGACAATGAGCTATTTGTTATATGTGTGGAAAGATTCGCACAATAAAAATTCTGCACACAAGAACCTCCGCAAAATGAAGGAAGATTTGATACACAACAAAACAATTAGAAATAAAACCTATTCTAAGGAATATCTAAAATTTGACCTTTACTTTTTCAGACCGTGGAAAAATCAACATGTGAAAGTTGTGAGGCGTTGTGCTAGTGGGTAATCCAATAACCACGCATGTGGTAGATAAAGTTGGAGCTAAATTCTAGTTGGATTCCTTACTAACATAGGTAGGGCCTTGTATGGGCTCTATTTTTTAACCCTAGTGGTTCAATGGTTCAATGTTATCAGCACACACATTGCTAAATGCAAGCCACAACAGTTGGCACAGATATTCACAAGGACATTAAATTAATTAAATTCGACATCCATTAGCATCGAATCTTTGACCTTGTATAAAATGAGTGGCTTCTCTCGAGTTGTTTTGATGACCAAAAAGTTACTAGAAAATTAATTTAATTAATGTTAGAATCCTCTAGCATCGAAGCTTTGATCTTGTCTGTAATATATCTCCTTAACCTATGCAACAAAACCCTAATGCTATATGCTTTCGCTATATGTTTTTGTTTGTCCATTTAATCATTTCTGTCGATAATTTGGAATTAGGTTAACATATATTTTAGATGAAGTGTGTAGAGGACATTTTCACAGATTTTATCTTGTATGTAGCACCAGTGCCAGTAATATAGCAAAAAGCCAAGGTTGCTGCAAAAGCAAGGATAGCACTAATCATAACATATCGAGTAATAGAGACAGTAGTAGATACATCAATAGAGACGGAGTCAACAGATTCTACAGTTGAAGCAGTAGATTAGCCAATTGATGTTGTTGGTCCAACACCAATAACAATATATCCATTACAACTAGAAATCGTAAATTCAGTAGGTAAATGCACACTTTATTTGATGTACAATGCATGTGATCAATCAATGTTGTGTGTAGATTCACCCTTACCTACGACATTTACAAAAATAAGTGCAGAAACATACCCATTATATCTAGCACCAACATCAGTAATAGAAGCATCTAAGTCATGAGCTAAGCCAACACCACCAACAACATAGACATAGGTAACATATGTAGTAGTAGTTGATCCATTAGATTCAGTAGATGATACAATGTTAGGTCCCTATATTACTAGTATAGTCCCTTATTGTTGTCAGTGTATCCCCATTATTGTTATTGTTGCACCCCTATAGTCCCCATATTGTCATTATGGTGCCCCATAAAGCCCACTATTGTTATTGTTGTGCCCTTACATTATAATTGTTAGGTCGGCTAGGATTAAATTGTGACCCCATGGACTCTTATATTTTTTTTTTCCACAGAAAAAAATAAAATAAAAAAAATCGAACTTTCTATTAATAATAGAGAGTCACATAGCATATGCATAGCATTTCATATCAACTCCAGTTCTCCTTCTGGTGGGAGGGAGAAAAGCAGTCTCGGCTTCCTTGAGTACCAACAAGTATCCCATAGGCAGCCTGATAAAAAAATCATATCTAAGGAAAGGCACTTCCATTCTTTCATATCTCCCAGTATTACACCGAAACAGAGATAATGAGAGAAAGGGAAGGATGCCTTCAGCATCTGAGCTTTCAGACAAAAAACTGAAGAGACTGACAGTAAACACTATCTCGATCTCTTGTATATGAAGTATCACATAAGAACTGATGTTTTAAAACAGAGTCTACAAGCCTCCTCTTATGAGGAAAACATCCCAGAGACTCAGAAAGAATTTGTTCCAGAGTTTTAATAAACAAGTTTGATTGTAGTCCAAACATAAAATAAAAACTATAGCAGCAGAATATAAGAAAAAACTGAAAAGAGGGATGAACTTTCATCCAAAGACTGGCTGTTCAAGGGGATGAACAACCCCATTATCCATCTCTAGCACTGTCCAGGTCCCCATAGCTTGTTCAACACCTTCTTTAGATAGGCGGTCTGCCTCCTGGTTTCGTTCCCTATAAATGTGGCAAACAGTGATATCATTGAAAAAACATTTGATGTGTGAAATCTCATTTGCAAAGGCAGCAAAATATAATTCCTGCATTGTTGAGTCCCATTGAACCATTTCACAACACTCATAGAGTCACCAAAAATCTGAATCTTCCTCATTTGTCTGAAGGATAGCCAGCAAAGAAGGTGGTATAAGGCCTTAAGCTCAGCAAAGTTATTAGTCCCCTGCCTAAGACCAATTGAAGCACGTAGAGACTTTTCAGGGGTAACATGTACGACCAAGCCCGCACCACACCTCCCATTTATGTCTGAGGCCCCATCAAAGTAGGCCCATGGAACCGAATCCCTGATACATTCTGGCTGAATAGAACGGGGGATTGATTTGCCAAGTGGAATTGGGATGATGTCATATATAGCTGCTCCTTCCGCAACCAATTTTCCAATAGGGAAGGGAAGATCTTTGAAGATTACTTGATTTCTTGCTAGCCATGTTCCCCAAGCTATCAGGAGAGGGATAGAATGAACTTTGTCATCAGGGGCCTCCTGCCACCACCGGGTCCAAGATTGCTGAATACTGTCTCCTTCCCATCTAAGAGGGGAATTTATGAGTCTTAAGGATTCAACCCAAAGACTGACATTGAAGGGACAAGTGAGAAAGATATGCATTACAGATTCCTCATTTTATTTACAGAGAGTGCACTAACCTGGGCCTATTTTCCCCCTTTTCTACAAAAAATCCCATGTTGGCACTTTTTTCTTAAGGATGCACCAGAAGAAAAGTCTGGTTTTCGCTGGACATTTCAATTTCCAGAGCGGCTTTGACCAGCAGGCTGGGGCTTCCCAACCTTGTTGTGACATCAAACATTTATAACCCATCTTATGGGAGTAACTCCCAGACTACGCATGGACCCAAACGAGCTCATCCCTTGCTTCCGTGATCCGAACTAAGGAATTCTGTAGGTCCAACATGAAAAGGCTCCATTCTTCCATCCATCTCTCCTCTAAGAGTAGATCAGTTCTTGACAACCACCCTTGCCTCCAGATGGAGGTAGTCCTGGGATTAGCCACCTGATTTAAATAATGGAAGCCCCAGTCATTTAAAAATAATATCAGATCAGGTGATAAAGCAAACCTTGTCGAGCACCCAACCTAGGGGTCGCATCCAACTCTCACCCGAGATCCATCCCCAACTTTCCATGCAAGGCCTTGATCAATAGTATGGGCCGAAGCGATCACTTCCTTCTAGACCATCGAGACATTTTTGGAAGACTTCACAGGCATACGAAACCATTCAATAGCTGAGGCTGGGTCAATGTATTTTCTTTTCATTACAGACGACCAAAGCGAGTCAGTCGATATAAATCTCCATGCCAGCTTGGCTGCTAAAGATTTGGAAAAGAAAGACAAGTGCTTAATTCCCCAGCCTCCCCATTCTTTTGGTCTCGAAATCTTATCCCATGCAACCCATGGAGTCACATGTTCCACTTTAGATCTGGCCCATAAGAATCTGCTACAAAGTTTATCTATGGAGGCTAGAATGCCTTTGGGCACCCACATGAGACTGGCCCAGTATACAAGGATTTCCATCAGAACTGACTTGATAAGGACTAGCCTCCCTGCTCGAGACAACTATTTATGACTCCAGTGATTGAGTTTTTTTTTCTATTTTTTCCAGAAGCCACTTCTAGTCCCGGATCCGGTAGTTATTAGGTTGCAGCAAAAAACCCAAATATTTGAAAATTTCCTGCAGAGATTTGATTTCAAAAGGGAAAAGCGCCCCCACCCTGCCACTCTCCTCCAAAGACAGACCCAAGATTGTAAGAGTCGATTTCTGTTCATTTATTTTAAGGCCTGTGGCTTTCAGAAAGAGATCCATAATTCTCTTCAGAGCCCTACAGTCCTCCATACTTCCATTGCTGAACAAGATAATATCGTCCACAAAGAGTAGATGGGTCACCCACAGATTAACTGCCACTTCAATTCCTTTGAGGTCTCCCTGTCTCTTTGCCCTATTGATCATTATACTAATCCCCTCTGATGCCAGTAGAAAGAGGAGAGGAGACAAAGGGCATCCTTGTCTCAACCCTCTCTCTGGGTTGAAGAAAACAGAGGCAGCCCCATTGATTAATAAAGCAATGGAGGATGAGGTGATACAGCTCATGACCCATATTACAAAATCAAATCTGAATCCAAGGTAAGTCAATAGTAGGCACAAATACATCCAACTTATTCTGTCATAGGACTTTGATAGATTGATTTTAACTATTGCCCCTTTCTTGCCACTCCTCTTAAGGCTATGCAGGGTTTCTTGAGCAACTCCCACAGCTTCGTGAATCTGTCTTCCATCCAAAAAACCAAACTGCTCTGGAGAGATGTGCCTGGATAAGAAGGGTTTTAGCCTGGAGGCTATGACTTTAGCAATAATTTTATCTACACAAGTACACAAAGAAATAGGCTGGAAATCATCAAAGGAGGCAGGATGGTCAGTTTTGGGAATCAGGGCCAGAAAGGTTGAGTTGAAGGGTTGGTAAATAGATCTAGAGGACCTAGACTCCTCCACTACAGCAACCAACTCATCCCCCAGGGTTTCAAAGAAACGTAGAAAGAATTCCATAGTCCACCCATCAGGTTCAGGGCTTTTGTCCTTCTGCATATCCTTGAGAATGTCCTCCACTTCCTGTTTGGAGACAGGTTCCATAATAGTATCATTGCCTTCATCATCAATATAACTGGGGAAAAATTGTGCAACTCTGATGACCTCCGCTATAGATACTTCCTCCAGGGCTCTGAAAAGATTCTTGAAATGGTTAACACCTAGAGAAGCCAATTCTTCAAAAGATTTGGCCATTTCCCCATCCTCCTTTTTTAATTCCCAAATTGTATTAGCATTATTTCGGCCTTTAGCATAATTCTGGAAAAACTTCGTATTTTCATCTCCCGCTTGCAACCATATGGCTCTACTTTTCAGTCTCCAACTTTCTTCTCTTATCTGAAGAATTTTCCTCCGGGATGCTTCCAACTCTTTGATTCTAGCCCTTGACTCCAGAGACGCATATCCAGCTCCATCTGGACTTTCCAGACGATCTAATTCAGAATTTACACTTTTGATCTCCTCTTCCTCCTTCAATTTCTTCTGTAGCACCCACTCTTTGGATGCTTGCTTCATTTTCTTAATATTGATCATTAAAAGGGCACTTCTACTTCCCTCTTCACTGAAAGAGTCCTTTCTCCATGTAGCAGGGAAAAGAGCTTCATAAGATTCATCCTTCAGCCAGAATGAATTGAATTTAAAAGGGATTCCTGGTTTATTTTCATCCCCTTTTATTTCCAGAAAAACCGGGAAATGATCAGAGAGGCCCCCCTCCCCAACCCAATGTCTGAATACCGATATAGATTCCACTAGGGTTTCGCATAGTAGAAATCGGTCTAGTCTTTTACCCACCCAATCAGCACCTATACACCTATTTCTCCAAGTTGGGCGCAATTTGATCAAAGGAACATCCAACAGGTGGGAGATAGCCAATTTATTCAAAAAGAAGACAGAGAGAGGGTCCGAGTGAGTAGAGGCACCCCATGATTCCGAGTCCCCCAAGGAGAAGTTTAGATCTCCTTCAATAATTAGGTGAGGGTGGGAAAGGCAAGAGAAACTGAAGAGGGAATTCCAAAAATGCTCCCGATCCAAACGGGGCCCATTAATATTCAGAATAATGAAGGAGATACACAATTCACTGGAATAGAGTTCCATAGCCAAACAATTTTCAGAGACCCAAGATGAGATTTCCTTGAGCTTCCTCATATTTTAACCTGAAACCACTCCCCCCGATCTTCCAACAGCATCAAGGGCAAAGAAGGCCCACCCAGGCAGAAATTTCAAAAGAGTGCGAATAACATCATCCCCTTTTCCCATCGTTTCTTGAAGCAGAATAACATCAAGGTTATGGGAAAGCACTAGATCTTTGAAGGCTAGCTTTTTTGGCTGGCTAGCTAAGCCTCGACAATTGAAGGAAAGGAGGATCATCGGATATCAGGGGGGGTGGTTACTCTGCTCTAAGCACCCCGGGAATAGACTTCTGCCTCCCACCAGCTATGCCGATGAAAAATTTTAACTTGGCCTTTGAAAGTAAAGATTTTGTGCCCCTTAACTTCCTTGGCCGGATTACCACAGGGTCCAAGGCAAGGCCTCCTACTGCCAACCCCTTTCCATTTCTATTGGCCAACAGGCGAAGGTTATAGGGAGGGATATCAGAGTTAGGAACACGGGAGTCAGCAGGAGTAGTAACACCCTCAGAGGTAGGCAGGACAGATTTAGATGGGTTCGGGACCGAAATGATAGTACTATCAGAGGAAGATTTAGACAGATTAAGAACAGAGAGATCATTGAAGATCTGCCTGGAAGGACCAGGCCCTTCGAAAATAGATTGAGAGTTACAAACAGAGGAACTAAAGGAAAGAGGAGGGAGGGGAGACATACCCACCTGAGACACCCCAGCAATCTCAACTGGAATGGGAGCCAGGGTGGTTGGCGGATTAACTTGAGAGGAGGGGACAGTGCTAACGCCCTCTGGTCGATCTTGCTCCGTAAGATAAACATTTTTTGAAGCCCTCATTTGGTCTGCAGATTGAAAAGTGGCCCTCTGCTGCGAAACCCCTGCTTCATGGAAGGGAACCCCCTGCTGTCTACAAGGTTTCAGCTGTCGACAATGACAACGATGTCCTAAAGGACACTCCTTCGCAAGGTGCCCATACTTGTGACACCGGAGGCAGCGAAAGGGGAGATTTTCATAGTCCAGGGTTTGAAGAAATTCAAGGTCCCTATATTTTAATGTCATTGCATCCGCCAGGCCCTCTCTTGGGTTGAGACTCACCAAGACTTGAGCCACACTCCAGTCCCTTGATTTGATATATGAGTTGTCAAACTCCAGAAATTTACCCAACGTATTCCCAATTGAAACAAAGATAGATTCCGTCCAAAATTGCATGGGGAGACCAAGGAGCTTAACCGAGACAGGGGATTCCACCATTTTTTCCTTTTGCGCATCAAATAATGAAGTCCATCTACGGAAGAGTATAGGACGCTTCCCAAAACACCAATTCCGTTCAAGAACCCAATCCACATGAACTTTGTGATCAAAGTGAATGCTGAACCAACCCCTATCCAAAATTTTTATCTCTGAGGACTGTCCCGGGGCTTCTCTCCACTCAAATTGAACCCAATCCGATATGTATTCGGTCGAATACTTCCTGCCTCTCACTCGACCAACCAGAATGGTCTTAGATGCTTCCATTGTTTTCTCTACACTGATTTCCACCCCCAGAAGGCAACTCGGCTGTAATTCTTTCTTCTTAATGGGTTTGGGCTTTTTTCTCTTCCCCCCCATGGCTTCCTTGAAATCCTCCCCCTCTCCAGGAAATTTAGGAACAGGTGCATTCGGCCCAACAGTCTCAGGCGACTCCTGTCGCCTTCCTTCTGGAGTTAAAGGAACTTCTTCACCCTCCGGCCCCCTCTGCCGTGTCCCTTCTGCAGCCCCGACCTCCTTAAAATGGCCAAAACCCGGAGTAACAGAGACTGAGGCCGAGACCCCATGATTTCGACCAACAACGCCGTTAGATGAAACCCTGGACTGACAATTTACAAGAGCTTCCGCTTGTAAAGAAATTAAAACCGACCCTCCTTCGCCTTGTGAGACTCCCGGAGCAGGAGGTGCGAAAAGCAGGGAAGTTCCTTGAGGGGGAAAACCTTGACCCAGCAAGGGCTGCCTATCGATAATTAGGGCCTCCTTGTAACCCTTTCCCTGAGAGGCTCCACTAGTATAAACCCCTTTTCCTAAGGCTTTAAAGCCTGGTAGAGCTTGCAAACCACAGCTTCCAGCTAAATCTTCTAAGCCACTAGTAAAAACAGGGGGAAAAGGATTACCTTGCACCTCATTCGATGGAAATACCCAAGGTGGCTGCTGCAAAGTTCTATCCCAGTCTTCGACGACCCGATTCTGCACTTGGGGTCTCCACAGGGATTAAACCCGCCCGCCAACGGCCACTCCAGGTACTCTGAAGAGTTTCTTCTAACAGACTTGCACTATTTTGTAAACCTCTAACCACCGCTTCCTCGCTTAGCCCCTGAAAATCCATATTGCTTGGGAAATACAGTTCGAGATTCTTTACAGAGACTTCGTGTCCCCAACACGTCAAAAGGTCTTCTGGCGCAGACTCGAGCTCGACAAACTCGCTTTCAAACCCCATCTCTACAGCACCCAGCCCTTCTTAACCTGACACGACGAAAGTCTCGCTTCCACGCCAAAACCCTAAGCCTCAAACATGGTCGCAGTAAACAGAAACGGTAGATTTTGATTAACCCCATTCTTCATTTGGAAAACTAATGACCAAAGCGCCAGCCACGTCGCAAGGTCCTTGGGAGCAGTGTCGCATGATCCAGATGTGGTCCCAAGTACTGAAGCAGACATACGCCTGTCGAATCATGCAGAGGTGTGACAGGGCCAAGTGGCCTAGGGCCGAGGCCTGAAACCCTTAGGGTTTTCGCATGCATCGCTCATCTCCCAAACCTATGGAAAGTTGTTAGATGAGTAACATTCAGTGCTATTATGATATTCATATCCATGGACTCCTATATGTAGAAAGGAGGTTTTCTCATTTGATTCATCCAAGAATTTTTCATTTATGTAATGTAAAGGAGTTTTCCTCCTCGAAGTGGCTTATTTATAAGGCATTGATCTCTCTTTTCTTCTAGTTTGGGAGCTAGTTTCATAAATTTGGTATAAGAGCTTTGGATTCTAGGGTTTCACTACTTCAAACAGGTCATCATGGTATTTTCACTATAAATTTGTTTCTATGAAGATTTAGAGTCTAAAAAAAAACCTATTTGCGAAGAAATCCTGAAGAACGTCGCGTAAAAATTTCATATCTTGGTTCACAATATTTTCGGAGATATGATCTGTGGAAGTTAGGGTTTTGTAAGCTCCCAAATTTCATCTCAATTAGGTGACCTTGGTAAAATCTTCATAATTCTCCCTTTGAGCATCGGATTGGAATTCTGTAAATAGTGGCTAAAAGTACAAAGAATGTAGTTTCCTGTGTATGAATTTCAAAGCCGAAGGAGGGAACAGTGAGACGTGACATGCAATACAAGTTCGCTCTATATAATTAGTTCATTGTGGGAGATTGGGCATAACTTTGCCTTGAAGAATCAAAATCAGGTCAGACCTGTGGCATTAGAAAGAAGATTCAGAGGGCGACTAAAGTACCAAAGATAAAATCTAGGGTATTCGAAATTACAGATATACATAAGTTTCAATATATAGCTCCTCAAACACAAGAAAAAGGTGTGTATTTGTTTAAAATTGCATAATTCTTGTTTGAAAAATTAGTTTGAAGTGATTCCAAGGGAATATTGAAGCATAAATATCAGTATTAGGTTCTAAAATGGCCCCAAAAAATAATTCAACACCTATTAATCCCTCAGAAGGCTCTATTATGAATCATGAAGAGGAAGAATTGCAACATGATATATCAAAATTAAAAGAGCAACTGCAACAATTTTCGCTCTCGCAAAAAGTAACAAAAAATTAAATGGAAGATAAGATGGATGGTTTGAAGAAAGGCGTGGAAGCTAAGATGGATGATTTGAAGAAAGGCGTGGAAGATAATATGGATGGTTTGAAGAATGGCATGGATGGCATGGAAGCTAAGATGGATGATATCGATGAAAAAATGAAAGGCAACATGGAAGACATGAAGAATTATCTAAAATAAGACATGGAAGGTTTGAAGGAGGGTTTGACAAAGTTTATACTAATGGAGAAAAGGTAGTAGAGGAAACTCATGTTGACAACAAAATAAATGTTAATAGTGATTTCATAAACTCTAATGTTGGATTGGAGACCCACCATATTCCAAAGATCGATATGATGAAGTTTGATGGCAATGATCTCGTAACATGGATACTACAGATGGAGCAATATTTCGATCTCAATAATGTGCAAAACACATAAAAGGTACACACTATAACTTTATGTTTAGAACAAAATACATTTGTATGGTATCAACGACTCTTCTCTCGTAAAAAAATTATCACTTGGTCAATTTTTACGAAGGAAATGATAACACATTATGAGGATAGAAAGAGAAACACCTTCTTTAGTCAATTGATAAATATCAAACAAAAGGGTTCAATGGTAGAGCACATTGAGGACTTCCAAAAATTTAATATAAGGGTAATAGATATTCCAGAGGAACACAGGATTGATGTCTTCATAGGGACTTTAAAGGATAACATCCAACATGAGGTTTGCCTTTGGTAACCCTATTCATTGGAGAAGGAATTCAGGTTGGCGAGAAAAAATGAAAGTAAAATTATGGTGACAAGGAAGCCTACCACTCACATCTATAAAGATGGAAGTGTTGCTACTCCTAGACTTCCACAACGTACAAGGTTGACACCACAAAAATTGGAAGAAAAAAGAGCAAAAGGGCTTCGCTACAGTTGTGATAGTAAATACACTAAGGGTCATAAGTGTGTTGAGAAGAAATTATTTTACGTAGATTGTGAAGAGGAGGAAGAAAATGAATAAGAAACTTCAAAAGAAGAGGATATACACAAGGAACCAAACCTAGAGAAAGAAGAAATGAGTTCAACCATATCCTGTAATGCATTGGTAGGAATTACCTCTCCTCAAACTCTCAAGATAGAAGGAGATATCAAGAAGACAAATGTAATAGTGCTGATTGATTCAGGTAGTACCCATAATTTTATTCATTGTAATGTAGCCAAGGAATTGAATTTCTTCCTATTCCCAGCATGAGAGTTTCAAATGATGGTTGAAAATGGAGGAACTATAAATTTCTTTGGAAAGTGCCATAATATCAAGCTAACCATGGGGGAATATGTATTGAATAGTCCAATGCTTTCCATTCCAATGGGAGGCGCTGATGTTATACTAAGAGTACAATGGTTACAATATTTGGGGACGATAGCTTTTAATTTTCAAGAACTTTTCTTGAAATTTTTTTCAGAAGGAAAGGAAGCTGAATTATGGGGTATCACAGGGAAGCCTAGAAAGATAATAAGCTCTAATGTTGTGAAAAAACTTCTAAAGAAAGAACAATGAGGCGTAATTGCATAATTATTCTCACTAGAAGTTCCAACATAAAAATCATCTACTTCTCCAGATCTCCAAAAAGTCCTGGACAATCATTCAAATGTGTTTAAAAATCCCAAAGGAATCCCACCTATTCATGATCATGATCATGCTACTCATTTGATGCCAGGAAGTGTTCCTCCAAACATCAGGCCTTACAGATATCCTTATGTCCAAAAGAGTGAAATTGAACGTATGATTGTAGAAATGTTAGAGGTTGATATAATTCAACCTAGCCAAAGTTCTTTCTCTGCTCCAGTAGTATTGGTGCACAAGAAGGATGGATCATGGCGCATGTGTCCTGATTATAGGGAGCTCAATAAGCTTGCTATTAAAGATAAATTTCCCATTCATGTGATTGATGAATTATTGGATGAATTACATGGAGAAATTTAGTTTACCAAGTTGGATCTCCATTCAGGATATCATCAAATTAGAATGAAGATTGAAGATATTTTGAAAAAAACATTTCAAACTCATGAGGGTCATTATGAATTTTTGGTCATGCCTTTTGGCCTTACCAATGGACCTTCTACATTTCAAGGGTTGATGAATTCCATTTTCAAACCCTTCCTAATAAAATTTGTGTTAGTATTTTTTGATGATATACTAATCTACAATAGGTCCTTGAAGGATCATGTTCAACATGTTGACATGGTGCTCAAACTATTGGAGGAGAAACAAATATATGCAAAAACATCCAAATGTTTCTTTGGAGTACAAGAGGTGGAATATCTCGGTTATATTGTATCTCATGAGGGTGTTAAGGTATACCCTAACAAAATTAAAGCCATTAACGAATGGAAATTCCCCACAACCATAAAGCAGTTGCGAGGATTTCTCCGGTTAACAGGGTATTATTGCAAGTTTGTTAAGAATTATGGGAGAATAGCATCACCTCTAACAAAATTATTGAAGAAAGATGTATTTTCATGGACTCCTGAAGAAACCAAGGCCTTTGAACATTTTAAAGAGGCAATGTGCCAAGCACCAGTCTTAGATACGCCAGACTTCACAAAAACCTTTATTGTGGAATGAAATGCCTCGAGAAATGGAATTGGTGTTGTTTTAATGCAAGAAGGAAGACCCATTTCTTTTGAAAGCCGTAAAATCAAAGGAAAGTATTTACATAAAGCTATTTAAGAGAAGGAAATGTTGGCAATACTACATGCACTAAAGAAATGGCGACCTTACCTAATGGGAAGACACTTCAAGGTAAACATTGATCATGATAGTCTTAAATACTTTTTGGAACAAATACTATCTTCAGAAGAGAAACATAAATGAATCACAAAGATGTTGGGTTATGACTTTGAAATCATCTACAAAAAAGGGAAGCTAAATGTTGTTGCAGATGCACTCTCAAGAAAGGATGAGGAGGTGGAAGCATTGCTTTGTGCCATTTCTATTATCCAACCAGATTGGATAATCGAAGCAAGGGAGGAATGGAATAATGATGAAGAAGTGTGGACACTCATTCAAAAGTTGCAGCAAGATCCCAATACATATGATACATTTAGGTGGAAAATTATTCCTTATGGTATAAATATCACTTATATCTTTGTAAGAATTCTCAACTAAAACAAAATATTCTTTTTGAATTGCACACCTCTCCCCTAGGAGGACACTCAGGATTTTTAAAAACTTACCACGGGGTGAAGAAATAATTTTTTTGGGATGACCTTAAATCTAATATTCAAAAGTTTGTGGCGGAATGTTTGGTTTTCCAGCAAAATAAAGTTGAGACAATTAAGACCCCGGGTCTGTTACATCCTTTATCCATTCCAAGTCAACGTTGGGAGGGGGTTTCAATGGATTTTATCATAGGTTTACCTAAGTTCGAAGGAAAGAGTGTCATCATGGTGGTAGTTGATAGAATTATCAAGTATGCACACTTTTGTGCATTATCTCATCCATTTAAAGCAAGTACAGTTGCTATTGAATTTATGGAAACAATTCAAAAGCTATATGGAATCCCAAAGATTATTCTAAGCGACAGAGATCCCATTTTCACTGGAAATTTTTGGATAGAATTATTTTCTTGTTTGGGTACTCAACTAGCTCATAGCTCATTTTATCATCCTCAATCCAATTGGAAAACTGAGATAGTGAACAAATGTTTGGAAGGATATCTTCATTTTTTTGTATCTGATAAACAAACACAATGGGTCAAGTGGTTATCTTTGGCTGAATTGTGGTATAACACTTCCTTCCATACTGTAGCAAAAATGACCCCATTTATGACACTTTATGGATATCATCCACCGTCCATCACATCATCTTTAAGAGAAAATTCTAAGGTTCAAGCAGTAGAAGATCACATCGACATCAACAACAAGTTCTCCAAATCTTAAAGGATAACCTAAATTTGGCACAAAATCGAATGAAACAATAGGTAGATCAACATCGCAGCGAGAGAAGTTTTGATGTAAGAGACTAGGTATTTTTACGACTACAACCATGAAAACAAATTTCGCTCAAGCAAGTTAAGAAGGATAATAAATTATTGCCAAAGTACTATGGTCCTTACAAGGTGTTGCAAAATATTGGTACTATGGCATACAAATTGGAGCTCCCTGCTTCTTCTTGAGCACACCCAGTTTTCCATGTTTCATGCTTAAAGAAGGTTATAGGTGACAAGCTTCCAGTTCAAACAATATTGACAGAACTTCATGAGGAAGGAAAAATCATATTGGGACCTGAAGCAATCACGGAAACAAGAACTCGATAGCTATGAAATCGATCAATTTCAAGGTATCTCATCAAGTGGAACAATTTACCCACTGAAGATTCCACATGGGAGGATGATAATTTTATATAGAAGCATCTAGAACTACTCAAGCGTTAAGGACAACACTTTTTTGAAGGAGAGGGGCATGTTAGGTTCCTATATTGCTACTATAGTCCCTTATTTTTGTTAGGTTAGCCCCCTTTTTGTTATTGTTGTAACCCTATAGTCCCCATATTGTTATTATTGTGCCCCATAAAAGCCCACTATTGTTATTGTTGTCCCTTACATTATTATTGTTAGGTAGGCTAGGATTATATTGCGACCCCATGGACTCCTATATATAGAAAGGAGGTTTTGTCATTTGATTCATCCAATACTTGTTCATTTATGTAATGTAAATGAAGTTTCCCCTCGAAGTGGCTTATTTCTAAGGCGTTGATCTCTCTTTTCTTCTAGTTTGGGAGTTGGTTTCATAACATACAATAGATTTATGATGAATCAAATTTACGAACTTTATATTACCTCAATCATTCAATTCAAATCATAGTTGTGAAATTTTTTTTGGTCTACAAATATGGATGACAACTGCATACCATGTAAACAATGCATTATTATTTGTGATATCACCACTTATGCGCTGGAACACAGTGAAATGGTCTAAAATTGGTAGATGTGATCCTTGTTACATTTCTCCGGTCAAAGTCCCTATAATTGTAAGAGGAAATTCACATAAGGTTATGTTGTTGTCTATGAAATTGATTAAAATTATAGGTGGGTTTTATTCTTTTGAAGCTATTTGTAGGAGATCTAATTTTGGATGGGACCAATCGGTGTGTTGAACACGTCAATCGACTAGTGTTCCTTTCAGTTGAGTTTGTCGGTTACAATAGATTAGTTTTTGTGGGAGTGTGGAAGATCCACACAATGAGCTTGATATTGGTGTGTGGAGGTTTTCATTGTGCAGAGGTGCGAAGTTTCTCTACACCTCCGCACAATGAAAGCCTCCATACAAACCGATGTGTAGAATAGGAATAAGCTCAACATAACAACTTCTGCACCTTCGCACAATGAAATCCTTCATACAAACCAATGTGCAGAC
Organism: Pinus albicaulis; assembly: GCA_034641835.2. Taxonomy (NCBI): domain Eukaryota; kingdom Viridiplantae; phylum Streptophyta; class Pinopsida; order Pinales; family Pinaceae; genus Pinus; species Pinus albicaulis. The sequence continues at coordinate 1,678,459,167 of CM076580.1, forward strand.
TAGGAAGAATATCAACATAAGAGCTCCATTTTTTAAGAAAAGGCTCATATGATTCCCGAGGTAATGTTTCCAGTGAAGGATAAGGGTATAGAATCCCAGGACGCGTCCAATTAAACAACCGCCATGACTCTAATTTTTTTTATTGTCGAAGAAGTGTAAGCATAAGAGGCTCTTAATAAGACCAATGTTGTAGTTTTGAGTGCCACTGCACAAATAATAGTGTGGATTCTCTCTCTGTGGAGCATAGATAGTTCGTATTAAGTGATAATGTTAGATGATTTAGAGCTAAAATAAGTGCAATGGATAGTGTACCAATTATAAGTATACCCATTATATCTAGCACCAACATCAGTAATGGAATCATCTAAGTCATGAGATAATCCAACACCACCAGCAACATAGGCATAGGTAACATATATAATATTAGTTGATCCATTAGATTCAGTAGATGAACCAGTTCTCGTAGATCCAGTTTCACAAGAAACTTAGTTAAGATTTATTGACCTAGTCGTAACAATCGTAAACAAGTCAATGAAGTAGAAGCTCGAGTTCCAGGCCCACATCTACAACAATTCCTATTATAGATCGAGAGATAGCAGCAGTTTTAGGTCCAGGTTCAACAATTGTTGAAGCAGTTGACTCCGCATCTATTGATTACCCAATAGCGTATTCAGAAGCATGGGCACAAAATCCTAAACTAAAAATACCAAATATAGGGTAATAGAGGCAAAGTCATATAAAATTTACTCGGTAGATTTAGTTAAGTAGGAGATTTTTTTGATTAACTATATCCAGTGCTTGATCCAACACCTAAGAATATATAGCTTATCCACTAGTAGCATATGTAGAATTTGTTTATTTTGTTGAAGTAGCACTCGCAGTTGTTTATATAGCACCAAATAGACATATATAAGATTGATACCCAGACGAAGGTGCATAAATATATCCATTAGAATATTCACTAGATTCAAAACCATCTTCTAGTCAAGAATATTAGAAAATGCAGTCAAAGCGAGTAATCACTAAGAATTCTCTCTCGCCCTAGAGTTTGATTTGAGAGGCGCATCGAATAAAATCAATCTATTTCAAACAACTATTATTTAAGGGAAATGCTTAGATGGTGCAAGGGAAATGGGCAAAAATGTGTTTAGAGAGTATGGTGAATATATGATAGATGAAGATTCCAATATTATTTGACTGGTGGACATATGAATAGAATCTTGGTGTTTCTGTGGGCCACTTGGCAATTTGAAAGATGCTCCTTAGTATACGGTGATGGAAATCCACCAAACATTTTAGCTCCCGGGCCGAGCAAGGACGAATTGAGTGACTGACTACTATTCAAATTCGTATCTGGTTTCCAGGCCCACTCAGACTTGTGTGGAGCTTTGCTACTGCACAAGAAAAGCTCCGCACATTGATTTTCTACACAAGCAAAGCTAAGATGGCGAATGTAAAATAGTCATAGTTGAAGACACTTTTACCCAATATACGCAACTCGAGGCACTGAAATAAACATTTATTGTGAGTTTGACATTTCCCTCCAATTAACATTTACCAACACTATGAAATTTATGACAATGAGCTATTTGGTATACGTGTGCGGAGCTTTGCTTGTGTAGAAGAATTTGCACACAAGAACCTCCGCATTAGTTTAATAACACCTTCAATAATGCAATAAAACAAACAACAATAAAACATAGTGTGGAGTGAAAAGTTCACACATAGGTGGTTTCCATTTATGTGGAGCTCCACACTCCACATGGAATTATGGAACCTTGGTATAATATTGAATAAATTCAGCATTGTTCATTACATTTTTTAAGGACATGTGAAAGTTCAATGGTTAACCAGATTACAAGGTCAATGACATTAATGACATTTAGTCAAAGTAATTCTTAAGAGTTTAAATTTTTATTACATTATGCATTCAAGAATTCAATGTAGTTGGCATGAAATTTTCCTACTGTTTTTCCGCCACAGATCTTAGTGTGGCTGATTAATCCTCCCACATGAGCTTCACTTATTGTTGACCTTTATTCATAATGTAGCATGGATGGAGAAAGCTATAAATTCATAATTTTTCAAAGGGAAGTTGATAAAAAAAAATCAATCTACAACTCAAAAAGAGAATTTTTTTTCTTCTTTTTCTTTTTTTTTTCTAATTTTATATTGCTAGCAAGAAAAATGTCACATCAAGTTTTTTAAATAAAAGTGGATTATGCTACAGTGGCAGATAGTTGTCTTATAAAAAAAGCTACATTTCAACGAAACCACGTGTGCCATGGAAATTTGTGTATAAGGGAAAATGGAGAAAACTATTATAATTGTCAGTCAAATCTTGTCCAATTTCTTCCACGCGAAGGAATAACCAAAATATCACGTCGTAAGTAGATGATGATGATGTTATTTGGAGTTGGTTCTACGCGGTTGAAACCAGGTTTTTCATATCGTATATTGTCTCATGTCACGTGGAGTTAGCTTATATATGAAGTTGACTTAGCTTATACACTAAGCTTATGGAATAGATTATATACAAAGCTTATGGGAAGCTCCATGTGACCATGTGGAAGTTGATGTCATCCAAGTCTGTGATATCGAGTCATATATCCATGGGGTTGGGCTCATTTCCTTGCATGATGCCTAGACATTCAAATATGACTGGAGTTGAGATCTATTCTTTGAATCTAATGCCCCGGGGATTGTAATAACCCTCGTCAAAAATCCATGTAATAAAATTTAATAAATGCAAAATAATAACCATGGTCACGAGACACGTATTCCAAGATGAATGTTGGGAAAAAAATCCTAGTGTGGTTTTTCATATGGTTTATTATGGCTATGGAAATTGGCAAAGGAAATGGCTAAGGCTTTGGAAAGGCATAATGGCATTAATTGACATTTTATTTATGAAAATATTGGAAGTTAGGAGAAAAGGTTAAGGTGAAAGGTCACAGGTTGCATGTGAGGAGGAAATTGAACGAAAATAATGGAAAATGAAGAAAATAGAGACCTCATTGATAAAAAGGATTAGTTGGGAGATTTTTCTCAGGCTTTTGTCAATTCAATTTTGGAGCTCTCATTCTATTCTCTCTCTCTCATAGTCTTGTACACTTAGAGTTTTCTTGGAGCACTCTTGGAGGAGTGCGATGCACTTGGGATTTGGAGAAAGAAGGCAAAGTGATGCAGGTGCATCTAACCTAGGTTTGAATGTTTACTAAATGAGTTGGTTCCCTAAGATAATGTTTAATTATTTATTGTATTTTCCTATAGTTTTAGGGGATAATGAGAATTATTGTAAATAGGGGAAGGTTCAAGAGTATTTTGGAAGAATTGATAGAATTGTGGGTTAGTTAGCTCTTATCTAGAGATAAGGGATTAGGTGATAGATTTTATGGATCATAAGAGATATTTTGGGAGTTATTTTAGGATCTAGAACCTACTTTTGGCTCAGAGCCACTTGTATAAATCTAGGTGATCCCATGAGGCATGTAAGTATGTAGAAGGAGTGAGAGTGAGGAATGAGAGGCCAATGATTAAGCCAATTGTTCTCTTATAAATATCTTATTTCTTTAAAAAAATATTTATGATATTTTAAGGATCATGAGAGATATTTTGGGAGATAGTTTAGGATATAGAACCTACTTTGGGTTCAAATCCACTTGTATAAATCTAGTTGAGCCCATGAGGCATGTATGTATGTAGAAGGAGTGAGAGTGAGGAATGAGAGGCCAATTATTAGGCCAATGTTCTCTTGTAAATATCTTATTTCTTTAATGAATTATTTTTGATATTTATATTCATATGTATGATGTGGATTCTCAGTTTTATCATGTGTGTGTTTATTAATTTATAGGCCCCCTATGGTCTGTTGCGTCATTTGGTATCATAGCTTTACAAGCTCAGGGGTGATAGTGCTTTGGATGAATATCATTGAGATCCATCTATGAAATATGTGTGTATAATTTATGTGTGAAGTCCTCTGTGCATGGGGTCTGTGTATTACAATAATGTAGAATCCTGTGTATGCGGGGGATTACCGCTTGATCTTAATAGTATTCGTATGTTGGAATACAATATTCTCCAAAATATAGAGGAGGAATCATGTGATGGGAAATGAGGACTAAATGAACTCTAACGTGTTGTAGGAAGACTTCTTGGACATAAGCTAGATCGTGTCGCAAAGTCATAGGTGAGATGTCATCTTCGTATAGTACCCCTATGAAGAAATGAGCAGAATGGGCTTCAAACCATCACAAATATTAAGGGAATATGCAATGAAGTATAAATTCATGTGAAGAGTAATCGTGACCATATTAAGATACTGTGAGATTCGTACCAAAGGAGAGTTGGATTGCCCCATCGCGTGGAGATAAGAGAGAATTGCAATTCAAAAATTTGAAAGGAGATGCGACAGGGAAAAAAGGTGAATCACTATTCGATTTGGAAAAGAAACACTACTACTACCACTATTTGTTATTACACCATCATTAAAATTGACATCTAATTGAAGCTAGTTTAAGAGAATAGAGCGTGGAGTTGACATGGTTCAAGCATAGAGCATAGGCATTATCACTTGTGTATAAAGAAAATTTCCCAAGAATCTCATTTGTATCGCATGAAAAGGATTGTTGAGGCTACGTTGAGGAAGAAATGCTAAGCTATGTTATTTATTGAGGAAGTTGCAAAGGAAAGCTCAGATATAATCATTTTAGTTGCTAATTTTGCCTCGGCTATGAAGGTATTTCAATGGGGATTCTAAATGTGACAACAACAAGTGCTGGTTGAAAGACGTAAAAAACAGAGTGTTGTTTCAAAGTGATGGGCACATTCATAAATAATTATAGAGACTAGATTGAAACTTTTTCCAGGTGATATCTTTGTAGAGCTTCGTCTTCAAACATATTTCTAGCTCACCATAAATGAAAAATGCACTACACTTGCATGGAAGATGGTATTGTGTTGAACGTATGTTTATATAGAATTGTACGGGAGTTTCCAAAGAAAAATGTTGCATGGAATCGTGGTCCACTTTTATATTGGACGTGAGATTCACTTTACATGAAACCATTTGTTCATCTTCATAGGGATAATTTTTTTCGTGTTTTATCTAAGAATGGTAGAATGTAATCTCATAAGTGGATATTAAATGAGGAGAGAGAATAATTGGAGATTAAAAAAAAAAGATTTAAGATTTCCTCATTATTATTTAAAAATCTATAAAAGTGTCTTGAATAATGGGATTTTGTGGTTAATTTAGTGAGTCTTGGAAAAGTTTGTAGTGTTTGTAAATGGGAAGAGAGTTATGATCTTATGAATGAAATAGTTTCTCAATGTAAGGATAAGGTCTATTAATGTAAATAATTAATGGAAATTATAAGTCTGGAGTCAAAGAGTCATAAGTCAAGTCAAAATTGATAGGAAAATAAAAATTTGAGTCATTAATTGTAATTGGGTGCATGATTGGTAGAGCTCGACACCCAAAGTCTGGTCAAGACGATTTGAAGGGATATTGCAGTTGTTTGCAACAAAGGAAGCATAGTACAAAGGAGCTTATACAAGGGAAAAAGGAGATGAAGATGACTATGGATAATCATTTGCATAATTCAGAGAAAATCCACAGTGATGCCATAGTAGATGGAGAAGAGTTCGAGAAAGAGATCGTTGAGTTGAAGGCACAACTTGATGTGTTGATGGAGTTGTTACAAAATCAGAAACATGGATGGATAATGAATAATACAATTAGATGGCCAATCAAGTAGTTGATTGCAAGGAGACAAAAAAAGAAGTTGAAAGTTTTGTTAAGAACTACAAGGAAAAGACCCTCTAGCGGAGGTTATAAAGGAGGTTTTTAGTGTTATAAAATTGGCCAAAATTATCAAAAAAACATTTGATACAACATCCGTTTATGGTTATGGAGGTTTTGGCGGAGATTTTAACGGAAATTCAACACAACTAAAAAAATTGGGTAGCCGGAGGTTATTACGGATGTTTTTTTCATCGGTACGCTACTCGGGCTTTAACGCACCAGTGCATACATGTAGAAGGTACCCTGGGGTGGTCAAAGGAGAATGCACCGGGTCGTTAAGGTATAAAACCGCATCCGACATAGTGTTGGTGATACAACGCACGGGGCTGTTCTAATTGGTCTTGGTATTTGTGCAGTGCCCATAAGTCGTATCAATGCACCGGTGCGTAAACTTATAGAAGAAGACTGGTGCGTAGTATCACACAAATTCACCGAGATTTATAATTGGTATCGGTATTCGTGTGGTGCCCATAGGTCGTACAAATGCATCAGTGCATATAAACACATAAACACATCGGTGCGCAGTATCACACAAAAACACTGAGATTTATAATTGGTATTGGTATTCGTGCGGTGCCCATAGGTCGTACAAATGCACCGGTGCGTATAGACACATAAATGCACTGGTGCGCAGTATCACACAAACGCACTGAGATTTATAATTGGTATCGGTATTTGTGCGGTGCCCAGAGGTCGTAGAAATGCACCAATGTGCTTCAAAATACAAACGCACCGATGTACAGTAACTGACACGCACCGGTTTTCATTTTTTTATTGTTTAGAAACATCGACCTGTGACAGTGCAATTATCGTGATTTTTAAAATTTCATTATTCATCAAAAGTCGACACATATATCTTATAACAACATTCATATGAATTAATTTTTTATTAATGCATTTGAATGTGATGTTTGGATTAATTTGTTATATCATATCATCAAATTTCACATCTCTTCATTGTAATATTTAATCATCCATAATTTTAATCAGCGGTGTTATATTTCACAACAACAATGGAGAACACAATAGAATAAATTAAAACACACACACACACACACACACACACACACACACACACATATATATAGATAAGACAGTCTTTGTCATACAAAATGAGATGGTTATTGGTATCCCTTTGTCTTTCAATTGGGACACTATGTCCATTGCATTAAACAAAATGTCTGATTTCACAGGATAATATTTCAAAAAATACAATGCCTTGTTTTGATATCCAAACATAGTGATCATCATTCTTCGCTTGAACTGATGTCACTACTAGAGCTACTTCCATGACTTGAGTTATTTTCAGGAATGTTTTGTTCACGGCGTTGATTTTTTTCTTCTTCTTCACTTTCCAGATCTACAAACATAGAAATAAACTGTAATGCGTATATATACATTGGTGAGAATAATGAAAATTGCAATATTAAATAATATACATCAATGTAAATTGAAAAGAAATGACGTACCATTGCAACGATTGACACATAAACTATACACATTCTTTCAAAACCATGTAACATGCCATCTTTGAAGATTTCATCTATTAACACAGTTCCATACTTTGTTTCCTGCAAGTTTTATACCCCATAACAAATCATATATTTAATATAAAAGTTTTTTTTGTTCTATTAATTATAGACGGAGCTAAGTAAAACGAGATTGATAAATGCTTACAAATTCCACAATTATGTTCTGATATGCCAACATATACTCACAACCCATATTTAACCCAATTTCAATCAATTCCTCTGATGGTTCTTCTTTGTTAGCACCTGTTTGAAGACATTCAATGATGAATTTTGTAAAACAACTTAAAAAATACAAAAATGAAATCTAGTTAAGTTGTTATAAGGAAGTAAAAATTACTCACAAACTTATATATCAACCCTTTTCTTCCTTGTCGTCCTGTTTTATGTGCTGAATGGGTTCCATTTTCTTTTTTTTTTCTACAAGAAAATACTTGAAAATTAATATTTGATGCTAAATTGTTTATTTATTGTACCTAATGATCGAAAAATTCAATGATTACATATTAAATTTGAAGCACGTTGTTGTTGAGATGGCTCCTCCTACAATGTAATTTTGTCCATTTCTTTGACCATCTCCTTGTAGAGCTTTTTGGATATTCCTACTGGCATATTTTTGATATTAGCTCGTTCAACTTTTGAGATTTTCATAATCTTCCTAAAAATGTAACATGACAATAAACTATTTAATATTTATATTGATATATGAAAAGTAAATATAACAAAAGTGATATTTATAAATAATTCTAGACAAGCATTTAAAAGAATATTACTTTTTCATTTCTTCTTTTTTGTTGTTGTACGTTTTTTCTATTAAAACTCTCACATGTCTCATTGACCAATTCTCTGGAAACTCTTCCTGTATTTTAGATAAAATTTGGTTCTTGGAATCATTGGATTGGTTTTTGTATTGTAAGTGGAAAGAACGTCTATACATTCGTTCCACTAGATCCCTCAAACTTTTGTAAAAGATTTCCCCCCTTTCGTTAACCTCCGGCACCACTCCAAATGAGCTAAGGAGCAATTCATTTTCATTTGCAAGTTCTATTTTTTTTCTTTTTCTTACAACAACATTCCTTTTCTGAGTTGTTGGTCTCTGTAGAACATTAAACAGATGTGAATTAATAAACTATTTGACACATGTTATCTAATAATTTTAATTATATTATTAATGAAAACTAAAAAAAAACTCATATTGGATCGATAATATTTTTTCATTCACCTGATTCATCCTTTTGCAAATTTTCCATCAATATTTTATGCTCTTCTGGTCCTAGATCATAAATAATCTTATCGAGCTTCATCATTTTGTGGCTCTGCATGATACACAACAAACAATATATATTAGTTAAACTTACATATAGTTCAAAAATAACATTTTTTGTAAAGAATTTACAAAGAACTTATATTTTTGGCTTTTTTTGATGTGTTATCAATATTTTTGTTACTTGATTTTTTGTCAGTCATTTCTTTATCAATCTCAAACCTGTACCATATCATTCATTAATATATTTATAAATAAATTGTCAAATTTTCAGGTAAAAAAAAAAAATCTCAAGAAACCGGTGCGCCATTCATGGTGTACAAACCGACGCCGATGCGTGGGGGTCTTATAAATGCACTGCACAAACAATATAATAGAAAGTATGGTGCTCTATGTCAACAAGGAGCACCGATGCGTTACATGTCAACTACCGCACCGATTAACATAGATAAAATAAGAAAAATCGTTTAGTGTTAGTTTTTGTAGCATAAACCGGTGCCATATTTTACATATGGCGCATTGATAAAAAAAATTTGTTTTTTAATTTTTCATCATAGTACTTTCACAGTGCGCTTGTACAATACAGAGCACCGGTGCGCTAGGTTACGCCGGATGCACTGATGAAAAAAATCTGTTTTTTTTTTAAATTCACGCAAGGGCCGACATGGATTGGGATCCGACTATGCAAATCGTCCCGCTGGTTGGATGTCGTAGGTCTATATTTAGCAATACAAACCCTATAAATCTAAATTGAAAAGCCCTAATTCTGAAATCATAGAAAGAGAGAGAAGAAAGGGCAGAAAAAAAAGAAAAAAAGAATGTAGGGTTTGTTTCTAAAATGGATTTTTTTTTGGGTGCAAAACAGAACATTCGCGGTGTGCCATAATAAAATAGCGCACCAGCGGCATATTTTACATATGGCGCATTGAGAAAAAAATATTTTGTTTTTTTTTTGTTTTTAAAATTTTTTATCACAGTACTTTCGCGGTGCACTGGGATAATAGAGCGCACCGATGCGCTAGGTTACGCAGGGCACACCGATGAAATTTTTTATTTTTTTATTTATTTTTATTTTTAAATTTAAGCAAGAGCCAACATGAATTGAGAATCGACTATGCAAGTCATCCCTTGGGTTGGATGTCTTAGGCTTATATTTAGCAATACAAACCCTATAAATATAAATTGAAAAACCCTAATTCTGAAATCATAGAAAGACGAAGAAGAAATGGCAGAAACAAAAAGAATGTAGGGTTTGTTTATAAAATGGAATATTTTTATTTATTTATTTATTTTTGTGCGAAACAGAACGTTCACGGTGTGCCATAATGAAATAGCGCACCGACAACATATTTTACATATGGTGCATTGAAATATATATATATATATATATTATCATAGTACTTTCACGGTGCGCTGGGATAATAGAGCGCACTAGTGCGCTAGGTTGTGCAGGGTGCACCGATTTTTCTTATTTTTTTATTTTTTTAAATTTACGCAAGGGATGACATGGATTGGGATCCGACTATGCAAGTCGTCTCGTGGGTTGGATGTCTTAGGCTTATATTTAGCAATACAAATCCTATAAATATAAATTGAAAAGCCCTAATTTTGAAATCACAGAAAGGGCAGGAAAAAAAAAGAATGTAGGGTTTGTTTGTAAAATGGATTTGTTTTTTTTTTGGTGCAAAATAGCACGTTCGCGATGCGCCATAATGAAATAGTGCACCGACAACATATTTTACATATGGTGCACTAAGAAAAAATGTTTTGTTTTTTTAATTTTTTTATCATAGTACTTTCGCAGTGCGCTGTGATAATCCAGCGCATCGATGCGCTAGGTTACGCCGGGCGCACCAATGAAAAAAAATCTGTTTTTTTTTAATTTCACGGAAGGGATGACATGTATTGGGATCCGACTATGCAAGTCATCTCGTGGGTTGGATGTCTTATGCCTATATTTAGCAATACAAACCCTATAAATCTAAATTGAGAAGCCTTAATTTTGAAATCAAAGAAAGAGGGAGAAGGAAGGGCAGAAACAAAAAGAATCTAGGGTTTGTTTCTAAAAATGGATTTTCTTTTTTTTGAAAACTGCAGAAAAAGTAAAAAAACAATAAACTTTGATTTTTTTTTCTTTTTACTGCATAAAAAAAACTACAGAAAAAGTAAAAAAAATGATAAACTTTGATTTTTTTCTTTTACTGCATAAAAAAAATTGCAGAAAAAGTAAAAAAAAAATTAAACTTTATTCACGAGATCGTTTCAAATTCTATGCTACAGGGTTTGAATCACCAGAGGTTTGGAATTTTGATTGTTTGAATACTTCCGTTCTAACGTATTTCCCTGCTCCACAGTGCTCTCGTGCTCTGTTTGCTCCAAGTATGTCTCTTGCAAATCTCTGGCTGAATTGTTTTGCAAAAATAGTGAAATAATGAAAAGTGTTTAGTATTTAAAGAGATGTTTTATGAAATTAGATTTTTGAAAATATTTTGCTGCCCATTTTTCAATTTACCGGTTTTTTTTCGTTTTTTGTTTTTTGTTTTTTGTTTTTGTTTTTTGTTTTTTGTTTTTTTTTTTTGTTTTGTTTTTGTTTTTATCTCACTTAAAGAAAATAGAGTTGTGCTTTTTTATTTGCGGTTATTCATCTTCGGTGCGTCCCTTAATCGAACTGCACTAGTGCGTCTGTGTATAAAACGACACCGGTGTGCATTACCAAAAACGCACCGATGCAGTGATCTGTACACTAGGCATTGAAATTACTTTTAGGTGTGTGCACCAAATTTTATTGTTATTTTGCTCAAACGTGGGGAGAAAATATCATAATTATATCGAATGGAGAATTCTTCAAAATCTAGCTCGTTCCATAATATTTCTCTAAGTCCATCGCGGAGTTCTCCCTATCCATCTCGAGACGTAATATTTACTTCAGATTTTATTTATATTTTCACTATCTAATTGAATTTATGTTTTTTATCCATGCAGTCAATCATGCACAGCCTAATTAAATTTATAATTTATACAAATTTGTAGGTTCATGCAGATTCAACATCGAGTTCAGATGCACAAAATATTCAAACTACTCCAAAACGTCGGAAGTTCTTATCAGGAGCTGCATACCGCAAGGCCATTTGGTAGATGAAAATGGACAGCCGCTTCACCATGCCAATTGTAACAATATTGCATCTTCTAGCCACAATCTCGGGACAATGATGGTAATAATTATAATTGTTTGGTATATTGATTAATATGTAATTATTTCAACGTCAAACCAATTTATAATCATGCAATATTGTCAACGTGGTTACTAATTGATATCATATATTTTGTACTAATCATGTTCAAATATTTTTTTTTTTTTAAATTATTAGGATTCTAGTGATGATGAATGACCTACCTACCATCTTCCGTTGCACCCCAAAAAAATTTCAAATCGAGAGAAGACTGAACTAAGAGAAAAAATCAGAGAGGAACGATACCAAGAATGGTTGAATCAACCACCGATTCAATTCCTGCTACGTCTATATTAACCAATTAGGAATGGATACAACAATAGTAGTTCTTCACAAGCTAGCAATGGAGGCAATCAAATAGAGGTTGGTATGAATGATTAATTAAGGAATACGACTGCCATGGAGACAATGTTGTTAGATGCATTCCAAAATGATGATCAGCTAGGGGATGATGCTCATATCGCTGACACATTTTTCAAAAGCCTTAAATTTGCTTCCACCACCCCTCTCTTTGGACCTTGCAGTTAGTCAAAGTCTACCCAGTTGGGGACAATGATGTTACTGTACAACTTGAAAGAAAAGTTTGCCTTGTCGTATGCATGTTTCTCGAAACTTTTGAGGTAAGTTACCATAAAGTACTCCCATATATAAATTTGAAATATAATCAGTACACTGCAATGAACATTAAAAAAGGTAAATTTTATGAACGTTAATAATTATATCGACATTAATGTACATTTATTAATATATTTTTCCATGATAACCAACTACATGTTATTCAAAGATAAGGTTTTTCTGAGTGATAATGTCTTGCCCGGTAGCTGCGTAGAGGCAAAGAAATTATTGAAAATGTTGGCTGTTGAGTACATATCATATCATGCATGTCCAAATGATTGTATTATATATAGAGGAGAATATGTAGACAAAGAGATGTGTACGAAATGTGGGCATGACAGGTATGATAAATAAAAAAATAAGGGTAAATCACGTACTGGTCCTCCTTTTAAGATATTGAGGCACATGCCTATAATCCCATGGATTCAAAGGCTCTTTCATTGCAAAGAATTAGCTATGTTGCAGGGATGGCATGCCTCACACAGAAGTGAGTTGGGAGTTATGCAAATCCCAGTTAATTTAATAGCCATGAAGCATATAGAGGATACATGGCCAGAAAAATTCAAGGATGAAGTATGAAGTCTACGACTCAGCATAGCCATGGATGGCATCAACCCATATTCTCTCCAGAACACCAACTATTATGTTTGGCCTATAGTAGTGATCAATAACAATATCGCCCCATGGTTGACCATGAAGAATGAACATCTTATGTTGGCTCTCATAGTCCCTGGCAGAAGACAAGTGAAGAATATGGATATCTACTTACAACCACTGGTAGATGAATTGAAGGAATTATGGGATGGGATAAATGTATACGATGTATCAAGACCCATCGTAGCAGAGAGGAGTTTTACGTTGTATGGCATATGTGCTTACACGACACATGATTATCCAAGGTTAGGAGTTTACTCTGGTAAATTACATGTTTAATTTATTGATTTTTTTATATATGTAACAATATTCTTTCACATATTAGTTATTTAATTCGTTGTAATATTTTTTCTGATCTTCATGATATTCTTTAACGTGTCATGCATATTAATTAATGTATACAATAATCTCGCAGGTCTTGTAACAAAAGGGTATTTTGGATGTAAATGTTGTGGACCTTTTCTGAAAGCTAGATGGTCCAAGGACCTATGAAAGCCAGTGTATGATTGCTCCAGGGTATTCCTACCAGAAGAACACCCTTACAGAAGAGCAACATCTGCTTTCAATGGTAAACGAGAGAGAACAAAAAGGCCTCCAATAATGACACCAGCTGAATGGCTTAGAGCATATGAGAGAGAGAAGGAGAAGGAGTTCATAGAAATGTTTGATTCAAATTGGGAGCATATGTTTGATGATCCAGATTTATTCAACACCTATGTTGAGGAATTTCCCATTGGGATGAAAAGGAAATCTATCTTTTATAACCTCCCATATTGGGAGCATATTAAGATTACCCACTTATTAGATCCCATGCATATATTTAAAAATGTTTCATCTTATATATGGAGGCACATATCATCGAAACAAAGTGACACATTGGCTATTAGGAAATATCTTATTACTTCAAAAACTAAAAAGAAACACTGGCCAAGACGATTAGAAAGTATGGGATCAGAGGCAGGCGCTGGTCCCTCTAATTCATGGTTTTCAAAGAAGTTGATGTCCCATGGATTTTAAAAAAAGATGATATTTCTTTGGCAAAGGAAGTTATAATGGGTGTGAGGGTGCCAACTTCATACGCGTCTTCACTACAGCGCTGCTTCATCGTGGATGACCATTTGTCAGGGTTGAAATTGCATGACCATTTGAATATTCTAAGAGTACGTATAATGTCAAAAGCATGATTTTATTATTTCTTATATTAATAAATTTTATCCCATTTGGGGATCATAAAACATAACTAATTTTGTATATTATTTCACGTGTTTATAACATTGCAGTGTCATTATCCTTTGTTCATGCGTAGGTGTGTGAAACATGAATTCCCTCAAGACCTAGGACTTGCCATATCTAAATTATTTGCATTTGTAAGTTGGATCACGTCAAAGGAGATTCATGTGGCTAGCATTCCACGGTGGTGTCAAGAGATAGTTGAGATTGTTTGTATGTTTGAGAAGGAACTGCTGACAAGTTTCATGGAATTACAGGTTCATCTTCTAATCCACCTAGTAGATGAGGTTGAATTAGTTGGGGTGGTTTCTTGTCATTGGATGTTCTTCTTAGAGAGGTACATGAAGAAATTGAAAGGTTTTGTTCGAAAAAGGGCAAAACCTGAGAGGTCTATGGCAGAGGGGTACATATCGTATGAGTCTTTCTATTATGCCAGTGAGTACATCAAGCAGATTGGCAACAGACCAGGTGCGGTGATTTGGGACGATGAAAGGGATGAAGACAAAAGAGAAGGGGAGTTGCTCCAAATGAGTGGAAACATTAGGGGAATTTTGAGGTCTAAAATGGGCCTCATAAGAAAAATGTACAACAAAAATAAACTTTATAACAACCAATAGGATTCAAGATGATGATGTCAACCATGGGGGATGATTCACCATTTTTTAAATAAAAGGGTAAAGATATTAAAAAATAATAAAATAATAAAACTACTTTTTCAACTCGTATTTTCAAATTATCTCCCAAAATTTTTACTCAAATTTCGAGCGGGAGTACTCGTTGGATGCGAAATTTAATTCCTCATCCAAAGAGTACCCATGTTGCATACTTTCGATGAACTCTACTACACGGAAAATGAGAAATACATAAAAAACGTGATTGTAATCACGTTTTTTTATGTATTTATCATTTTTCGTGTAGTAGGACCCATCAAAAGTATGCAACATGGGTACTCCTTGGATGGGGAATTAAATTTCGCATTCAACGAGTACTCCCACTCGAAATTTGAGTAAAAACTTTGGGAGATAAGTTGAAAATATGAGTTGAAAAAGTAGTTTTTCCATTTTTCCCTCTAAAATTTGATGATGTCATCAAATCTTATTTGATTTTTTCCACTATTATTTTATAATTTCCTTAGGAGGCCCATTTTAGACCTCAAAATTCCCCTAATGAAAGCGCTTGATAAAGAGTAAGCGACTTATAATTTTCAAATTTACAAAAAGTAATTAATATTCATGTTGAACTTCGATATAATTTATATTTTGATCTCTAAGTACTATATAATTTTGGTTTTATTTCATCAGCGAATGCAGAAATTGAAGCAATAAATAAATTCATTCTTTACAATTCTGAAGCGACACAACCGTGGGTCGCATTGTACGAACAAAAGAGGATGAAATGGGATAGTGACATGAAAGAATTTAGATAGTTGAATGGTAGAAATGTGCCTTATCCTGATCATTTAAAAGAAAATATGCCAAAAATATGCCCCAACGGTTGGGTTGTTGACCAATTCAGAGAGAAATACAGTGAAACCTGTCATTACCCGCGTGCTGAAGAGGATGCGTTAAACGTAGGGATTGGGTGCAACCACTCAGTAATAATCTTTAAAATAATATGTAAATTTGAAACTTATAAGACATCTATATTTCATATTTTAATTGTTGGGTTATTATAAGACACATGACACTATGATTTTTTTAACTTTTTATAATAGGTGCATTTGTTCCCATCTATGTGGGCATATGGACACCATTTTCGCACAGAAAATGCGGATGATGGAAACATCACACAAGACTGTGGAGTGGAAGTCGAGTTCGATCAATCTAGTAGATCTAGCCACTGTGATCAAAACCTAGTACGAGGGACATTAGGTTACTTCGGAAAGATACAAGAGATTATTGAAGTGGATTTCTCTTCTTTCCAATGTGTTATTTCTAGGTGCAAGTGGTGGGACACCTTTGATCGGAATAATGTAAAGGAAGATCGCGATAGTAGGCTGATATGTATCAACTCTAGAAAGATGTGGGATGAAGCTAAGGAGCCATATGTTTTCCCCAAACATCGCAACTAAGTGTTTTTTTACTCAGATGTGTTGGATAGGGATTGGTGGTTCGTATTGACACATGACCCTAGATCAAAAGATATTTTTGAGAACAATAGTGTTATCATGCCATGCGAGCTGGAAGATAATGAGGGTGATCATGAGAACTGAGAGTGATATGGTACATGTGTTATTTCATCAATATTTATACTTTTTAAGATGGATTTTTCGAAACATTATAATATTTATTTTGAATTAATTGGTCATTTGCATTGTGTTAATGTTAAAATCAATATTTCACTTGATAATTTGCAATATGTTGATCTAAAAAACAATGGCGTAATGTATAAATTAGTTCTTTTTTTGTATCTAAGATCATAATAAAATAATGATAATTCTAAAGTACATGAATTTATTTGCATTATTTTCTAAACTTTATTATGTTACAATAATTCATATTATTCTAGATTTATTATTTTACAATTATTTAAAATTTACAAATTTACAAATTTAAAATTTTTAATAAAATCATTTCACATTAATACAATTAAAATTTTACAAATATTTTACATACAATTAGAATTAGAATTACAATTTTACAATTTCTCGTACAATTACAATTAAAATTACACAACTTTAGAATTTTACATACAATTACAATCAATTCATAGTAATACAATAAAATTTTTACAAATATTTTATATACAATTAGAATTACAAATATTACAATTTTACAATATCATGATCATTTAATATTAAATTAATTAATAAACATCATGTCCATGATAACCATCGTACAAACATCATATTCGACTAAAAAACACATTCAAAATCGCTAACATCATCATGATCATGACCATCTAATAAAACAAAATTAACATTATATATTAACATCATCACAACACAAACATCAAATATACATCTCATGTCAAATAACTCATGCTATCACATACACATCTATCTGTAAACTACACATTAAATGAACATATCTAACATGACCTAACAATATACACATCATGATGATCACCAACATGTAAATTAAGTACAACTGCAACATGAACATAAAATACATGGACCATATATATATATATAACTGAATAATGTTAAAAATATACAAATGTAATATAAATGTCATGGATCAGCTGATGGTAGTACAACATCAATAGTAGTACTAGTGGAGGCTTGCTCAGTCAATGGTGCAGCCTCAATGGTCCATGGTCCAGCTTGCTCATGATCATGAGTATTGATGGATGCTGCAGGCTGTTGACTGGATGTGGTCGATGGTCTAGCCTCATCTCCATGATAACTGCTGCTAGATGCTAGTGGAGGCTGCTCATCTGGCGTGACACGAGGTGAACGATCATGAGATGATGAGTCGCTGCTCGCAGACTTTCGATCACGTGTTGCGTCTCGACCACGCCTATAACATGCAACAATCCTGCTCAGCCTCGTAACTAAGGTCGTAGCTCCTATGACATGCCGCATCAGGTTGTACATGTCACGCGGCATGCCTATCCACATCTGTAATAGCCTATCATCGGCCTGTATGTCTCTGTAATGAGCGGGCCTGATGCCTGCATCAACAATCAATGGAGTGAGTTGGTCACCCAACTCCATCCTGTATCGGCGCACTAGCAGGAGCAGGTCTCTCTACACCAGCCTCCTGATGATCCTCGGCATCTGGCATGCCCTGGTCGTCATCGGGATCCACACCTGGATCGTGTGGTGGTGCCGACATGTCCTCGCCATCGAAAGAGCCAATGTCTGCAAAATATATACAAGTATACAACAATAATTAGACAACTTCACTACACAATTTAATAAAAACAAGTTAAAGAACATGCTAGAATAAATTTAAATAAAACGGTAATATTACCTCTATCATATGGCGACTCATTAGTTGTGAAGAGGATGTTGGCACACCCTCGCCAATCCAAACCCGCATAAGGACAGGGGACCATAATTAAGGGATGCTCGTCAACACTGGATAACAAATCCAATGCATCTTGCAATATCCTCGCTGGAAACAGAGTCTTGCCCCTCTTGGGCATCATCTGCCCCCACATGTGCATACGTGCCTCGACCATCGGCCTACGAGGCTGCCGAACAAAATAAGGCCTCGTCTTTTGAAACCTATCAAAAAATAAACAAAAAATCTCTGAAGCAAAATGGAAGTTGACCCTCCCTTGTGCATGAGCACGACATCTAGCTAAGGCTATACAGAACTGCCGCAAAAAAATGGTAGACCACCTGACAAGTCGTGGCTCCTATACTAAAGAATCAACATAATATAGAAGCGAGCAACTACTACATTTCCCATCACTGGTGTTGTGCGAAATGGTTGAAATGATAAGTGAGAGGCATTGCACCTCCTCACTACCAAATGCACCAATATGTATCTGACCTCTAGCGACTTGAAAATCTACAGGAGACAATACATTTGAACCAATGTATCTATGGCAGTAAACTAACTGACTCCCTGCTACACAGCTAGCTGGAACATCTGGGAACGAGGGAGAATCCACCCCTCTCCTCGATAGCCCTGTAATGAAATATATATCCTCCTCAGTGGGCATGTACCACTGGTCAATACCAACCCGAAAATCCTATTGGTGGGCATTCCACCTTCAGATAAGACGTCTAAAAAACAAACCATGGGCATTTAGGGAAGTAGCCTCCTCATAGAACTTGAGAAGGCCTACGCATCTCTCTCCCTGTAATAGGGCGAGGGTACGCATCTCTCTCCCTCTCTCGTGCCTCCCATAGGTGAACCATGTTATACTGCTCCACCTGTTGTTGTTGTTGTTTCCCCTCTTCTCTCCTTTCACGTCTCTGAATGATTTACGTATTAAATAACTTTTTTTTTTTTTATTAAATGAGAAATATATTTAGAAATATACATATATATATATATATATATATATATATATATATTTTGAAAAAAAATAAAAAAAATAGTTGGTTTGCCAAAAAAACAGTCACACACCGGTCCCAGTGCGTCTTTTTATGGAGCGCACTGGCGTCGGTACACCAGATAATATTAAGCGCACCGAGGGCGGTGTTCTAGAAAAATTTGTAGCGCACCGTTGACTATGTACGGTGTCAGGAGGGTGGTGCACTGACTAAACTCTACGCCTCGGGGCGTATAGTTAAGTCAGCGGACCGACCTCCTGCCATTGTTACATAGTGAACGGTGCGGTCTTTTACTAGGCCGCACCATTGACCCAGGAGAAATATGGAAAGACGTGCACTGACAAAAATAGCCATCCCGAGGTGGCAATTTTGGTCAATGCACTGCGTCGCCGCTATTCCACTAGGTCAACGATGTGGGCGGGTAACTGACCTCACCGCACTTTTAAAAAAAAATTGAAATAACACGGTGCGCCTTAGGTACCGCCCCAGAACCGGTGTAGATACCATTAGCACCGGGTTACCAGGCCGAACTGTTGACCCTATCGAAATGTGGAATGCGGTGCGCTGACAACATTACCCGCCCCGAGGTGGATAATTCAGTCAACACACCGTGTTGCTGCTATTTGACATTGTCAACGGTGCGGCTTGGTAAATGAATGCAGCAAACTTTTTTAAAATTTTAAAAATAACACGGTGTACCTATCGGTACTGCCCCGGAACCGGTGCGGATACCGTTAACACCGGTTGCGGTGTAGCCTGTAAATTTATAGGCAGCACCGTAAACTGGTGCGAGCCGAACGACTCGAACGCACCGTGCGACAAATTTTGTTTTCCCTTTAAATGGTTAATTTTAAGGTTATTTGAAATTATAATCCACTAAAAGGCTTAATTATGGAAAAACAAGAAAAATACCTGTACATTTGGCCTCTAAGGAGGCATATTGGCTGTAGAATTTGCAAAAGAAAATTTGTCCACTGTTTTGCAAAATTCAAGCTGGAGATTGGTGGGTAATGCACAGTAGCAGTGCGTGCAATGAGTGCAATGGGAGCATCTATGTCAGGGCAGCTCAGAAAAGGATAAATTGCATCGGTGCTTGAGAGCTCTAGAGCACTGAAAAAAGTGAAAAATGTGGTTTTTTTGCAGTAGTTTTTTTTTTTTTTTTTTTTTTTAATTTAACCCTGTTGCGGTGCACGGGGTTTTTATAGGCGCACCGGTGCGTTTGCTTCATTCCGCACCAGGTGATTTATGTTTTCGTGCGCTTTTTATGAGGCACTAGTGCGGAAGTGTTGTAAAGCATCGGTTCACTACAGTAATACGATGTACCGGGCGGGTGTGTATGGAGCACACAGTGTCTGGTGTGTCAATGTTTTGTGCGCACCGGTGCTTTCTCTTGTTGAGCGCACTGGTTCGTTTTACGGTGATAATCGCACCGGATGAAATGCATCTGTAAAAACCTCCCCCCACCAACCTCCTCTAGTAACCTATGCAAGAAACGAATGTCTAGGGTATTTTTAAAAGGGGTTCCTCAAAAACATCCGATAGAGGGTCTTTTCCTTGTAGTGAAGGGAAGCAGAAACACTCCAGATAATCGAGATAAATGTGTGTATTTGTGAACCATAATAGGGACCAATGCTTGGTGAGGATGATGATGACGTTGAAATGAAATATGTTGATGTAAATGTGGATTCGATTCCCACAGATGACACCAAAAATTATTTATAAGATCAACATAAAGACTTGAGGACAAAATCATCTGTCGAGACTATAAAGCCTTATGTTTTTAAATCTGACAATTGGTGTGTGGATGCAAGAGGTGTTGTAGATGATGGTTATGTATGAAGACTAGTCTCTTGAAATGATTTCTGAAAGTGACCATAAAATGTTGATCAAATGTGAAGAATAACTAAAATTTCTAGAGAAGACGTTGATTGAACCTGAATCTAATCATGTTGCAGATAAATAAGAGACATGTTCAAGCAGTAAAAATGTGGAACCTGACATAAAATATAATTTGCAATTTAATGTTGAAGATGGTGAATTGATGTTCCAAACTAGTAACATTAAAATTCAATCATAAACTAAATTGGATGAATAGATTGAAGAATTAAGGAAACTACTGGAAAAAATACATAAACTTGGATATTGTGAGATGAAGTAGAAAGACAACAATAGGATACATTTGACTACACAAGTATACATCAACAAAGAAAGAGGAGAATTGCAGTATAATTTTTGGAAACACGACGAATTAAAAGTCACAACCATTGAAGCATAACAACAAAGAATGAATGATCAGTAACAGACTAAAGTTTGGGATCCAGGAGGAGTTTTATAAACTTATGAAGACATATGGTCAGGAGACCATGATTTATCTTTACCAGGGGATTCTGATGCATGTGCATCTAACCTAGGGTTCAATTTTTACTAAAGGAGTTAGTTCCCTAAGTTAGGATTTAATTATTTATTGTATTTTCCAATAGTTTTAGGAGAGAATGATAACTATTGTAAATAGGAGAGGGTTCGAGAGTATTTAGGAAGAATTGAGAGAATTGTGGGTTAGTTAGCTATAATCTTGAGATAAGGGATTAGGTGAGAGATTTTATGGATCATGAGAGATATTTTGGGAGTTAGTTTGGGATCTAAAACCTATTTTGGGTTTAGATCCACTTGTATAAATCTAGGTGAGCCCATGAGGCATGTAAGTATGTATAAGGCGTGAGAGTGAGGAATGAGAGATCAATTATTAGGCCAATTGTTCTCTTGTAAATATATTATTTCTTTAATGAATTATTTCTGAGATTGTATATGCATATGTATGGTGTGGATTATCATTTTTATTATGTGTTTGTTTATTAAATTATAGCCCCCCTATGGTTTGTTGCGTCACAAAGGAACAACATGAAAGCACGAGAGGACATCGTGATCATCAACTACAACATGTTTTACTTGCAGGTACTGAGTTGCATGTATGATTCTTTTACTAGTTTTGGCATGCATGTGGTTAATTGGTTATGATATGTCATTGGCATGGAGGATTGCCTATATTGACAGTGGTGTTTCCTAGCCTTGCCATTTATTGGAAGCCATGGTGTTGTGGGTTTTAATTTTGTTTTCAGGTTGGTTTTCTTGTGCCTTTGGTTGTGGGTTGAGTTATTAGTTCCTAGAAGCCTTGATTGGACAAATGCTCTGGAAGCCCTGTAACAACTTGGGTTGAGTTACTAGTCCTAGAAGCCCTCGTTGGAAAAATGATCTGGAAGCCCTTGGTCGGTTGAGTTACTAGTCCTAGAAGCCCTGGTTGGAAAAATTATTTGGAAGCTCGATGACAGATGTGGGTTGAGTTAGTAGTCCTAGAAACCCTGGTTGGAACAAATTCTTTGGAGCCTTGGACAACTTAGGTAGAGACAAATCTGGTGATGGTTAGTGATGTACGACCATGAGGTGGAATCATTGGTTTAGGGTTGAGGTGGTTTGGCCTCTATAAGCCCTGGTTTGGTTTTTATTGATGTGTTTCATGAGATGCCACATTCATGCTTGTAATATGGCACGAGGGTGGCTAGCCAAAAGAAATATTTGGTTAAGCCTAGTCTATGGTCAAGTGGCTTGTGGAAGTCCCATACCTAGTCGGCCTATGCAATCATCAATAAGATATTTTTCTCCTTGGTATTTTATGGGTAAATATACTTGTTTATATGTGGTTTATATGGTTGTTATAACCTTGATATTTCTCTTGGTTATATGTTGGTTATGACTGAGTTTTATGACAGTGGTAATATATGGCTCTCATCATGTTTTGGTTAAAGACTAAATGTACAATGAATGTATGGATTAATAGATGGTAATGCAGTTATTGTGATGAGGCATCAATGATTCTTAGTGATTCTCAAATAAGTGTGAGACCCCTATGCTTAGATCTATTGTTTAAACTTGTAGAATGCATATTTGTGACATGTTTGACAAAATTTCTGTCATGGCTAGTAAGGATCTAGTTAAGTCCTTGTTCAAGTATTTGATTTGTATCATTGTTTTCATGTTACTTTTTGTTTCTTGAAGTTTCATGGAGTTCTGGGTAGTGGCCTGAGTTATGGCCCTGAAAAAGTGGTATAGAATCTGGAGTCCCTAGCACAAAGCTACCTAGAAAATTCCTCAGTTGCAGGCATCCCTTGATGTGGGAGTGACTAGAGGGTCCCAGTTGCATGCATGATCATTTAAAGGGAGTGGCTTAGGCTTTAATGTAGAAAAATGTTAGTTTGTCTCATGGGATGGTCACCTGGATGGGTTGGATGGCTCCTGGGGGTTCTGTTGCATGTGTAGAAGGTCAGGTTGGTTCTGTTCTGTCGGTTCCACTTCCTTAATCGATACATAGAGAGTTTAAACATATCATAGTAACTCTTCATCACATGTTTACCCTGATTAGATGGTTACTTGGGTATATATGGGAGGAGGGAGTTACATATTGGTATCAGAGCATGGTTTTCGTTCTCCTTGGGCAATGTTTGGTTTCTATTCCCCTTGGATGAATGTGTTGTCTATGTACATGTCAGTTTCATATAGTTCCTTGTGCTTGTGGTCTATATGATTTTTGTGTATGCATGGAATTGGTCATGATTGAAATAGTGTCGCCATATGAAAGTTGATGGTGTCGTTTTTTAATGTATTTTTTGTGAGTGTATGTCAGCCATGCATTAGTTACGTGTGTCAGTGTCTATATGTTATTGTGAATACATTTACTGGATGATGGTCGTTGTGCATGAATTCATGGTATGTGATCATCATATTCATGCATTTATAATTGGATAATGGCATAAAATATGCTTATATGTTGATATTATTATGTTTATGTATACATGTATTGCATTAATCTGGTCAGTCTTGCAAACGATATATCCTCCGCGAGCTATACTAAGGTACGCTAGTTTGTCTATGATTTGGTTTAGCTGACATAATATACCTTGCAGGAAGAAGAGATCAAAGATGACTAGCAAGATGGTAGACTACAAATATTCTCCCTATGAATCAGATGAGCAACGTGGTGGTGGGCACTCTTCTGACTTAGCACACACATTTAGGAGTTTGAAGGAAGAAATAAGGAGTTGCAAAGTAGAAAATGATAAAATCATGCAGGCACAATATAAACAAGCTAAAGTCAATGCACTAATTCTTCAGAGTTTGTCGGAATTAGCAGGTTCTTGGAGTTATTGAGGTATGTTCCTTACCTCAAGGAGGATAAAGCCAAGATTAAGAGATTCATCAGTGGGTTGTTGATAGAATTTAAGGACACGACTTAGTTTGATGAGCATAGATCATTGCAGGAGGCCATCCGGAAGCTAAAGCATTGTTACGAGAAATCAAAGCGCAAATATGATACTAAGCAGGACTGGAAAGGTAATGATAAGAATAAAGGAAAATGGGATAAGAAGCAAGAAAGGCCTTAGGACACAACTAATAAAGAGAATGCAACACCGTAGAAGAAGTTCAATGCATCTGACAAAGGGCATGGATTTCAATTTGAGGAGTAGAACAAGGGTGTAGGATGGAAGCCTATACAATTTTGGACTTGTGGAAAATATCATTGCAGGAGATATTGTCCACAACATCGGGGTGGTAGATCAAAAATATACAATGCTCAAGAAGCGTAGACAATGGGGTATGTTGGATAGAATGTTCATAATATCTATTCAGTGTTGGTAAGCTTTGTGATCAAGTTTTTTCTATTTTTATTGACCCGAGATCTAATTATAGTTATGTTAATCCTAACATGTTGGATAAGTGTGGTTTGAATAAAGAAGTGCATGTAGAGTCTTGGTTATTGCAGTTGGCTATAGGTACAAAGAATCCAGTTCGTCATTGGGTAAGAAATTGTGCATTTGAGTTGAGTGGTATGTCTACATCAACACATTTGAGTATATTTCCGTTGGGTTGGTATAATATGTTGTTGTGTATGGACTGGTTGTATATTCATAGGACCAAGGTGGATTGTTATGACAAATCCATTGAGTGCTTGGATGACAATAGAGTAGAGAATCTTACATGGTAAGAATAAGGCAACATCAGTTAGAATGATAACAACTATGCAAGTGAAGCGTATTCAGAGGAAAGGGTGTGTGTTATTAGCAATGCATATTTCTAGTGACAAAGGTAAGGAAGTTGAGGATGCAGATGTCTTGAGTAGGTACCCGATTCTACAACAGTTTGAGGATGTATTTCCCGCAGAGATTTCAGAGTTACCGCCTCACAGAGAAGTGGTTTTTTCTATTGAGTTGGTACAAGGGTCAGCACTAGCATCAAAAGCACCATACAGGATGAGCATTCCAGATTTGGTAGAGCCGAAGTTGCAGTTGAAGGAAATGCTTGAAAAAGGATACATTAGGCCAAATATATGACCATGGGGTGCACCGGTATTATTTGTGAAAAAGAAGGATGGTACCCTTAGGTTATGCATTGTTTACAGGCAGTCGAACAAGGTGACCATCAAGAACAGGTATCCATTTTCGAGGATTGATGATTTGTTCGATTAGTTGAAGGGAGCATCAGTGTTCTCAAATATTGATATGATATCTGGATATCATCATCTACACATAAAGGAAGACGACATTTACAAGACAAATTTTCGGACCATGTACAAACATTATGATTTTGTTGTAGTTCCTTTTGGTTTAAATAATGCTCCAGCTACTTTTATGTGCGTGATTAATAGTGTGTTGCATTCTTATCTAGACAAGTTTTTTATTGTATTCATTGATGATATATTGGTATATTCTAAGGTGGATGGTAGCCTTACTTTCCTTGAAGTTCTTATCTCTAGAAAGGATGATGGTTCTTCCTCCCATCAATTTTTTCGAAAGAAAACCCGTACTGAGCAATATCTTCACACTAGTTCTCATCTTTTCCCTGCTCAAAAATTAGGCGTCCTCAACACCTTAGCCACTAGGGCGTTGAGAATCTCTGATGAGTCTCACCTTGAGGGAGAAAAGACCCATCTCCTTAGTGTCTTTTGTAAAAATGGTTATAGTAAGTCGCAAGGCCTTAAGGCTTTTCTTAAAGCAGAAAGAGGTCCTTTAGTTAAAAATAAAAATAAAAATGAACCTAATCAGTGGTCCTGCAATGTAAGGCTTCCTTTCATTTAGGAAACCACTGATAGGATTGTTAGGATCCTTAAGAAGCATAAGGTTTCTTCTTCCTTCAAGCCCCTTAGCACGATTCACTGCTCTCTTAAATCGGTTAAAGATCCGGTAAACCCTAGGGATGGAAAAGGTGTCTACATTATTCCATGTTCTTGTGGGACACCTTACATTGGTAAAACTGGTCGGTCTATAAACCAAAGGATCTGTGAACATGCTGTTGACATTAAAAATGGAAGATCCCGCACCTCTTCCCTAGCTGAGCATGTGGAAAAGACTAACCATCATATCTGCATCGAAGAGGCTAAGGTTATAGCTAGGATTGACCATTTCCATCATCGTAAGTTAAGAGAGGCTTTAGAAATTGAAAAAAAGACCCGTAAATCTCAATAGAGATGATAGCTGGAATATAAGCAGGTGTTGGATCCCTGCCCTATATTCTTAATGGTCTGTTGTTTTCTGCCTTTTTTTTTGGACCTCATGAGAAAGGAAAATAATAAGAATATAAATTTAAATATAAATAAATAAATATAAATTATATAGTAAAATAGGTAATAAAGAATTAAATAATTAAGAAATAAATAATAATAATAATAATAATAATAAAATTAATAATATTAATAATAATAAAAATTAAATAACTAAATTAAATAAATATAAATATCTATATATATATTATTAAATAATTAAATAATTAAATAAATTAAATAGAACTAGCCGTTATTAATTTTTAATTTTCAAAGTCAAACTAGCAATTATCCTAATGGCTAGTTTAGCCATTTCTGCATCTATTTAAACTCAACGTCCGGATATGATCTCTCACCTAGTCCCGATGACGAACCACACTGGTTGGTTCGAAACACGTCGACAATGTTCATTTGAATGTGATTATTACCGAAAGAATTATATATAATTTGAGGTAGAGAATGTCGAACATTTAGCAACAATGTTGAGATTGCTAAGAGAGCATCAATTGTATGCTAAGCTTAGCAAATGCAGTTTCGTTCAAACATAGGTACATTACTTGGGGCATGTTGTCTCCAAGGAAGGTATAATAATAGATCCAGAGAAGATAAGGGCTATCATGGAATGGGAAGCTCCTAGGAATGTGGATGAGGTAAGATTGTTTATGTGGTTTGCAGGTTACTACGATAGGTTCATTAGGAACTTTGCTCACATTGCATATGCTATCACATAATTGCAGCGAAAAGGTAAGAAGTTTGAATGGACAGAAGAATGTGCAACAAGTTTTGATCAGTTGAAACAATTGTTGAGGAATTCTCCAGTGCTAATGATTGCAGATCTAGATAAAGAGTGTAGAAATTTGAATAATAGCTGAATTATTCACCGAGATTATCCTGATTACACACTATTTAAGCTTCATGCATAATACATAACCTCTTCTACAATTGATCATCAATATGCGGAAATAGAAGCAGTCGCATGCGCACATAAAAACATAATCAAGCACACATATAACACAGTATGTAATGGGGAAAGCTTACAGCTGAAAACCCCCAACTATCTGTATATTATAATGATAGAGAACATGTAACAATACATAGTACAATACTCCTCACAAGTACTCAGTACTATCTCCAATAGTTACACACAAACTAGCTCAAATCTGAACAAGTCACAGGTTCAAATCTCCTCCACTGTTTGCCTGCCTCTACTGCACAATCCAAGATGAGAATGAATAGGATCCAAGTTCGAATTCCCTTGGCTTGTACTGCGCAATCCTCATTGGAAATCTCAATCAATGTGTGTGCAAATCTCATGCACAAGTATAGTCACACTGATAGTCACACTCACCCTTTCACCCACCTCTAACACTGGTCTCCACTGAACTGTCCATGCATTGTAGTTAAATGATGTATTCTTTAGTTGATTTATGAGTTAATAATTAGTGAATTAATTAATAATTAATTCACACCACTCATCACTAGTGTATTTATCAGTTAGACTAAATACAACTAGTTCAACTAAGTTAAACCTAACACAACTCCACCAACTGTCTCATCAACTCCACCAAACTCTGCCACATGAGTTCTAACTGAAGTCAACCATGCAATAGCTCAACTAACCCTTAGGAAAAGCGTATTTCCTTCTGTCAGCTGCATGTGCCACATCCAAGCATCAAACTGAAGTGCTCCAAGAGGATAATATAATGTTTATAGTCCAAATATTATTAAGGGCTAATAATATTTGACTGATCTATTTTTAGCCCGGCAATCTAAAAATAGAAACCGCCCAATGTCTAAAAATAGAGGTCCATCTATTTTTACCAACTCGACCAGTCATCCATAAATAGCATCCTGCAACTCATAGAATATGATCGACATGTCTAAAAATAGACATAGTCTAAAAATAGACTTTGCGACAAAAAAAATCACCTGTGTAGCCCCCACCTAGTTTTGGTGATCACTTTCCAACTAGGATCAGGAATGATGTTTTAGGTTGCCTCCTTCACTGTTTCTTGTTGCAATCTTCAACACTCCCTCTCAACAAGAAAGGACTGTCTTTGCATGCGACATGCAACTCCATTTATTCGCCCTGCAACCTTTTCAAGCGCCATGCAACTCCATGCATCTACTCTGCAACTCCTTTGAAACTAAATAGGCTCCAAAAAACTCAATCAGTCTGATGCATCTATCATCAAAGTCTTCGACTTCTGCTGGTACCAACTGCATATGTCTTCAGGAACCACTGCACTGTTGAACTCTTGCACCCATGCACTCTTGCACTTGCTGTCAACTCTGATCCGCACTCCAGTATCCGACACTATCACTTTGATCTTCCTGCATCAATCCAACTGATCATGCTACTGCTGCTTTGTGGGCACCTCGTAGCCAGGTTCAATTCATGAGATCCACACCATCTCATGAATCCTACCCAGAAATATCCTCTTGGGATTACTCATGCATGTCACCCCACCTGTCACTTGGTGGTATAGCTGCATGCACTCCCTCTGCCCATATGGCACGAAATTTCTCTGCATGAGTGGTTTCTTCCACTCCATGATCCTCATCTTGTGGCTGCTTGTTGGCAATATGATGCAGAGTGTTGTCCTTGATGGCAACCCACTGAATGAAGATGAAGACATGAGAATGCTGGCAGGTGTTGTCCTTGATGGAAATCCACCTGATGAAGTTATTCTTGACCTGATGGACTTGGTAAATGATGTAAATCTGATATGAAATGATGCAATATGATGAAGATGATGGCAACTTGCTTGATGAAGTTGTGCTTGATAGAATATGTCTTGATGAACCAAATCTGATGTATCTACAGTAAGTACAGAAGGCGATGAAGAAAGGAATTCAGCATGTGCTAAATCTATGGTGAGAAGAGTATGTCTCTAAGAATACGTGTATTTGTCTAGGGGAAGTCGCGTATGCACGCGGAAAAGAACGTGCCAAGTCGCGTATGGGCAAAAGCGCTCAAAAAGTGCAAAACCAGGGGTAACCACCATGGTATTGACCCATTGTATTGGGTAATGATTCGCCTAATTGACCTCATCTAGGAATACCATCGGATGTAATGTGGTTTTGGCTCATGGTATTGAAAAAGGGTAAACCTATATAAAGAGAAGAAGTTCATTGTGCAAATCATGAGTGTGGGTGCAAGATGTCTGAGCTTGAATGAATACTTCTCTCTGAAGTAGATCTAAATGGAAAGGGTTACAGTTGAATGATAGATCTGAATGTATGATGCACCAATGATGAAGAAGGGGATCTAGATCTGAAATGTACTTGTATTTGCTAGATCTGCTTATGGAATGATTAGATCTGTGATGAGGCGAACATCTGTCTGAGGTAAAGGGTAAAATATGAAGTGATGTATTTGTTGTGAAGAATTGCAATGACATAAAAGTCTCAAGAACCATACGCTAGTTCGGCCGAAGAGGAAGCGCGATACACGCGCCATTGAAATAAAGCGCGTATGCTAATAAATTTATCTCTCGTAACATGTACTAAGTATACGCTGGTTTATGTGAACGGAAGCGCGTATATACACGACATCAGAGAAAGGAAAGCGCGTATGCAAACTAGGGTTTGCTGAAGTCTATGGTAAGAAATGTCTGATCTGTTCTACTGGTTTACTGATATCTTTCAGTGAGTTATATGTATCTGTTTCATGGTTCACTATGCTTAAAAGTATGGAAAGGGTCTAGTCTAGAAATATGATGAAACGTGGTCTGCAAGTGGTGTTCTAAAGGAAGCTTTGGATCCAGTGTGAAAATTGATGAAACATAGTCCATAGAGGTGCTGAGGGTTGTAGCCTTCAACAGGTTGGAAGCCCCCTTCCGTGAGAGGCCGGTAAACGAGATCGGTGGGGTCGTAGCTCTCCAGGAGAGGTCAAACGAGTCGTGTTGGAGCTCCCTTCCGTGAGAGGCCGTAAACGAGCGCAGGGTACCGCGTGTCAGGAGTCTCGCACCAAAGACATATGTTGTATGATGTTTTCTCTATAATAAATTATTGAAGGCTGAGCAACTGCAGCGGTGGTATTCTCCCGACTTGGGTTTCCACCTAAAAATCCTGGTGTTCATGTGTGATGCTTTGTGTGATGGTTTATTCTGTTCTTACTGCACATGTTTACTGTTGATTAAACATCTGATGAATAAATGATGGAATGATATAAGTGAAGAATTTATGACATAATTAGATCTCTATGTATACGCTATTTTCTTAAAGGGTATCCGCGTATATACGCGAGTCTGTATCAGGAAAGTCACGTATGGGTTTTAGAAGCAAGAAAAAGTAAAAGTTTTGAATATGCGATGCGTCAGTTCACCCCCCTCTCGATGCCAACCCTTTGCTCCACATCAAAGGTTCCTCCTTCTTTGCATGCAAAACTTGCTCCCTCTCGAGCATCAATTGCATGTCACTGCACACTCCCCAATAGTGAGCTGCGGAAACATCATCACTGCAATCTCGCAAAGATTATCGAATCTGACCTTCTTGACTTGTCCTGTTGCCTTGTGCCGAAGGAAAAATTTTCCTTCACTGAATACAACTTCATACCCTTTATCCTCTAACATTGTGACTGAGATCAAATTATTCTTTAAACCTGGAACATGCACTACATCTTGTAAAAGAATGAGTTTACCTGACTCCCTCTAAAAGGTTATGGTACCAATGCCGGTCGCATTGTATCGTCCATTGTCGCCCAACTCAACATGCAACTGGAGATCTTTCTCCACCAAGTCACTGAAAAGATTCACATCTCCCGTCATGTGAAAGGAAGCGCCACTGTCAAAATACCACCCCGATCCCAATGCACTAGACACCATGCATGCGATCAATGAGAAGTCCAGCTCAAATTGCGAGGCAAGAGCCTCACCAGCTGCAGCTCCAGCAGCCTGCTTGTTCTTCTTCTTCTGTGGACAATTTGTGGCGTAATGTCCATGATCGTGACAGTGAAAACACTTCACTTTGGACATGTCACGCTCTTTACCATCCGCACCGGATTGAGAAGCATTCTTCTTGCCCTTCCCTTTCCTTTCTTTGGCAGCCAAAGCACAATTTTCTTCATCAGATGCCTTTGATGAAGATCCATCCCTGGTACTCCGCCTTATCTCCTCTTGCACAAGATCCGACCAAAGTCGCTCCCATCCTGGAAATTTCTCCCGACCATTGACAGAGTCCTCATAGGAATGCCAACTCTTCAGAAGACCAAGGAGAGCCAAGCTCACCAAGTCCTCATCATCCACACTAACTCCTACACTCCCAAGCTCATCCCTGCAGTGGAAAAACTTTGTCAAGTATACCGGAATAGTATCATTCTTCTCCATCTTTATTTTCCTGAGTTTATCCTTGAGCGCCAACTTCCTCTGGTCGCTCTTGCTTTGGAAAAATTCTGTCAACGCTTTCCACATCAAGTATGGAGAAGCTTTTCCATGCAGGCTGGATACAATGTGATCCTTCACGCCCTCCAACAGAATCCTTCGACACCTTGTTGTCTTCTTTTGCCAAGCCTCAACTAAGGCTGCATCGCTAGGCTTTGGAACTTCAGCATCTATGAACTCCTTCAGCCCATTTTCATCGAGCACCGCCTCCATCCTATCTCTCCATGCAATATAATTCGAGCTGCCTTCAAGAGCATACTCCAATCGCAATCCTTGATAAGACATTTTGACTTCGACACCAAGAAAACACTGCTGCAAATTCGAATTCCACTAGCTCAAAAATCAACCGCTTCTGATCTAATGTGAGAACAAAATATTTCTAGCACAGAGATCGACTGTAGGGGCATTTACTGGATATATCACCTTTCAAAGAAAGGATGGATCCAGAGGCTACCTGGCCCGCTTACAGACTCTGTCTACCGAAATAAATTGTAATCACTGTAATAGATCCGATGATCAATTTCACCGAGATTATCCTGATTACACACTATTTAAGCTTCATGCATAATACATAACCTCTTCTACAATTGATCATCAATTTGCGGAAATAGAAGCAGTCACATGCGCACATTAAAACATAATCAAGCACACATAGAACACAGTATGTAATGGGGAAAGCTTACAGCTGAAAACCCCCAACTATCTATATATTATAATGATAGAGAACATGTAACAATACATAGCACAAAGCTCTCACAACTCTCAGCACTATCTCACATGCTACACACAAACTAGTATAGAAAGTGAACAAGTCACGGGTTCAAATCTCCTCCACAAGTCTGCCTGCCTCTACTGCGCAATCCAAGTTGATTAATGATGAGATCCAAGTTCGAATCCCACTAGCTCCAACTTCGCAATCCTCATTGGCAATCTCCATCAATGTGTGTGCAAATCTCATGCACAGCCAATAGTCACAACTGATAGTAGACTCACCCTTTCACCCACCTCCAACACTGGTCTCCACTGAACTGTCCATGCATTGCAGTTAACTGATGTGTTCTTTAGTTGATTTATGAGTTAATAATTAGTGAATTAATTAATAATTAATTCACACCACTCATCACTAGTGTATTTGTCAGTTAGACTAAATACAACTAGTTCAACTAATTTAAACCGAACACAACTCCACCAACTGTCTCATCAACTCCACCAAACTCTACCACATGAGTTCTAACTGAAGTCAACCATGCAATAGCTCAACTAACCCCTAGGAAAAGCGTATTTCCTTCTGTCAGCTGCATGTGCCACATCTAAGCATCAAACTGAAGTGCTCCAAGAGGATAAGATAATGTTTATAGTCCAAATATTATTAAGGGCTAATAATATTCGACTGATCTATTTTTAGCCCGGCAGTCTAAAAATAGAAACCGCCCAATGTCTAAAAATAGAGGTCCATATATTTTTACCAACTCGACCAATCATCCATAAATAGCATCCTGCAACTCATAGAATATGATCGACATGTCTAAAAATAGACATAGTCTAAAAATAGACTTTGCGACAAAAAAATTCACCTGTGTAGCCCCCACCTAGTTTTGGTGATCACTTTCCAACTAGGATCAGGAATGATGTTTTAGGTTGCCTCCTTCACTGTTTCTTGTTGCAATCTTCAACAAAGAGATTGTGGAATGCACATATGCTTGCAAGGGAGGTCTTGGTGGAGTTCTTATGCAAGAAGGACATGTAGTATTTTATGAGTCACAGAAAGTGAATGAGCACAAGAAGAATTATCCGACACATGATCTTGAGCTAGAAGAAATCATACACACATTGAAGATGTGGAGGCACTATATTCTTGGAAAGATATTTGTACCGATTAGCGATCACAGTGGATTGAGGTATATATTTGAAAAACCAAATTTGAATGCCATACAAGCTATATGGTTGGCCATGATTAGTGAGTTCGACTTTGAGATCAAGTACATTAAAGGTAAAGAGAACAGGGTTTCAGATGCTCTTAGTATGCAGATACAGGTGAACCACACAGTAGT
The DNA here is from genome assembly GCA_034641835.2 of Pinus albicaulis. NCBI lineage: Eukaryota > Viridiplantae > Streptophyta > Pinopsida > Pinales > Pinaceae > Pinus > Pinus albicaulis. Next base: position 1,678,493,472 of record CM076580.1, read on the forward strand.
TATGAGCTTTTATGGGACATATTTATAGGCTTGGATCTTACAGGCAAGTCAGCAGGATAAAAAGTATATGGAGCTCAGGCACATGTTACAATAGAGTACAAGTACATGCACAGGTACAAGTACAAGTGCATGTATAAGTACAAGTGCAAGTACAAGTGCACAATATGTGGACTATCGTCTCACAACAAATGGCTTGGTAATATTTAGGGACAATATATATGTTCCAGATGACAGTGAGAAAAATAAGCTTATCTTGAGATAGTTTCTTGTGAAATTGTATTCAAGTCACCCAGGATATCATAATACATTGAAAATAGTGAAGAAGTTATGCTATTGGCCAAACTTGAAGAAATAAGTGGCAAATTTTGTGGCGAGATGCTTGGGTTGTCAACAGGTAAAGGAAGAGTGTAAGCATCCAGGTGGGTTACTACAACCAATCTCTATTCCAGAGTGGAAATGGGAGGTCATTTCCATGGACTTCATCGTATGTTTGTTGAGGAAATCTAGAAAACATGAAACGGTTATGGTTTTGGTTGACATGTTGAAAACTGTAGCACACTTCATTCCAGTTAAGTCTACTTATCCAACCAATGATGTATCACACATCTTCATTAGAGATGTAGTGATGTTTCATGGTGTTCCAAATAATATTGTGTCAGACAGGGATGCTAGGTTCACTTAGAGATTCTGGAAACAATTATTTGCAGGTTTTGGTACAAAATTGGCCTTCAATACAAATTATCATCCACAGATAGATGGATATACAGAGAGGGTCAATAGGATATTGGAGGACATGTTGAGGATGTATGTGATGCTTTAACAGTGAAAGTGGGAATACTATCTTCCAATGGTAGAGTTTGTTTACAACAATGGGTATCACGAGTCACTAAGGATGAGTCTATTTGAGGCATTATATGGGAAGAGTTGTTAATCGTATTAGTTGGAGTGATCTAGTTAATAGGGTATTGATAGGACCATATATGTTGGAAGAAATGGAAAATAAAATGCAGTTAATAAATAAGAATATAAAGGTAGCATAAGATAAACATAAAATTTATGCCGACTGGAACATGTTTAAGGAGTTTCAGTTTGGGGAAAAAGTGTACTTGCACATCAAGCCTAGGAAAAGCTCCTTCAGGATTGGATCATGTGCCAAGATGACACCTCGGTTTTGTGGACCTTTCAAGATTCTTGAAAGGGTTGGACCAGTAGCCTATTGACTTGCACTGCCTCCGAAAGTGAAATTCCATGATTTTTTCCATGTGTCATTACTTAATAAGTATGTTAAATGTGTTGATGATGTGACTGAATGGTCTATATTGTAAGTGGAGCCAAAAGGAGAATTCTAACCGAAACCTCAACGCATTTTGCATAGAAATATTCTCATGCTCCGGAACTAAGCAATCAAGTAGGTTAAAGTGCATTGGAAACATTTCGGGCCTGATGAAGCTACATGGGAGATGTCAGATCTTATGGAGGCTATGTATCCTTCTCTATTCACTGGTTGAGTGAATGTCCTTAATATATGTTTTTGGTATGATTTTTTGGTATATGTACACATGTATATGGACATAAATACTGCCACGAGCTATGTTATAATGTTCCAATAAGAGGTATGGTGTCATGTCATGGTTTTCATGTTGTTATGTTGTCATGTTGGTTTGCTTCTTAATAGGTTGATCATTGTAAATACTGCACCGAGATAAGTTGTAAAGATATATGAGAAATATGTTTTTCTTTCAGTAGTTTTGTTGGTTGTAGGTGTCATTGAAAATCGAGGATGGTGTTACCCCAAGGGGGAGGGTTCTGTAACAACCCTGATAAAAAATCCATGTAATAAAAGTTAATAAAGGCAAAATAATAACCATTGTCACAAGACACGTATTCCAAGATGAATGTGTGGAAAAAAATCCTAGTGTGGGTGTTCATATGGTTTATTATGGCTATGGAAAATGGAAAAGGCAATGGTTAAGGCTTTGGAAAGGCAAAGTGGCATTAATTGGCATTTTATTTATGAAAATAGTGGAAATTGGGAGAAAAGTAAGGTGAAAGGTCACAAGTTGCATGTGAGGAGTAAATTGAAGGAAAATAATGGAAGATGAAGAAAATAGAGGTCTCATTGATAAAAAGGCTTATAAGCATCAGTTGGTAGCTTTTGCTCAGACTTTTGTCAGTTCAATTTTGAAGGTCTGATTTTATTCTCTCTCTCCCATACCCTTGGACACTTAGAGTTTTCTTGGAGCACTCTTGGAGGAGTGTGGTGCACTTGGGATTTGGAGCAAGAAGCCAAAGGAAAATCAGGAAAGCGCAAGAGGACATCGGGATCACCAACTACAACTGGTTTTTCTTGTAGGTACCAAGTTGCATGTATGATTCTTTTACTAGTTTTGGCAGGCATGACATATGCATGTATTTATTTGGTTATCATTAGAATGGAGGATTACCTGGATTGAAAGTGGTTTTTATTAGCCTTTCCATTTACTAGATAGCCATGGCGTTGTGAGTTTTACTTTTGTTTTCTGGTTAGTTTTATTGTGCCTTTAGCTGTGGGTTGAGTTATTAGTACCTGGAAGCCTTGGTTGGACAAATGATCTAGAAGCCTTGTAATAGCTTGGGTTGAGTTACTAGTCCTAGAAGCCTTGGTTGGAAAAACACTTTGGAAGCCCTTGGTGGGTAGAGTTACTAGTCCTGGAAGCCTTGGTTGGACAAACACTCTGGAAGCCCGACAACAATTTTTGGTTGAGTTACTAGTCCTAGAAGCCTTGGTTGGAATACACACTCTAGAGCCCTGAACAAATTGGGTAGAGACCAATCTGGTTATGGTTAGTGATGTTCGACCGTGAGGTCGAATCACTGTTTGAGGGTTGAGGCGGTTGTGCCTATGGAAGCCCTATTTTTGTTTCGATTGATGTGTTTCATGAGATCCCACATTCATTTTTGGAATATGGCATGGGGGTGACTGGCTAAAAGAAAGATTTGTTCAACTTAGTTTATGGTGAAGTGGTTCATGGAAGTACCATACTTGGTCGGCCTATGCAATCATCAATAAGGGATCTTTCTCCTTCGTATTTTATGGGTAAATATACTTGTTTATATGTGGTATATATGGTTATTATAACCTTGATATTTATGTTGGTTATATGATGGTTATGACTGAGTTTTATGACAATGGTAATATATGACTCTCATCATGTTTTTGTTAAACACTGAATGTAAAATGAATGTATGGCTTAATATATGGGTACTGCAGTTATTGTGATGAGGAATCAATGCTTCTTAGTGATTCTCAGATAAATGTGAGACCCCTATGCTCAAATATGTTTTTAAATTGTAGAACACATATTTGTGACATGTTTGACGAAATGTCTAGAATGGCTAGTAGGGGTCCAACCAAGTCCTTGTTAAAGTATTTGCATTTGTATCATTTTTTTGATGTTAATTTTCATTTCTGGAAGTTTCATGGAGTTCTGGGAAGTGGTTTGAGTCCCGGCCTTGAAAAAGTGGCACAAAATCCGAAGGTGCTGGCACAGTACTGCCTAGAAAAGTCCCCAGTCGTAGGCATGCCTTGTTGTAGGAGCAAATGGAAGGTCCCAGTCACATTCATGCACATGCCAAGGGAGCGACTGAGGGTTTAATGCAACAAAATGTCAATTTTTCTCAGGGGATAGTCACCCAGATGAGTTAGATGGCTCTCGGGGGTTTTGTTGCATGTGTAGAAAGTGAGATTGGTCGTGTTTCGTCGGTTCCACTTCTTTAACTGATATATAGGGAGCTGAATCATATCATAGTAACTCTTGGTCACATGTTTACCCCGGTTAGTCGGTTACTTGAGTAAATGTGGAAGAAGGAGGTTACAGGATTGAACTTCAATCATTCAGATTTTTATTCGATGATGGCAGGGCATGTAATACCCATTAATGTTAGTATCCATTTACATTAAATAATATCTTAATAATTAATAATTAAGCTAATGCACATTAATGCTAGTATACTTTTAATGTATGTAATTAATTAATTATTAATTCTAATAATAATTATATGATTTATAATTAACTAATTATCGAGCTTTAATTGGAGAATCATCTAAATAAAGCGTTGTCTTAAAGAAATTTGAAGAATGATCGTTGCGGAGACAATAATTGACTCAAAAGTATTAGTATGGGTAGATCCTGGTGATATATTGTCATGATACCGTGGTGATAGGATGCATTCCATGCTTTCCTTCTATGCCAATTGCAAGTGATCAGTCTCAGTTCAATAAACATGAAATAATTGAGTCCCGTAGCAATAAATACAATACATTAACTAACTCAAAGAAAACAAATTTAAAGGCTAGACATATGGTACTACATTCAAGGATTTCAACAAGAATTATGTAGACTAATTTAAATTTCATATTTGAGATTGGTCGATCACGTTTTACACCGTTAATGAAAAAAATTAATGTCTTGGGCCCCACATGCCACCCTTGTAGGTTAGTTAAACTCCCATCTCATACTCTGCACCTCGTCTCGACAATGTTTGACATGGAGAAATAGATAAATGGATATGCGGAGTGCGGAGCTCCGCACTCGCATTCATGTCCGTTCCAACTATCCCAACTTGAGCTTTACGTAATCAAATAAAACACTTTCAAATAAATTGCAATCGACTTGCCTGTACTCTGCAAAGGCGATATATTTTTTAGCGCACAATGTATCAAATTTTTTCCCTCTCTCGACATTGGGCAGAGAAGCAGTAGTGTTTAGCATAAGAGTGTCAGTGTCAGTGTACTCCATGGAACAGTGACTCAAAAAATTCGGTTTTTTTTAAGCACTGAAAAAAAATGGAAAATAAAAGGCCTTCTATTACGGGAATTACGTTCCATCAGAGCTCAATTAAATAAGATTTCTAGAAAATTAGAAAATTATTTTTGAATTTACAGAAAATAGAAATATTCAACATTTTCTTGGAACTTTGGTTAAAATTGCAAAAACATAGGAAAAAAATGCAAAGTCATTGCACTTTGACTGCGAGGAAAATGCTATAGTCCTTGGTCAGGTAGGGACTAAAAATAAGACTTCATTTTTTTGTTTTTTTGTTCATTTAACTATCATTTTAAAATATCCATAATTTAGTCCACGTGGTCTATCTTAGATAGACGATGATTGGGTGTTATGTTAAAAGACTTCTTGATGTGAAGTCACTGGTTTAATTTCCTGCCTCAATCAAGGTTATATTTTGAACATGATAAAAATACAATACTGCCAAACTTAAAAAAAAAAAAAAAAATACCCATAATCTACACATAATTTTCTATTTCATTTTATTTCACTGTGCAAAGACAAATTGACACTGTACAAAGGAGTTTTGGAGGCTTTCCAACCTTGGACGCCTTCTCATCCTCATTGATCCTTAATTTAATTCCTTAGTGTTTTAAAGATTGGATAAACGATTTAATCAAAATAATTTGAACATTAAAAGACTTTGAAGCAACGTACCTTTTTGTATATTTGTACGGTGAAGATGTTTCTTTGGATGTATTCTGTATAGATATGCTTAACATGTATTAATTAAGAAAAGATATAAGTTTAATATATATATATACATATATATATATATATATATATTTAAATACAATCTTATTCTTTTTGTATTTTTGAAATATTTTTGATATTTACTTTGTAATTTTATTATTTTAAATAGTTTAAATTTATATTAATAGTTAGGTGAAGATTTATGGAGAACTTTGTGGAATGGTAAGTACAGTTTGGGTACAAGTTTAGTCACTAATATCAGTAGCAATCATAACATGTTGGGATTTTTCATTTGGAATCTTGTAGACCAAAATAAAGTCTTGATCCAACAACATTCTTTTTGGGAAATACGAAAAGGAGGAGTAGCCAAGTCCTCAGACGAATTCCTAGTAGCAATTACCTATATTCAATACTCTAGACCAATGCTTCCAACTTGCAGTGCCAATGAAAAGCTAGGAACTTACTCATGTGGCATAGTATTAGAAACTTCAAAATGATAACTCTAATCACTGTGTTTGGAAAAAATAAAGATGATGAGGACTTTGATATACCTTTTGTCGAATGGTCCCTCTTGGAAAAAGCCTTGCATCAAAGGAGGATCCATATTTCAGAGGGATCAGAAAAATTAATGTGAGGATACAAATTGTTAGGGGATTTTTTTTGCAAGGAAGTATACTCTCTAACCTCTGCTGTCAATCAACCACCAAAAGAGACAAGTTGGTCATATATTTGGCAAACAAAATTTTGGCCAAAAGTAACACATTTCTTATGGATACAAGCAATAAGGTGAATTCTAAATTGGGAGTACATACAATGAAAAGGATTTGAGGGACCTTATTATTGTTTTCTTTGCAAATCCCATCAAAAAATTGTTGACCAACTCTTCAATGGATGCTTGTTTGTAGAAGAGTAATGGACTAAACTAGAATTGACGTTCTAACAATCTAACTTCTTCAACAATGCAGACATCATTGAAATGATCTCCTCCTGGCGACCTAAAGATTTTAAAATCAAATCCTCAACCACACATGGGTCCTTGCTCTAGGTTCCATTCTTTGGTCCTTATGGAAGGAAATAAATAATAGGCCCTCTTTAAGGGATCCTACAAGGAACCTGAAGAAGTTTGGGTCAAAGTTCTTAAAATCGTAAGAGATATCACTCTCATTGTGAAATGAATAGAATAAAATTAGTCCACTCCCCCTTCAGAATCCACCATTCTATCCACATTCTCTCTCCTTCCCCCTCATTCCCTCCCTTTGTCTCCTCTCCATTATGTAGGCCCCTCCTCCCTAGTGCTTTGGTCTCCCCCTCTGCAAAATTTTCTTAAATATAACTTTGATGGTGTGTTAAAAGGAAATCCTAGAACCCAAAACTATGGAGACATATTTCGTAATCACTAAGGATATCCCCTCTTTGTCATTGTTGGTTTGATGGAAATCAATAGTAATAGTGCATCGATATTTTTTTAATGGAAAAAGGACTTGGGTTGGAAAAATCCCAAGGTTTTCAAATTTTTTTGGTGGAGGGGTATTCTCATATTGCTATCAACATTCTCAAGCATCTTCAGAATGGTACCAAGCCAACAAAATTATCCTCTTTTTGGAGATTGGAAAATTACATTTCCAGAGTAGCTGAGTTTCTAACACACATCTAGATAGTCATTCCAATTCATGTTCTACGCTCTGGAAATAAAGTGGCATATTGTTTAGCCAATTTGGGCTGCATTGATATCAACCTCTCTTTTTCTGCCCCTTGAGAATAAATTAATTCCTCTCCTCCGGTGAAGATTGCAATGCAAATATACTCAAGGATAAGAAACAATTTACCCCTGTCATAGAGAAATCAAATAAAGACTCATTGGAGCACAAATATTTTGCTATGATGCTCGCTAAAATTGAAGCTTTTCTTCACGAGGGGAAGGGTACAACCTCCTTGAGCACCACTGATGGTCCTATAAATGTATCAAATTCAACTTAGATATCACTATTGTTTCTTTCACAGTGGACAATGGCATCTTGTTATGGTTTGCACTCCTACATATATTACTGATCATGGGCAAAGTACCTACCATTTTTCTCTAGTCAACATTGCGTATCTTTTTGCTATAATAGTATTTCATGAAGAAAATTTTTCAAGCTTTAATTTTTTCACTTTATATGTACTCTTTGGGACAAAATAATTACTTTTCCATCACTAGTTTCATTTCCCTATTGCCAAGACACAATGAAAAACTATTTGATGCATGATTTTCTTAGCTAATCACTTGAAATTTAAGCTAAAAAGAATTATATTAATAATTATTTTTGAATTAATTATTTTATAATTTTATTATCTTAAATTTATATTGATAATTGAAAAATATTATTTCTCCTAATATATCAATTTATTAATATTGTTATTTTTTTTTATAAATTGTAGTATATTAAAATTTAAATATAAATAACTATATTGCATGATATTTTAAAAATAACCTTAGATAAATATTAAATACAATTAATTATTAAAATAATTGAAATAGATATTAAATACAAATAATTATTCAAATAATTTAGATAACTCTAGCCAAAACACCGTCTTCTGTTAAAGTTGGGATGGTATAAATATTCCAACATAAGATCTGTTAAAGTTGGGACTGCATAAATATGCCTAGTCTTTACTCGAACATAAGATGGAGAAAAATAACTTTTGGAAACTAAGAATGATATTAAAAATATTATTATATCAAAATTTAAGGAGAAATTGTGCTGTGATAAAAAGTTACACAGAAACAATAAAAAATATCTCCGTCTTTTTATTGATTAGAGAATAAGATAAACATTGTTAAAATATTGATTAGAGAATAAGATAAATATTTTTAAAATAAGAATAAATTCTCATTAGTTTTATCGCGATATTGGGCATTGGTAGATTTCCAAAACACCATGGTATGAAGTATTTTGTCACCTTTGTGACACTAAGAGGGTCGAAGATGAAAAACACTTTCTCTTAGATTATCTTGTTTATACTCATATTAAATCAAATTTTCATTACTTCTCACAATACCAACCTTCTTGACCTTTCAGGTCAACAAAATTAGGGTAGACTTGAAGCACTTTTATTAAAGTTTTTTGAGCATACCAATAAATTGTTAAAAAATTCCGAGAAATATCTTACCTTCTTAATGTCCTATAAACCATTTTTAGTCTTAGTGGATATTAATCATGATCATTATCAATAATACACTAATTATAAATATATTATTTATTATATTAAAATGATGAATGAATTATCATATTTTTTATATACGAATTACTTGGAGACCATTCTCATTCTTTTGTTATATAGAGTTTTCAAATTACAAAGATTAAATGTATGTCTAAGTTTTATTAAAAAAATAAATGATTCTTGGTCATCACTATTTAATAAAAGGTTGTGATTAAATTTCTTAAGGTACTTGCATTTTGTAAATGGGGATTTGTCATTATTTACATTATTAAAAGGTTTTTTAGTCACTTGACTAACTTCCAAACCTAAGATTTGAATTCCTGCCAATCTTATTGCCACAAATGGCTTTCATGTTTGCATGTATCCTAATCCCATAAAATTTTCTCATATGTCTAGGCTACTATAGATGATTACATAGATAGGAGTGTATCTATTGAAAAGAATGTGCTATATTTTAGAGTTTTTTTATTATAAATATTGCCAAAGATTTAAAAAAAAAAAATATTGTTGATTGTCATTGTTTAATAAAAGGTAACGATTAAATTTATTAAATTTCTTTTTATAAATGGGAATTTGTCATTATTTGCATTATTAAAAGGATTTTAGCCACTTAAATAACTTCCATCTTCCAACACTAAGATTTGAATTCTTGTAAACCTTGTTGCCACAACTATCCGTCTTGCTTGCATTTCATTAATCATTTAATTTATACAACTAGACTAAAATTATAATTTATTTTTATTGTTTAAAATATTTTAAAACTTTCATATATATATATATATATATATATATAAACAAATTGTACAATAATTAATTAATTTGATATTTTTAACTATAGTTTTTTATCGAAAAATATATATATATATATATATAATTTTTAAAATATAGTTTTTTTTAATTGTTTATGATTAATTAAGAATTTCTATTCTAACTATCAGCAAATCATTTTAAATAGTGTGGGTTTTCTTGAATAATAACAATCAATTAAAATATTTTTCTTTTAAAATAATAATGATTCATAAGTTATAATGAAAAAACAATCACCAATAATTATATTTACTAATCATTTTATTTTAGATAGTATATTTTTTTTAAGTTATTGCGTCGAGAGACACAATCTACAACCCAGTATGACCCGGATGTTGGGTATATCACGTTCTCAAAAAATAATAAATTTTACTTTTTCTAATGTCGGCCAAAGCATTAACCTAATCTTGAATTTTATATAACTTGAATATTTAGATTATATATAACTTTTTTAACTTATTAATGTGTTGAGATTAACTATTAAAATACAACTATGTATTATTTATATAATTTGAATGGATAGTAAATTATATACGTGAATTCGAATGGATCATAAATTTACTTTTAACAAAAAAATTTACTACATTGAATTTCCAAATTAAGTAAAATTTTAAACATCTTTACTCTTTACTAAAGTCAATACCATTTCCCAAATCAAAGGAAAAGAGTTAATTCAACACAAACAATCAAAATCCAAAATCTTTTAATATTTCTTTTAATTAAATATTTGTAAAATGAATCTTTAAAAAGAAAACCCATATTCTATGGGTAAATTAAAATATTTAAAGACATAAATATTTCCCCATAAAAGTTGCAATATTTTAAAATTTAAATAAATAAAAATATAAATAAACATGAGGTATGGTAAATAAATGAAACCTATTTTTATATTTACTCGAGAGCTATGGTAAATAAATAAAAATATATATAGACTAGATGTACGGTAAATAAATAAAAATTATTTTTATATTTACTCCATAAACCTTTTTATATTTAAAAAAACTTAAAAAAAGTTTTATTTAGATGAAGCCTATGGGACAAATACCATGGGACAAATTAATATTGATACCATGGGCCAAATACCATATTTATAAAATAAGTATGGTAAATAAATAAATACAAAAGAGGTATAAAGAGGTATGATAAATAAGTAAATATAAAATAGGTATAAAGAGGTATGGTAAATAAATAAATATAAAATAGGTATAAAGAGGTAAGGTAAATAAATAACAATATATCAAATAGGATTATAAATAAAAATCTAATTATATAACAAGCCTATTGGCCAAATACCATAGTAAATAAAAGAGGTATGGTAAATAAATAAAAATATAAATAAACCAGAGGTATGGTAAGTAAATAAAACCTCTTTTCATATGTACTCCATAATGTGCTTTATATTTACGAATATTTATGTTCATAACTAAGAAGAAATAGAGAGAGAGAGAGAGAGTGATGAGGGAGAGATGGAGAGAGTGTATGTTTAGGGGTGAGATAAAGAGACAAAGTAATATGTATGGAAAGAAGGGGGTAGAGAAGAAGAGATAAGGAGAGAGGGAGGGATATAGTAATGTAGTTGGAGAGAGAGAGGGGCAGAAAGAGAGAGAGAAAGAAAGGGAGATGGGGGAAGAGAGAGGGAGGTAGGAGAGAAAGGGAGAGAGAGGAGGAAAGTGATGGAGGAAGAGAGATTATTGGAGAGAGAGAGAGAGAGAGAGATCAGGGAAAAGAAAGGGAGCTAGGAGAGAGGAAGGACGAGAGAGAGGACTTGAGAGACAGGAGGAGAGAGAGAGAGAGGAGGAGAGAGGGATCAATAAAAGAGATGGAGTTGGAAGGGGAGAGATGTAGGAAATAAGAAATATAAAGAGTGAGAAGTGGAGAGAGAGAAGGAGTGACAAGGGAGAGATAGAGAGAGAGAGCATGTATGTTTGGGGCTAAGATAAAGAGATAAAGAGACAAATAAGGAGAGATGGAGATAAGGGGGGAGAAGGAGATATAAGGAGAGAGGGAGGGATATGGAGAGAGAGATGGGAGAGAAAGGGAAAGAGAGGAAGGAAGAGAGAGGATGTGAGAGAGTGGAGAGAGGGAGGGAAAGAGAGATGGAATTGGAGGGGGAGGGAGAGGGAGGTAAGAAGAAAGACATAGAGAGAGAAATTTGGAGAGAGAGAGAGAGAGAGAGAGAGAGAGAGAGAGAGAGAGAGAGAGAGAGAGAGTGATAAGGCAGATGGAGAGAGAGGGAGAGAGGACAAAAGGAGGAAACAAAGATATTAGCGGGGAGAGGGAGAGAAGGGGAAGATAGAGATATAGATGGAAGGTGAAGAGAGGGAAGAAAAGAGAGATGGGGAGAGGAGTGGATTGACAAAGAGTTTGATATATATGGAGTGTGAGAGCGTGTGTGTTTAGGGGGGTGAGATAGAGAAATATAAAAGAAGAGATGGAGGGGGATATAGATATGGATGGAGGGTGGAGAGGGAAGAATATTTCTCCCACTAGATGGATTGATATAAGTGGAGATGGTGATTTATAATCCTATTTGATTATTTTCACTATATGCATTGATTTTAGTGTAGATATTTATTTCTAATGATATTTGATTACTTGCACTAGATGCATTGATTTTAGTGTAGGTGGTGATTTCTAATACAATTTGATTTCTTGCACTGAATTTGTTTATTTCAATTTAGATGTCAATTTATAATTATATTTGATTACTTGCACTAGATGAATTGATTTAAATGTAGATGATTTCTAATCCTATTTGAGTTTTTGCACTAAATGCATTGAATTCAGTGTAGATGGCGATTTCTAATCCTATTTGATTTCTTTGAGTAAATGCAATGATTTCATTGTAGATGTTGGTTTCTAGAGAGAGAGAGAGTGAGTGATAAGGAATATGGAGAGAGAGGGCAAGAGGACAGAAGAAGGAAAGAGAGATATTAGCGGGGGAGCGGGAGAGAAAGGGAAGATAGAGTTATAGATGGAAGGTGAAGAGAGGGAAGAAGAGAGAGATGGGGAGAGGGGGTGATTGACAAAGATATTGATATATATGGAGTGCGAGAGCATGTGTTTTTAGGGGGGTGAGATAGAGAGACACAAAAGAATAGATGGAGGGGTATATAGATATGGATGGAGGGTGGAGAGAGGAAGGAATATTTTTCGCACTAGATTGATTGATATAAGTGGAGATGGTGATTTCTAATCCTATTTGATTGTTTGCACTAGATGCATCGATTTTAATGTAGATATTTATTTCTAATGATATTTGATTACTTGCACTAGATGCATTGATTTCAGTGTAGATGGTGATTTCTAATACAATTTGATTTCTTGCACTGAATGTGTTGATTTCAATTTAGATGTTGATTTATAATTAAATTTCTTTACTTGCACTAGATGAATTGATTTCAATGTAGATGATTTCTAATCCTATTTGATTGTTTGCACATAATGCACTGATTTCGGTGTATATGGCGATTTCTAGTCCTATTTGATTTACAAAAAGGTAAATGCCTTGATTTCGGTGTAGATGTTGGTTTCTAGAGAGAGTGAGTGATAAGGAAGATGGAGAGAGAGGGAGAGAGGAAAAAAGGAGGAAAGAGAGATATTAATGGGGGAGAGGGAGAGAAGGGGAAGATAGAGATATAGATGGAAGGTGAAGAGAGGGAAGAAGAGAGAGATGGGGAGAGGGGGTGATTGACAAAGAGAATGAAATATATTGAGTGTGAGAGCGTGTGTGTTTAGGGGGGTGAGATAGAGAGAAAAAAAACAAGAGATGGAGGGGGATATAGATATGGATGGAGGGTGGAGAGAGGGAAAAATATTTCTTGCACTAGATGGACTGATTCAAGTGGAGATGGTGATTTATAATCCTATTTGATTATTTGCACTAGATGCATCGATTTTAGTGTAGATATTTATTTCTTATGATATTTCATTACTTGCACTTGATGCATTGATTTCAGTGTAGGTGGTGATTTCTAATACTATTTGATTGCTTGAATTGGATGTGTTGATTTCAATTTAGACGTTGACTTATAATTATATTTGATTGCTTGCACTAGATGCATTGATTTAAATGTAGATTATTTATAATCCTATTTGGTTGTTTGCACTACATGCATTGATTTCAGTGTAGATGGCGATTTCTAATCCTATTTGATTGCTTTGAGTAAATGCATTGATTTCAGTGTAGATGGCGATTTCTAATCTTATTTGATTGCTTGCATTAGGTGCATTGATTTCAATGTAGAATTTATTTTCTAATCTTATTTGATTGCTTGCATTAAATGCATTGATTTCAATGTATATGTTGATTTATGATTTGAAGTAATTGGATATATGACGGTACATTAATTTTAAAGTGATTGGATTAACAATATGCATTGATTTTAGTGTAAGAACAAAAAGTTATTGACAATGCACATTGATTTTTGTGTTATAGTAATTTAACCTATTAATATTGGAGAGCAAGAGAGACAAGGTATCATGTTTACTACAACAACTCGAGCTAAAGATTTAAATGGTTTATGATTTAAATTTTCTTTTTCATATAATCGATATGAAAAGATAAAAAAACTAAAAAGGGTGACAATAAGAATAGTAGAAGAAAATAGTTTGAGATTGATCACAATGAAGACTATTTGTAACATGAGTACATTCTTATTATTCACATTTTCTATCTTTCAACACTATTATTGTCACTTTGCATTCAAAAAAACATTTCATCATTTTTCATCATTATAGTTATTAACAATATTTATCATGTCAACGAACTGAGGTAACTAAGAAAGTTTAAAATTAAAATGACCAAGTAATCTTAGAAATATTTAGCATATTTAAAATGATTATATTAATATTTGATATATTTACATATTATTGATAAAATTAATCATATCTTCGATATATTTTCCTTGGCAGCACACGACTGAAACCAGCCTAGATCCATCTTAACTCCGGATCTATCAAGCACCGAGAGGGATAAAATCTCTCAAGGTGCAAACCTTTCTTCAAGTTTTGCACTCAAAAAAGAGGTTTGCACCTCTAGAGATTTGATCCCTCTCGACTCTTGGTAGATCCAGAGTTAAGATGGATCTAGGCTGGTATTAGATATTGGATATAATTTTGAGGACTTCTATGAGGTCACCCATCCCTAAAATCCTTTGGCTTAAGGGTAGGAGGTCACCCATCCCAAAACTCCTCTGGCTCAAGCGAGTTTAGAAAAACTCCATGGTTAAGCACGCTTGAGGCAGAGAAGTTTTGAGATGGGTGGCCTCCCGAGAAGTCCTCATCTATGATCATAGATGAATGTTACTACATCTCATGGAAATAGTAATAGATGAATGACTTACTAATCCCAAAAATTATCTCTAGTATAATTTTTCTTAAATAATAATAATTAACCCCAATAAATAATAATTTTTCCAAAAATAAAATAAAATTGAAATAATATTTATAATATATTCAACACAAAAATAGAAATATTATAATCCAAGAATCCACTTTTCATTGAGTTATTACAGCCCATAAATATGTATTTGAGATAATAAACATAAATGAATGACTTACTTAATGTAGTGGAATTCCTAAAATTATATATAATATAATTTTTCTTAAATAATAATAATTAACTCTCAATAAATAATAAATTTTCCAAAAAAAAAAATAAAAAAATAATATTTATAATATATTCAACCTACTATAACCCAGCAATCCAAGAATCCACTTTCCATTGAGTTATTACAGCGCATAAATATGTATTCGAGATAACGTTGGGACTATGGCATTACAGAGCATAAACATATACTCCTGATAATGTAGAGACTCACCACAGATCCGCTTCCCACTTTCCCTCGAGTTCTGACAGCGCCTTAAATATATGTTTTGCATAATGGTATGGTTTGGCCACAAGCCCACTTCCTTTTGAGCTATAAATGAACTCTAGGATGAGCTTTAAAAAACCCTGCAAAATTTATATTTATTTATAAAATTCCATTTTATGTTAATATTAAGTGAAGCAAAACTTATAAATGGTTGAATGCAATACTCTCGAATGAATTTACAATATTTAATATGTGGATAGATTCATTAATAAGATTTTTTACTTGATCGTTGCACATTTCTGTATTTAAGCATCATGTAAATGATAAAAAAACTTGCAAATGGTCAAACTCTGAAATGAATCTATATATTTAAATTTACTTCATGGATATTGATATGTTAATTTAAGTTGATATATAACTCTGAACTCTGTATTTAAGCCCTGAGCTTAAGGTCAGCTTGAAATAAATTAAAATCCATAAAATTACCGATGGCCGCCACTACGAGCAACGGTAGGAGGCAGAGAAACCTTGCAGGATGCACCCACGTGCTCTGTCGCATCAAACACAGTATTGCAACCCTAACAAAATCAAATCAATGATCCGGTGGAATGCTGGCTGTTTACGCTCCTCTAGGGTTCAAATTGGCTGTTTGCGCTCCTCCAGGGTTCAAATTTCGAAATAAGATAGTCCGTCAAATTTTAGGGTTGGAATTTAAAAATAACATTCTTTTAGTAGAAAAAAAGTCCTTATTTGCCTTAAAACGTGTCAATGGAGAAACGTGTTTTGGACCGTGGAGGAAACTTGTCTTTTATCAGGACAGGTGTTTTACTGAAAGTGACATTTAATGTGGACTTGGTTTATTTATTTATTATTATTATTTTTTGTGATTGTTTTGATGTGAGGAATTCTACATGATCACTGGTGAGATCGATCATGTTTTTACTGACTTCTTGTCAAATCCATATCATACTCTTACTTTCTAGCTTCAGTGAGCTGTTTGTTGTCATGTCTTGATCATTATTTTGTAATAAAATTTAATAAGATTTTGTATTTATTTTATTATTTTTTAAAAGTTATTTTAATGCAAAGGTTCAATGTATATGATTTTGACAATGTTATTATTTATTTTTGTTTTATTAATATTGTAGCATACATATAGATTTTGGGTTCATATCTGAATAAGCATATGTCTGAATGTGTATCTACATATATGTTTGTAGATGTAAGACACTCTTGATTTTTTGAAAAACTCAGTGTTTCTCCATAGTGATTCTAAGGAAGATCCATCTGGACTCCTAAAAAAATTGCATCTCTAATTTCAAATCGATGCATCAAAAGAAACCCCTAGAATAACAAGATATCAATTTCAAAAAATTACCATACATCATGTGATGAATCTATTTGTATTTAACAAATTCACCATTCTAGTGTCTATCAATTATGGTATTTAGTATGACTTCTATCCACTCATTTTCATGAGATTGTTTTCACTCTTTTACCTAAAACAAAGAGATGTTAGTATTTTTCTAGATTTTGGTACTTGTAAAACTGGGAGCACTATTTAGTGTTCCATTATTATTGTTTTGAGCAAAAACAAGCAAAATGATATATAAAAAGAACAACTGAAAATAAT
Organism: Pinus albicaulis; assembly: GCA_034641835.2. Taxonomy (NCBI): domain Eukaryota; kingdom Viridiplantae; phylum Streptophyta; class Pinopsida; order Pinales; family Pinaceae; genus Pinus; species Pinus albicaulis. The sequence goes on from CM076580.1 coordinate 1,678,510,448, forward strand.
CTCAACCAACATGATGTCATCACATGGCAACAAGCTCAAGAAAGTAGATTATTGATAGTTGTCTACCGGAAGAATAAGCTACTAATTGTTAAAGCTTCTCAACCAAAAAAATATGTTTTCTACTAAATGAATGCATACCTTCCTAATATATATATATATATCCCTCCCTCCCTCCCTCGTGGTCTAGTGTCAAATATTGGTATTTATTTGTCCTTAATGTCTCCCGTTCTCTAATCATGTGACTTAGATTACAATATATCATGAAGACTACAAATATCAAGAAGTGGGAATGTTGCCTATAGCATTTTTGATGTGGTTGTTGAATTTGGCTAAATGAATGATCCAAGATGTTGAAGTAACTCCTCTTTTCTAAAGTAAATCAACAATTATATTCTACCCCCTATAAATTTCTATCAAATTTGACAATTTAGATAATATTAATTATATTTTAAATTTTTTTAAACCATACAATGAGCAAATAGATGGACATATCATTCTATAAACAACAATTTCTTCATCAAATTCTATCTGATGTTTCTTTGTACTTTCATTACACACAATTTCAAAGATTCAAACAGAAATCATTAATAATAATGAATACTGAAATTTTGTACTAAATAAATAAAATAATTAGACATCAAGTTTAAATCTGAAATACAGTTAAATTTGACATTTCTACAACTCTAATGCTCGTTTCAATTATTATTACCAACAAACAAATATAAATCACCCTCAAACTCCAAAACACAAACATCAAAACACATAATAAATTAAATGATTCATAAAAATTCACAAACATCAAAACACATAATAAATATCAAAACCTTTTTTTCATAATACATTTTACATTAAAATAAAAAAATCATAAAAATTAACTAAATTTTAATTTTATTTTAAATTATTATTATTATTATTTATAAAATAAAATAATATAAATTAAATCTATACATTAAAAAAAACATGTATTAAGATTCATAACTATAAAAAATTCAACTTCACTTTATCATGGAGATTTTTATAAATAAACTTTGTGACAATATCATATGCCCAAAAAAAACCATGACTCATTTCATATCACACTTGTCTATATGACAATTTTTTAACTAGCAATTGCACCATATGTTGCAAAGGAAACGCTGTAAAGCAGTAACATAGTGAAGAGTAGTATAGAGGAAATGATCTTACATGAATCATGCAAGTAGGAAAGAGTAGTATAAAGGAAATGCTCTCACATTAATCATGCAGGATAGCCACAGGGTTATTCGGTTACATAATTTGGTTACAACTACATATGTTAATATCATTTTTAGATAAGTATCAGTTGATCCTAATATGAAATATCATCATTCAATAAGTTTAGTCATAAATAGTATGTAGCTGCGATCATGGAGGATATAAATACTAGCAATGAAAAAAGTCACAACATGGGAATCCTTTTTTTCCCTTGGCCTCAAAAACTTCATGGATGATAAAACTACATATTAGTCTCATCCTAATAAAGGAATCACATGTGCAAGTATATAGATATATTGAAGTGAAAGTGGATGAACATATTAGTTGGATATATAGAGATACTAAAGTTACTTGGAGAAAGTTATATTTTATAAAAAATTATCGTGTAACCTATTTTTGTTATCTCTTTGAAAATTGTGCTACTAATTCAGTGCTACATATATGGTTTTATAACTTAAATACTACATGAAAAATCATTAAAATGTATTAGGTTCCAGGAACAATAATATAATTTTGATCAGCAACCATATATATTGCCAAAAAGAGTAAAGGGTAAGTTGTGCACTAAATCCAAGATAGTGGAGCATGGAAAAGGCTAATACTGTTTTGGAAGTCAAAACAAATATCTAGAAATCTAATCAAGAAAAGTGGAATACACAAATGAAAATGATATCCGAGATCAAACTGCCTCTTCCCATCTTGTCTCTGTGCAGTTTGCATTTAGTGTTGTCTCACATTTCTCAACATTCAAATATCGCCCCTAAAATCTAAACACGTCATCTACTAGAAAAGGCATTCTATCCTCTAGGCCATCCTCCAACTCATTTCAATGTTTCCAACTTATCTTAAGTTCCCTTTTCTCTTTCAATTTGATAATAATAAGTTCCCTTTTCTGTTTCAATTTGAAAATATAACCTAATAGTAAAGATATAAGAGAAATAAATATTAATGAAAACCTAACATTATCACCAGAAGTTAATGATCTCACATGAATTCAAGGCCGATTAAGAAAAGTTCCAGGGATATCAAAAAGCGAGAGGATGATCTCGATTCTCACATGAATGGGAATTTGGATTGATAATAATTCAAAGGGTATCGAAAGGCCAGAGGAAACATCACGCCGGCCTGTTTTCCCCTGCAAATTGAAATGCTTTGTTTGATTTATTCCCATTCCTGCCCCCAACTGGAACCACATCATTCATTGACTGTCATATATCTATAATTGTGCAGTTTTCAGTTTTCATTGTTGTAGACGAGGCCAGAGGCTCCTTATATTTTGAGTTTTCAGATAAGAGTTTCTGGAATATTATTGAGTTCTGTGAATCATGGTTTCAGAGAAATATGGCAGGAAACCATTGGAATTGGCTGGATTTGTAATTTGGGTATTGTCTGGACTATGTGTAAGCAAAGGATCAGCTCAGGTTAGTGAGAATTTTTATGCAGAAACCTATTCCAATGTTGAATCCATTGTAAGGAGTGTTGTTTCTCAAAATTTTGAGCAGACGCTTGTCACAGTCCCTGCAACACTGAGGCTCTTCTTCCATGACTGCTTCGTTGAGGTAAGGGACACATATATATAAATAAGTTCATGTTTTTGCTTTGAATTTGAATTTGAAATTGAAATTGATATTCTTTGTTCTTTCATCTTTTACCTCTTGTTGATCCTAATAAATTAGTATTATTAATATATGGGCTGACATATATTGTTGAATAGTGTCAATTATGATGATGGATGTTTGCATTGAGGTCAAATGTTCTGATTTTGCATTTGGGTTTGCACAGGGATGTGATTCTTCTGTGACTATTCAGTCTACTCCAAACAACACCGCTGAGAAAGAATATTTAGACAAATTATCAGTAGCTGATGATGGATTTGATACTGTAATAAAGGCCAAGCAAGCTGTAAAAAATGTGTGCCCCAACACGGTGTCTTGCGCTGATATCCTAGCCATGGCTGCCAGAGATGTTGTAGCATTGGTAAGTGATTTGCATCACAGGGCTAAGTTGCCCACCTCCTTTTTAGTGCAGACATGGATATAAGAGAAATAAATATTAATGAAAACCTAATATTATCACCAGAAGTTAATGATCTCACTGAATTCAAAGCTGATTAAGAAAAGTTCTAGGGATATCAAAAAGTGAGAGGATGATCTCGATTCTCACATGAATGGGAATTTGGATTGATAATAATTCAAAGGGTATCGAAAGGCCAGAGGAAACATCACGCCGGCCTGTTTTCCCCTGCAAATTGAAATTCTTTGTTTGATTTATACCCATTCCTGCCCCCAATTGGAACCACATCATTCATTGACTGTCATATATCTAGAACTGTGCAGTTTTCAGTTTTCATTGTTGTATACGAGGCCAGAGGCTCCTTAAATTTGAGTTTTCAGATAAGAGTTTCTGGAATATTATTGAGTTCTGTGAATCATTGTTGTAGAGAAATATGGCAGGAAGCCATTGGAATTGGCTGGATTTGTAATTTGGGTATTGTCTGGACTGTGTGTAAGCAAAGGATCAACTCAGGTTAGTGAGAATTTTTATGCAGAAACTTGTTCCAATGTTGAATCCATTGTAAGGAGTGTTGTTTCCCAAAAGTTTGAGCAGACGCTTGTCACAATCCCTACAACACTGAGGCTCTTCTTTCATGACTGCTTCGTTGAGGTAAGGGACACATCTATATAAATAAGTTCATGTTTTTGCTTTGAATTTGAAATTGATATTCTTTGTTCTTTCATCTTTTACCTCTTGTTGATCCTAGTAAATTAGTATTATTAATATATGGGCTGCCATATATTGTTGAACAGTGTCAATTATGATGATGGATGTTTGCATTGAGGTCAAATGTTCTGATTTTGCATTTGGGTTTGCACAGGGATGTGAATCTTCTGTGACTATTCAGTCTACTCCAAACAACACCGCTGAGAAAGACTATTTAGACAACTTATCAGTAGCTGGTGATGGATTTGATACTGTAATAAAGGCCAAGCAAGTTTTAGAAAATGTGTGCCCCAACACGGTGTCCTGTGCTGATATCCTAGCCATGGCTGCCAGAGATGTTTTAGCATTGGTAACAGGGCTAAGTTGCCCACCTCCTTTTTAGTGCGGACATGGATATAAGAGAAATAAATATTAATGAAAACCTAATATTATCACCAGAAGTTAATGATCTCACATGAATTCAAATCCGATTAAGAAAAGTTCTAGGGATATCAAAAAGCGAGAGGATGATCTCGATTCTCACATGAATGGGAATTTGGATTGATAATAATTCAAAGGGTATCGAAAGGCCAGAGGAAACATCACGCCGGCCTGTTTTCCCCTGAAAATTGAAATGATTTGTTTGATTTATACCCATTCCTGCCCCCAACTGGAACCACATCATTCATTGAATGTCATATATCTAGAACTGTGCAGTTTTCAGTTTTCATTGTTGTAGACGAGGCCAGAGGCTCCTTATATTTTGAGTTTTCAGATAAGAGTTTCTAGAATATTATTGAGTTCTGTGAATCATGGTTGCAGAGAAATATGGCAGGAAGCCATTGGCATTGGCTGGATTTGTAATTTGGGTATTGTCTGAACTGTGTGTAAGCAAAGGATTAGCTCAGGTTAGTGAGAATTTTTATGCAGAAACCTGTTCCAATGTTGAATCCATAAGGAGTGTTGTTTCTCAAAAGTTTGAGCAGACACTTGTCACAGTCCCTGCAACACTCAGGCTCTTCTTCCATGACTGCTTCGTTGAGGTAAGGGACACATCTATATAAATAAGTTCATGTTTTTGCTTTGAATTTGAAATTGAAATTGATATTCTTTGTTCTTTCATCTTTTACCTCTTGTTGATCCTAGTAAATTAGTATTATTAAAATATGGGCTGACATTATTGTTGAACAGTGTCAATTATGATGATGGATGTTTGTATTGAGGTCAAATGTTCTGATTTTGCATTTGGGTTTGCACAGGGATGTGATTCTTCTGTGACTATTCAATCTACTCCAAACAACACAGCTGAGAAAGACTATTTAGACAACTTATCAGTAGCTGGTGATGGATTTGATACTGTAATAAAGGCCAAGCAAGCTGTAGAAAATGTGTGCCCCAACATGGTGTCCTGCGCTGATATCCTAGCCATGGCTGCCAGAGATGTTGTAGCATTGGTAAGTGATTTGCATCACAGGGCTAAGTTGCCCACTTCCTTTTTAGTGCGGACATGGGGAATTAATGGTTTGCAGTCCCTATAAGGAAAAATACTTTTGCAGCACCAATTAAGAAATACTGGGGAATTTGCCAAAAAATGGTCATGGGAACTGGCATGACTGTATCATGGGCCAAATCGTGAGTTCTGACAATATCCAAACGCTTGATTTCAACCAAGGTAGTTGTTTTCATAGAAATTATTGAAATGACCAGCCCAATACCCATTCGTTGCTGCTGAGTAAACCCCTTCTCTTTTCCAGTGTACTTGCAAGGCACAATTATGCGATCATAAACAGAAACCCATATCATGACACTCAGTACATCAAATATAAACAATGATACTGCAAGAATGTACTTGAGATCATTTATATCCTCTATCTTTTAGCGTCCTTGAATAACGGAACGCTTGTCTTGCACCTCGTACAACATTGAACTATCTTGAGGGACTTCCTTTTGCAATTTACGCAATGATGCAACTATTACTTAGCCTAACTGTGTGAGGGGATTGCCTCCAAGTTTCTGGAGTCTATATAATAATGTCCCAGAAAATAAATTTATCATGGCTAATCCCATAAAGATGGTAGGGATAGCAAACCCCGATCCCCACCCAACATTGCCTTGGACCCATACAATAACGTTGCTGGAAACAAGAGTTCCAACATTAATTGAGAAATAAAACCAATTGAAAAAAGAGCCCTTCTTCTTTCGTTTTGTTGGATTGGTATCATCGAACTGATTAGCCCCAAAAGAAGACACACAGGGCTTGATGCCTCCAGTTCCTAATGCAATACGGCAAAGTCCAATGAAAAATACAACATATTCAAGTGTTGTTGCCTTTGGGCAGACACTGTCTGTGCAGGATGGAGGTTGCAAGGCAGAAACAGAGGCTGAAAATGTCAAGGTTGTCATTCCCTGCAAATATTAAAATATGATTATCAGTCAGATATTAATCAATTAATGATACACAAATAAGCCTACAGGAAGTTCGTTCACTTTTCAGAGCAAAAAAGTGTTAAGCCATCGACCAGGCTCCATTCTTGTTGGGGAGTTGGTTCACTGGTCAGGGCAACAGAGTGTTCTGCGAAGCCATCCACCAGGTTCCATTCCTGTTTTAGTCTACCCTATTAGTGAATGAGATAAGTTTCAATATTCTGAGCCTGAGACCGAGTGAGAAGCCATCCACCAGGCTCCATTCCTGTTTTAGTCTGCCCTATTAGTGAATGAGATAAGTTTCAATGTGCTGAGCCTGAGACTGAGTATAGGTCCGGAACAACATTCGCAGAATAGAAAAAAACAAACATCTAGAAATCTACTAGGTATTTAAGTCAAAACAAACATCTAGAAATCTACTAAAGAAAAGTGGAATACACAAATGAAAATGATATCCGAGATCAAACTGCCTCTTCTCATCTTGTCTCTGTGCAGTTTGCATTTAGTGATGTCTCCAATTTCTCAACATTCAAATGGTGGAATTCTCAACATTCAAATGGCAGAAGTCATTCTTTTTACGAAAGGGGGAAAACTTGGAACCACCAATTTCACACTGACAAATAAATCAACAAAATTATAACCGTTCATTTTACACAGGCTGAAAAATAAATCAAATCGAAAGAGAGCAATTTTACAGTCGAATTGAAAGAGGGAAAAATTAGAAGCCATTGAAATCGAAAGAGAGCAATATTACAACCATTCATTTTACAGTGGAATCGGAAGAGAGCAAACTTAGAAGCCATTGAAATCGAAAGAGAGAAGCCACATCTGAAGCCATGTCCACCTCTCACATTTCTCAACATTCAAATGGCGGAATTCTCAACATTCAAATGGCGGAATTCATTCTTTTTAAGAAAGGGGGAAAAATTGGAACCACCAATTTCACACTAACAAATAAATCGAATCGAAAGAGGGCAAAATTATAACAGTTCATTTTACACAGGTTGAAAAATAAATCGAATCGAAAGAGAGCAATATTAGAACCATTCATTTTACAGTCCAATCGAAAGAGGGAAAAATTAGAAACCATTGAAATCGAAACAGAGCAATATTACAACCATTCATTTTACAGTCGAATCGGAAGAGAGAAAAATTAGAAGCCATTGCAATCAAAAGAGAGAAGCCACATTTGAAGCCATGTCCACCGCCACAGGTTCCAATGAGCTCAATGAATTAATCAGTAATGTCCTTGCCCTTCGCAGCCATGGGAGAAAAAGATGAGCTCGAGAGCAGAAACCCTCATTGAGTTTTGATGTCGATAGAAATTCTCACTGTTAATGTATAACTGATTAAAAATAACGAAGTTTAATCATACGTTAGAGTTTATTTGAATCGTCTAGGGTGTATAATAATACACGTAGCTATTAGGAAAGTTGTTTTCAAATAAGTACGCTTTACAGCGTAATTAAACAATTTAAATAAAAAGACAAAAATAACATAAATACTCTTAAAAATAAAGTTTAGATTTTGATTTGTGAATAGTACTAAGAATATTTTAAAATATTATGTGGAAATTAAATCCTTAGGACCCAACTAATAATTATTGATAATTAAACAAGATTTTGAAAAAATAATTAAAAAATCACTAAAATTAATTAAATTATAACTTTATTTTAATTATATATATATATATATATATATATATATATATATATATATATATATATATATATATATATATATAAAAGATTCACTTATCACTAGACATTTTTAATTTGAAAATTGGTCTTGTTACAATACTATGAGTTATTAATGGTACATGTAAAAAAAACAATAATTCATATGACCTTTAAAAAAAGACCAATTAAATTAAAATGACAAAATGACATAATTATTTTTGAGATAAATATCGAGTTTTGATATGTGAGTACTACTAAGAATATTCTAGAAAGTTGAGTGGAAATTAAATCCCACCTTCTACTTAATAACTATTAATATTTAAATTAAAATTTTGGAAACTTTATTCTAAAATACACAGACATATCAACTTAATTATGTAAAACTAATCACTTTTAAAGATATATAAAAACAATCCCATGCCACTCTAGTTAGAAATTATGTTTTGAGAAAACGTGCATAAAAAATTACTAGGTTGTAATAGGCTTTCCACAATTTTAATTGACTTTTCAGTAATTATTAGGTGGATCGTAGAAATTTAACTTTCACTTTCATGGAATATGGAGGAATATTAATAATAGCATTTAGGCATCAAGTGTTAAGATTTATCTCCAAGTTGATTAAATTATTTTAATTAATTTATATCAAAATAATTAATTAAAGTAAATGTCATACTGGGCATATGGTATTGATAAACCATGGTATTGTCACAAGAGCTACTTACAAGTTAAGAATCTCCATGGCAAAGTGAAAGTGAGTTTCCATGTTTAAAAATATGGTTGCATGTTTTTTGATATAATAATAATATTAATAATTATAATAATAATAATAATAATAATTTTTATGATTTTTTAAAATGTGAGATGTGTCATGGCATGAGTGTTTTGATGTTTATGAGTGTTTACCAACCATTTAATTTATATGGACGTACTAGTACTCTATATTGGTCAAATGCTAAACTAATAATGATAAATAGGCAAATGGAATATTATTTAGTAGGAATTAATAAATGACATGTGAAGTAGATAAATTAATTGCTTGCTCAGGCACAAGGACATTCATAAATTATGTGGTAGTAATCACTAGTATATCTACATGGTTACAATTTTACTCCTAAATAACTACCAAGGAAAACATAAATAATGATGGAAAATAATTCATGGTATATATTTATTTACATCTTTTTCCTAACCATTTTTTATGCAAAAACTTGTTTAAGTTGTGGTGGGAAGTAACTGATGGGAAGTAAGGATTTTATTTTGAGATGGTTTTCTTGCAAAACTTAAGAAGAAAAAATCACTACACAAATATCTAAAAAATCATGTCTCAATATCGCAACTATATCCATAAATTATGTAAACAAATTATCTTCATAATATTATATTGTAAAAAGACTACAATAAGTCCTTCAAATTATGGTTCAATCAAATATTTGAAAAATAGTTTTTAATAATATTAAAAAATAAATATTTATTTTTCAAAATTAAACATTATAAATTATAGTGGTCAATGCTAAACTAATATTGATAGATAATCAAATAAATTGCTAAAATTTAAATTAAATTAATATATATATATATATATATAACCACTAACTTTGGAAATAATATCTTATACAAACAACTAGTTTTCTAAAAAAGTATTAATATTTTTTTAGTATTCTTCAATAATCAAGTTATTAAACTATATTGAAATAACTTTATATCCAAACAAAGTAAGAATTTCAAATCTAAAGCACCTATCAATTGATAGATAATCAAATAGATTGCTAAAATCTACATTAAATTAATATATACATTTTTAAATATAACCATTAATTTTAAAAATAATATCTTATAAGAACAACCACCTTTCCAAAAACAATATTAATATTTTTAGTATTCCTCAATAATCAAGTAACTTAACTATATTGTTCAGTAACTTTATATCCAAACAAGGTAAGAATTTCAAATCTGAAGCACCTATATATAGTCAAATAAATTGCTAAAATCTAGATTAAATTAAAATATTTTTTAAATATAATCATTAATTTCAAAAATAATATCTTACTAACAACTACCTTTCCAAAAAAGATATTAATATTTTTAGTATTTCTCAATCTTCAAGCAACTTAACTATATTGAAGTAACTTTATATCCAAAACAAGGTAAGAATTTCAAATTTGAAGCACCTATCAATTGATAGATAATAAAATAGATTGCTCAAATCTACATTAAATTACTCTATATTTTTAAAATATAACCATTAATTTTAAAAATAATATTTTATAAAAACAACTATCTTTCCAAAAAAGATACAAATATTTTTAGTATTCCTCAATAGTCAAGCAACTTAACTATAGAAGTAATATGTTAGCATCTTTTTCTTGGTTTTGTCTTTTCAAGGATGAGATGGTTGGAATGTTGAGCTAGCTCTTTATCAATTTAAATAAGAAAAAAACTGAAATGCAAAACACCAAAAATAAGGAAACGTTTCTTTTCTGCGATAGTGGGTTTAACCCTCTCGACTGTCAGCACAGAGGTGCAGTGTAACTGCAGCGGAAAATCCTTGGATTCTTCACTCTTCGTCTTGGGTAAGAAGCTAATTCGAGGTTCTATGTTCATCCTCTCCTTCTTAAATTCCAGTTTTACTCTTTCTGTGTCGAGAAGATACACTGGCTAACGTTCTTCCTCTTGCTTGTCGTTCAGCATTTGGCATCCAAGCGTGAGGTTGCTTTAGCCACAGGTAAGAAAACACGTTTACCCCCTTCTCTATCTTTACTAGCTTCCACTAGAGATTTTAATAAAGTTTTTCCTATCTATCCTTACTCACGTTTTATCCATTGTTCTGGGTTGTGTAGGTAAGCTCCTTTTCGAAGTAATTCTTAGCGCCTCATCTGAAGAATGGACTCGAATAACTTTTCATGGTTCCCTCCAAGTATTCCGAGTCGACTATCTTAGGTCTACATATTTATCGTCAGGGTTAACACACTGATTGTGTAACCATGAATTTTCATAAATCTTCTAGACTTTATTTAGCTTTAATGAGTCTTGTTCTCATTTGGCTCCGGAGAGCAGTGTTCGTGTTTTACTGGAGACTCTGTATTAATATTTAGTTGAGCTAAACATTCAAGTCACGAGGTTATTCCACCGAGTTTTGAATTCGGTTGGAGTTTAGTTAAACAATATAAGATTATTCGATTGGAAGCTTTGGTTGTTGTATTGTTCAATCCGATTTTCTGTTCGTGTTTATTTATCTGTGACCTTTGAAATTTGTAATATTATGCCTCTTCGATTTTTCAGAGAAGGCTCCTTTAAATGAAATATAGAGTATTTATCTCACTGTCTGTCTTACCTCTCACCAGTTCTTTGTCGAATTCGACCTGATGGATTTCTCGAAATATTTTCCAAATAAATGAACAAATGTTTAATATATATAGTTTTAAATTGTTTCCTGTCTTCAATAACAAAAAGGGCGTATAGTCTTCTTTATTCTATAGGGTTTGGGCCTCGATCCAACCGTGTATTTTTTAATTTCTCTGAGTAATTTCCAGTTTGTAAAAATAAAATATGATAGGTATTATATTTCCTTCTTAAATTGCTTAACGTTTCTTTGGAGAAGAAAATGGAACTATTCAATTACTGTACTTGGCTGTTTTACTCTTCTCCGCAATATCATTACCAAATTTCGTTAATTAATTTTTTTGTGACTTATGAATTATACAGGTGACCGGACCACCTTGCTTGTTGTCCTAGATAACCATGCCTGAGGGATGATGTGTCTAGGGTTGGGTTTTTCACCTACACCCTCGGCCGACAGTCCGCTCTGTAGTATTTCAACCTTAAGGGCATTTACTGTAATTTATTTTAAATACATTTGTATCTAAACAGCCTTACATTTTATTCTTTTCTTGAAAATCATTTTACTGTCTTTCCTGTTGGTATAGTTTACTACACTAATCTCTTACAATTTTTCAACGAACTTCTACTGTTTACCATAAGAAAATATTCACTGTATATAACATTGATCACCCAAATCTCGGTTTCCATTATTTCTATAACTCACAATCTCTACTGATATTTTTGGTCGTAGTTAACCTGTAATACAATATATTTATAATATAATTTGAGCTTGACATTCAATATAATTTCCACACACAACATACAGTATACAAGCTATAACCTGTGAGGTATATATTGAAATCATCTTAATAAAAAGTCTCATCATTTCCAACACCTTTCTAACATAGATCTGTTGTTTCTGTTATTAGTGGATAAACTCTTGTTTGCAACTTAGACAATCTAATCATATTTCTAAACCACTGTACTTACACAGATACGTATCTGGTTTTGCAATTCCGCAGTTGTGTTCCTCCCAACCTTCAAGAGAGGCGATTACGTCCTCCTCTTGCCCCCGTGCTCCACTCTTGAAAGCTATGGGTTGACAATGGAAATTTCTGTTGTGACCTCAGGACTCCTAGTCCAGTCAGTACCAGAAATAAAATCATGATTGCTGAGTGTTTTCCACTGGTCTCTACTAGCTCAAGAAAATCTACACTCTCTCCTTAGTCCATGAACAGAACCCCCATTCCTCACTGGGATGAGTCTTTTATCCCTAGAGGAATGGTAATTGTTCCCAACTGTCCAACCACCTTTCAGTTCTTGGAAAACATTTACCATCAACCCCTTTTTACTTTTTTTATGGAATTACCTTTCCATAATTAATTTTATTATTCACAATTTAATAATAAAGTAAATAACTTTTCCAGCAAAACTTTAATTATCTCAGTCTTTTCCTTAATCAATAATAAAATGTCATTTAACTAGTTAACAACTAGTTATTATTAAATGCAACTGTCACAACTTCCCCCTAGAAGCAACACTGTCCTCGGTGTTTTAATCCAGCTCAGAAAAGAGCTCTGGGTAAGCCTCGCGCACAAATCCTTCATCCTCCCAAGTAGCCTCATCTGGGCCGAAGTGTTTCCATTGCACTTTAACTTGGGTGATGACTCGCTTCCTTTGCATAATTTGCCTTCGGTCAAGTATGTGTTGCGGCTCGACCAGAAAATCGCCGTCCGGCTCTATCTGCAAACAGAAAAGTTCCTTGTCAAATTATCATAAAGAAATCATATTTCAAGTTAGGATTTTTAACTCTATCCTACCTGTATATTCTGCCAATGAATTACGTTCTTTGAATCATGTACATAACGCTTCAAAAGGGACACATGAAATACATTGTGTACTCGGATGTGACTGTGTAAAGCCAGCCGATAGACCACAGGTCCTACCCTTTCCAAAATTTGGAAAGGTCCACAGAACCTGGGAGCTAACTTGGCACAAGAGGTCCATCGCAAGGTACTCTTCTTGGGTTGATCCTCACATACACAAGATCTCCTACATCAAATTCCCGATAAGTCCTCTTCTTGTCTGCATAGATCTTCTGCCGATCTTATGCAACCTTTAAATTTTGTCTTATCTTCTTTACTTCTGATTCCATTTCAGCCAACATTTCTGATCCCAACATTAGTTTGGTTTCGGGGCTGCTCCAATTTATGGGTGTGCGACACTGCCTCCCATACAGGGCCTCGAAAGGACTCATATTAAGGGACTCATGATATCCATTGTTGTAAGAAAGTTCTACCAGATGTAGGTAGTCTTCTCGTTTGGTTGGCTATTGCATTACGTACATGCGCAACATGTCTTCCAGAACTTGGTTTACTCGCTCTGTTTGACCATCTGCCTGGGGATGATAAGTAGTGCTAAAGTTTATTTGGGTCCCCAGACCTATAAAAAAAGTTTTCCAAAATGCAGAAGTAAACTTAACATCTTTTTCCGAAATAATAGATTTTTGAAATGCCGCGTAGTCTGAATATTTATCTCATGAAAATATCTGCTATCCCCTCTCATGAAAATTTTTGTGACCAGCAACAACCCCCCTTTTTATTTAATATTAGTAATAATGCTAAATAAATGGGGACCCTTAGTTAAAAAATCCAAAAAATCAATTAGGATTTGTTTTCCTTTTCAAATAAAACTTTCTATCATAAACTTCGAGAAATCCCTTAGAAAGAACATTAAGAAACACTTAAGTTTATGATAGATTACAATAAAATTGTTCTTTAAACAAAATAGCGCATCCATCACAAAATGGTATATATCTTTTATAAAACTGAAAATGCGATTTTGCGCTTTTGCGATAATGCGATCCCAAAAAGCCTATACAATAAACATATTGGTCGTAGATCGCATAGCGCAGAAAACAGAAATGTTAAACGAATACCTTTTGCGCTATTTACAATTTTGCGCTTTTGCGAGATTTGCGATGTGCGCTTTTGCGCTATTTCGCAATTTGCGCTTTTGCGCTATTTTTAAAATTGCGATGGTTTCATTTTGCGATATTGCGATATTGTGACATTGCGATATTGCGATATTGCGCAGCAAATCACAGATCGCAATGTCGCAGATTCATAAAAGCGCGTTGTTCAAAGAAAATCTTCCCACATATCAATATCTGTTATGCGCTTTAATGATTGGATTAAATGAATGGATTGTCAATTAATGGTAATTGAGATTTTGTTTTGATTGAAAGTCGTTTCACGATAAAATAATATATTTCATCCGCCTTCGCATTTAAAACAATCTCATCACCTTTCTCATGCCATTACTCTCATTTAACTCGTAAAACGCAGGCACGAAGGAGCAAACATCTATACAAAGCTTTCATAGAACATTATGGGTAAGAAGGAGAAGAGCTCGAATTCTGAAAACAGAGAAATGGCTTCACTGTATGCAGACACCGCTTGCAATAAGGATGCCGGTATATCCACTTGGGAATGAATGTATAATTTGTTAGAAGAAGAAAATCTTGTGGTGATGAAAGTTGCGGCTACAGCAGGTTCTAGTGATACATCTGAAGCAACCCTCAAAGAACTGGCTTGTTCATTTCTGCATAGGATAGCGGCAAGGCCAAGGATTCTCCCATATACGGACATGGTGAAATGGGTGCTGGACAGCACCGATATTTCAGACAGACAATTCAGAACTCCAGCTCAAGAGCTAATCGGGTCATTCACCACGGAAGATTTGAGACTAATGTATAAGTTGCCGGAACCTCAGGCGACTTATAATAAGAAATTCATGGAAGATTTTTCCAGAAAACATACGAATTTGTCAGAATGCACACAGGAGTGGACCAAAAGAGATGAACCATTGAAGAAAAACAAACTATGCTAGATGCCACATCTTCTCAAAAACTATGCTAGATGCCTGCAAGTTTAAAGATCAAGTTCATAGATAGTTAGATTTAGTTTTAATTTTACTGTATTTTGGCCTAGGAAAAGGACGGTCATTGAACCGAATCCTTAATTTTTGTAATAGACTATTTTTAGATTTAGCTAAGTAGTATTTAAACCCTTCTCATGCACTTAGAGAGGGGTCCTGGATCTTAATATTTTTGACTTGGAGATTACATTTCTGTACTCCACTGTCTTATATATTTTTAAAAGGATCACATCTGGTGATTTTTATGCGGAATTATCTTTGAAGTGTTGCATTTCTGTACCTTGGAATTTGATTTTGCATCAGAGTTACTAGATTAGAGTATCACATTTCATTTGAAAATCTTCAAGATGAATAAGGTATTTCTATCTATTCACTGCTGATTTATTTTGTCTTATGATATTCGCTTTAAAATTTTCTATCATTTATATATATTTGTCTTCACAACGCTTCTTTTTATATATCATTTCTGAGTATAATTGAAACGTTATCTTTCATAAGTATATATAGATGGTATACAATGATGAATGCAATATGCTAATACAACTCTGTTTAATTTCTTAAACAGAGTTATCTTTATTTGTTTATGCACATTTCAATTTAAATAATAATACATTTTTATGGTTATTGTTAAATTGGAACAATCTTAAGTTGTATTCACATATAATTACCCGGGTTAGTGTTAGAATTTCTTTATCAGTATTTAGTTTAAATTAAATAGTTTTATTTCAGTTAATTTAGTCCCATTTTCACCCATCCAAATCAACTCATCACCAACCCATTTAGTTATAAGGAAACTGGTCCTTTAAATCCAGTCGGAGCCACCATACCAAACGGAAAAGGAGCTGTCCTAAGGTCCCGACTGGGTGGTTTTCCCCAATGTTTGAAGCAGAGATTTTCTAGGCTTCAACAGACTCCTAGTCCAGTCAGTACCAGAAATAAAATCATGATTGCTGAGTGTTTTCCACTGGTCTCTACTAGCTCAGGAAAATCTACACTCTCTCCTTAGTCCATGAACAGAACCCCCATTCCTCACTGGGATGAGTCTTTTATCCCTAGAGGAATGGTAATTGTTCCCAACTGTCCAACCACCTTTCAGTTCTTGGAAAACATTTACCATCAACCCCTTTTTAATTTTTTTATGGAATTACCTTTCCATAATTAATTTTATTATTCACAATTTAATAATAAAGAAAATGACTTTTCCAGCAAAACTTTAATTATCTCAGTCTTTTCCTTAATCAATAATAAAATGTCATTTAACTAGTTAACAACTAGTTATTATTAAATGCAACTGTCACAACTTCCCCCTAGAAGCAACACTGTCCTCGGTGTTTTAATCCAGCTCATAAAAGAGCTCTGGGTAAGCCTCGCGCACAAATCCTTCATCCTCCCAAGTAGCCTCATCCGGGCCGAAGTGTTTCCATTGCACTTTAACTTGGGTGATGACTCGCTTCCAGAGCATAATTTGCCTTTGGTCAAGTATGTGTTGCGGCTCGACCATAAAATCGCCGTCCGGCTCTATCTGCAAACAGAAAAGTTCCTTGTCAAATTATCATAAAGAAATCATATTTCAAGTTAGGATTTTTAACTCTATCCTACCTGTATATTCTGCCAATGAATTACGTTCTTTGAATCATGTACATAGCGCTTCAAAAGGGACACATGAAATACATTGTGTACTCGGATGTGATTGTGTAAAGCCAGCCGATAGACCACAGGTCCTACCCTTTCCAAAATTTGGAAAGGTCCACAGAACCTGGGAGCTAACTTGGCACAAGAGGTCCATCGCAAGGTACTCTTCTTGGGTTGATCCTCACATACACATGATCTCCTACATCAAATTCCTGATAAGTCCTCTTCTTGTCTGCATAGATCTTCTGCCGATCTTATGCAACCTTTAAATTTTGTCTTATCTTCTTCACTTCTGATTCCATTTCAGCCAACATTTCTGATCCCAACATTAGTTTGGTTTCAGGGCTGCTCCAATTTATGGGTGTGCGACACTGCCTCCCATACAGAGCCTCGAAAGGACTCATATTAAGGGACTCATGATATCCATTGTTGTAAGAAAGTTCTACCAGATGTAGGTAGTCTTCTCGTTTGGTTGGCTACTGCATTACGTACATGCGCAACATGTCTTCCAGAACTTGGTTTACCCGCTCTGTTTGACCATCTGTCTGGGGATGATAAGTAGTGCTAAATTTTATTTGGGTCCCCAGACCTATAAATTTTTTTTTCCAAAATGCAGAAGTAAACTTAACATCTTTTTCCGAAATAATAGATTTTTGAAATGCCGCGTAGTCTGAATATTTCTCTCATGAAAATATCTGCTATCTGTATAGTCTTCTAAATAGACTGTACATGTATAAAATGTGCATATTTAATCAATTTGTCAACTACCACCATGATGGAGTCATTGTGCCTCTTTGACCGTGGTAAATCGTAATGAAGTCTAGGGTGACCTCCCACTTCCATTCAAGTACCGGTATGGGCTGCAACAATCCTGCGGGATGTCGGTGCTCCACCTTGAATTGTTGACTCTCCAAACATTTATTTAGATATTCAGCAATATTTTTACGCATACCAGGCCAAAAATATACTTTTGTAATGGCAGTTAACATTTTACGGTATCTTGGGTGACCCGCATAATTACTTCGATGACATTCATCCATGATTAGCTCTTTTAGGTCCACACGGTTTGGTACATACACCTTTCCTCTAAAGGTTAGCATGTGATCTTTATAAAATCCATATTCAGAAGTACTTATTTGTTTTCTGGTCTCTTCCATTTGTTGCCATAGGAATTTATATTTCATATCTCTTTGTGCTTCTTCTTTTACTTGATCTAAGAATTTACTTTCAAACTGATTGTAATAAATCTCATAGACACAATGCAACTTCCTACTTAAAGCATCAGCCACTCTGTTTTCCTTACCTTTCACGTGCTGGATGTCCATATCAAACTCACTTAGAAAGGCATTCCATCTTGCCTGTCTAGAGTTTAAATCAGCTTGTTTGAAATAACTAGTCCAACTGCTATGATCTGTTTTTAACACAAAATTTTTACCCAGCAAGTAGTGTCTCCATACTCGGAGCACATGTACTATTGCTGTTAATTCTATATCATAGGCTGAGTACCTTTATTCATGTTCCTTCAGCTTTCTTGACTCATATGCCACTACTTTTCCTTCCTGAGATAACACTGCTCCAACACCCTCTTTACTAGCATCTGTACAAACTTCAAATTCTTTGTTGCGGTCAGCTACCCTCAACACTGGTGCAGTGGTCAATAACTGCTTCAGCCTCTCAAAACTGTTCTGGCACTCAACAATCCACTTAAATACTTTTCCTTTTCTCTGTAGGGAGGTTATGGGAAAAGTAATTCTTGAAAATCCCTCAATAAATCTTTGATAGTGCCCATCTAATCCCATAAAGGATTGAATATCTGCAACATTCTGGGGTACCTTCCATTCCATGATGGTTTTGATTTTCTTTGGATCAAAAGCTATCCCATTAGCTATAATAACATGGCCTAAGTATTCGAATTCTGTTTTGAAGAAATCAAATTTGCTGAACTTAGAGTACAGGTGATGTTTTCTTAACATATCCAACACAACCCTTAAATGCTCCCGATGTTCTTCCTGGTTTTTAGAATAAATTAAAATGTCATCTATGAATATAAGTACAAATTTATCCAGGAAAGGATGAAATATACCATGCATTGATCTCATAAAGGTTGCTGGTGCATTTGTTAACCCAAAGGGTAATACCACAAATTCATAATGCCCGTACCTGGTGTTAACCACCCATAAATTATGTCATATCAGGTGGTGGCTAAATGATGTTGGATAGCCTTCAAGAAATAATTTCATTGCTAAAATTGCTGATGCTTAAAGTCTTTTGATAATATCCTATCCTTTGGATAAACACCACTGCTTTTCCCCTTTTCAACTCCGAATTTCTGCTGTCATTACATGAAGAAAAACTGCTGCAAGAACCATTTTTTCCCCTTTCCCTTTCTTACAAAACTAACCTCATCTTTGCCTTTCCTTCTCCCATGAAACCCCTCATTTTCATGATTTTTTCCCTTTCCCCTTCATCTAAACCCTTTGATAAGGTTTAAAGACTCCTTCTTTGCCTTATCGAAACCCTTCTAAACCTTTGAAAACCATTGAAAATCCATGAAAAATCCACATTTGGACACATATGGGTCTTAGCCCCCTTCGGTCAGCTCCCTTGACCTTTTCCCCACGTGACCCGGGCACCGAAACCAGGCGCTAGCCCGAAAAAGTGCTTAGCGTGTTTGGTCATTGGAAGCATTTCTCACCGTTGATTTTCCTGGCCCATCCGACGGTCTTTGCAATCCCATCGCGCCCATGGCCCCCACTCCTGTTCATCGCTCGATTGCATCACAACCATCCATTTAACCCACAGATCCGACGACCCATTTTCATCCGCCCGGTGGTCCCCGCGCCATGGTCACTATGTAGAAACCGACGGTATCCATTGCACCGCTTTCAAGCGCAGGGCGGTTTTCTCCCGATCGGTAGCGATTCCACTCACCGATTGACGCGTGGCCTGGGCACTGTTCACCAAACCACCGTCCATCGCGCGTTAAAGTTCGGACGTGGACCCGACGCGATATGGACGTCCATCGTCCGATCTGAGGCCGCCCATCGGACGACGATCGCTCACCGAAGATGCCCATGTGATAACCAGGCTTCGGCGCAGCGGTAACAACATCTCCGTCGTCAATCTAATCTGCAGATTGACGGCCCAAAATTCATTGCCCGTTTTCTCCGTTTTGACTTTCCACATGCGCTCCCGACCGTCGATTTTGCGCGATCAATGGCTCCGATTCAAATCCTTCTTCCGCTCTCCTCTGACTTCCTCGATCAATCTCGACCGTTGGATGATGCCATCCAACGGTCATGCTCTCTCCACATGTCCTCCCGTAGCAATAAACCTACATATGCAGGATTTTTTAATATTTTTTGTATTGTGCATTCCGCTATGCCCAAAGAAAATTCAAAGCCAAAGGGTGATGATCCTCCTGCCTTCGATTCACCAAAGAAAATCAATCGCAGGGTTTAAAATTCACGTTTCATAAGTGATTCTTGAGGCATTGATGTCATATCGCCCCTCCGCAGCCTTGCACATCCGCAAAAACACCATGAATCGAGCACAGTTAGAGAAGTATCAGTGCTGAAGATAAAATTTATCAGGACAGAAAATTGAAGACAAATTTATGAGGATTACGGCTAAAAATGGATTATCAGAAGCATAAACCACAGTTTAAAAGAAAATCATGACTGTTTTATCAGAAAAGAGACCTCCACTGTCACCTCAGGGTCTAATTAAAACTTCCAACCGCCGCAGAGCCACCTACAACCTCAAATAAATCGAAGAAGGTCGAAGTTATTACCAGACTAGGAGATATTTAGCATCAATACAACTGAACAGTTATTTCAACCAAAGAAACTTATTGTAGCTATCAGCAGAAGTTATTTCAAGAATGATGAGAAGCCTTGAAGTCAAAAAATTCTTTCCAGCAAACCTAATAGTTAATGTAAATGATTTTATACGGAGGACACCTATGTAAGTTGCTTCATTGAGCCCCCAAAGGCCAAGTAGCCATTTAAGTCTGTATTAATTAGTTTTTGAGATCTTTTATCAGATCTCACTTCCTCATTCTTCTATATATACTTCTGAAGAAGATGAGTGAGGGGTTGGTTGTTGTTTGATCACTAGTTGTAATACTGAAACTCTCCGAAATAAATACATAGTCTGTTGAAGTTGAAGAAGAAACTGAAGTCTTGGAAGCTTTGATGATGTTGTTGCATGGCTGTTCCTGAGAAAGCTCTATCATTGGATCCATGAGCTTGGCTGTTGGTGAAGTATTCTGAACTGTTTGATGTTTTCTCCTGTTTTCATTATGTTCCATAATCTCTTACTACAGTAGGTTGAAAGTTTTAGGCTAAGAAATGACTCCTGGAAGCACCTTAGGCCTGTTCATCCTTCACTGTTTCATGTTTTCTTCTGCTGAGGTATTTTAGAGTCTTTAATCTCTCTCTTTAGTCCTCATGCTTGTTTATTTCCTTAATAGTTCGAAAAGTTGGTTTCAGCATGATTTATGGTTCTCCCTGCTTGTCTGCTGCCACTTAAAAGCTGTTATTGAAGTCTCCCTTGAAGTATTTATGTTTATAGTAAGCCAAGGAGGTCTGTTTTGATCTTGCCCTTTGTCCTTGCTTAAAAATTTGTCTTAAAGGTCTTTATAGTTGTAATCATAGATGTGTTAGGTGTTCCCTCTTCTATGAATGCAATTATCAGTGAATCTTTTATGTTTTCTAGGTCATTTGAAATAAAATCTTTGAGGAAATAGGGTGTTCCCCGAATCTTAGATTTCATTTTGAAAGTTGTCTTGAAGTCATTATTTGCTTAAAGAATGTTTTTATAATTTATGGTTAGCCCTGTCTATCAAATATTTCTTTATTGTTCAAGTTATGTTTTCAAGTTCCCTTCGTTGAGAATCAAATTTCTCTTTCCAAATCATTGATGTCCATCTCATTCCAAAACCAAAGGATCCTGCGGCCAAGTTAGATTTGACCTCTGATATCCCATATCCATTGACGAGCATGTTATGACCTCTTCTTGAATCCATTGCCCAATGAAACAGATGTTTCTCCGTTCTATATATCTTTCCTAGATCTTTTATGTTTTTCGGTATCAATTCAACCAAACAAATAAACAAACACCTGCACTTAATAACTAGTCTAAAACCAATACTCAAAGCACACAAGATAAACCTTTGCAAAAAAAAATTTGAGAGATCCCTCTCTGAGAACAGGAGGACTAGATCCTGTAACTCTAAAGATTGGTTCTGATGTTGCCTTGTCTTTTGATTTGCCAAACTATCAAAACATGGGACACCAACATAATGGCGATCACAGTGGGACCCTTCTGAGTTAGCGACAATCTAAGTACCCTTCAAGACTCCATAAATCCCTTATTTTCAAGAATATCCAGTGATTATTAGCCACCTCATCGCCACCAACATAATGGCGATCACGGTGGGACACTGAGTAAAATCTTCAAAACAAAACACTCACTGTCTAGTATAACATAAGTAACCTCCCTCAAGCACTACCAAGCAATCATAATCATGATAGAACTTAATTGAATCAGTGACAAACTAAGTAACCCTTAGGATTCTCGTTAAACCTTATCAAACCTTGAAGGAAGCAGTTACCAAGCCATAAGAGTGAACTCTGTATGATTAAACACCTTAGCTAAGTGTTAAATCGGTTTTAGGACACTCTCTTAACTTGTAAGACTGAAGTAACTCAAAAAAACCCAAAAAATTATCAGTTTGGCTTCATAATAAACTTGGTGGTGGACCATAAAACCTTTTACCTCCAAAAGAGCTAAAAATTTCAACCTGGTGACTCCACAAAACATACCTTTAGACTCCACTGGGAAGATCCATAATCTTTATAACATCATACAAACTCAGTTAGAAGGCTTTAGGATTAAAGTTTTCTTCCTTTAAAAAGATCAGTTAGCCCCTTAAAAGGATTGTCATACTTGGTCAACACTTTTCTTTTAGCTAGGTTCGAAAAACACAGCATAGTGGCTCCTAGAAAGATTCATACTAGAGCCTTCCCTGACCCAAACCTGCCGGAAATAGTTGACAACCCTGAGAGTATACTTAGGGAGTTTCCTAAGATTAAATTTTCAACTGTTTTCATATCACCCTTGAGAGCTAATTCACTTCCTAAAAATCTTGCAGCTCTACACCAATCACAATTCGACTTAAGAAATCCTTTTAGAACTAGGTCGCTTGATGATATAATTCAGATAGACTCTGAGTCTTCACTTTCGTCCCCACAACAAAGTGAACATCCTGGTAGTAGAGAAACCACACCACCTGATTTACATTTCCTTCTAAATTTAGGTGTCTCTCATCCAAGATCATCTCAACAATATATTCATCCAACATCCACTATTCAAGTCATTTCATTGCAGCCCACTTTCCCTGTTGCAAATCCACCTCTTGTAAATCCACCCTTCTTTCCAACTATGGAAACATGGTATGCCCTATTAGTGTTACCACAACCTCTGCTTCCCCTACCAAATGATTACCAGTCCAAAATCCCTCACTTCATTGGAAAATAATCTACTATAGCTCAACATCATGTAGATAGGATGGAAGATGCATTTGATTACATGGAGATAGAAGAAGAAACTGTGAAGATGAGGATCTTCGCTCAAAGTTTATGAGGATATGTAAAGAAATGGTTTAAAAACCTACCTCCTAATAGCATAAACGATCTCCCTGCTTTGCATCAGACATTCATCAACAAATGGGAACTCAAAAAGAATCCTCTCCAAATAATAGCAGAATATAGCAGCCTTAAGAGAAATCAAGGGGAGAGTGTTCATGATTACTCCACTAGGTTCAATAGCATTTACAATGCTCTTCCACCTCATATGAAACCTCCTCAAGGCATGGCCTTAGTAAGGTATCCCGAAGGCCTTGATGCTGAAATGAATTATGAATTAAGAGGGAGAGATTAATTAACCTTAGAAGACATGCAAAAAGGAGCTGTTAGTGTTGAAGCAAACATTATTGAGAAGAGAAATAGGTTAAGAGCAGAGAAGAGGGTAACTTATAAATATGATATCGCACCCTCAACCTCTGACACAAAAATTGATAACCTAGTGAAGGTGATGGAGAGGATGCTTGAAAAGATAAACTTAAATGATAGAGTGCCACCAAGAGAACCTCAAAATAACCAAAACAGAAATAGAAATCAGAATTATAGAAGAGACAAAAATCAAGATAAGAAAAAAGAAAGTGACCAACAGATTAGACCTCCCTTTCAACAGAACTATGTAGATCAATATGAGGAAGATAGGGAGTTGGAAAGGTTGGAAGAGTCTCATGTAAACTTGATTGGATCAGACAGTGGGGATGATGTTTTCCTCACTGAGGAAGAACAAGGTTTCTTTTATGACCAAAGTACAAACACCTATGAAGATTCTGATGACTATAGATTGGGGTTTGAAAATGCAATCATGGAGGTACATAAACAATATGATCTTAGGAGCAAGGGGAACGTAGATAATTCCAAGGACAAAAACACTAGCACTGCTGTCAACAAAAACGCAGAAAACCAACCCAAAAAGACAGCAGATAAAACCAACATTTTGGCCAAGAAACCAGACTTAAACAAAGACAAAAGTGTCCAGCCAAATGTTGAACAGAGCACCCCTAGAACTTCAGCTAGTGGTCCTAATAAAACTGTCCCAATTACCAGTCCAAACAAGGTTCAGCAAATCAAATTTGTTGAAAAGAATTTGATTGAAAAAATAGATGTAAATATCAACAAGTCAATTATTCCTTTCAGCCTTGAGGGAGAGATTGCCAAGATAAAAATTACCATCCCCCTATCTGAACTAGTAACCCAAGAGGTGTATAAAAACAAAGTTTTGAAAGCTTTGAACTTAGGAAGTGATACTGACACCTTAAACTTGACAGATGAAAAACCTGAGTTGTTGTTTGGTCCAGAAGTTGAAGGAAAATACCAAGAAGGGGTCATCCCTCCCTTCTATGTTAATTTGAACATACATGAGAAAATCTTACATAATGCCATGTTAGACTCTGGAGCTTCACACAATCTAATGCCCAAGGTAGTGATGGAAAGCTTAGGCTTAGAAATTACTAAACCATACAAATATTTGTATTCCTTTGACTCAAGCAGAGTCAAATGTTTGGGTTTAATCAAATATTTGTGTGTTAACTTATCCCAAATCCCTGCTAAGAGTTTAGTCATGGACATAGTTGTAGCGGATATTCCCCCTACGTATGGCATGCTCTTATCAATATCTTGGGGAGCTAAACTTCAGGGGAGCCTTCAAATGGACATGTCTTATGCCACCATCCCTATTTTTAACCAAAACAGAAGACTATACAGGGAATCTCACATGAAGTACATGGTGAGCAACATAGACAAACCAAACAACTCTCCAATCTATTCTATTCAATCAAGTTTAGATTCCTTTATCTTATGTAACAAAGATGAAATTACTCAACAAGATAAAGAAAACATGGACCCAATCAGTTCACCAGAACAATCCAATCTTCCCCTCAATCAAATTCAAAACATTACCAATCAACAACAACAAGAAAATGAAAATAGGAATGACATACTTTGGACAATAAAATTTGATGGATCTTGTAATAAAACAAGTGCAGGAGCAGGTGTGTGGATTCAAAATACAAATCAGAGTTTTTCATATAAATTGGATTTCCCATGCACTAATAATATTGCTGAGTATGAAGCACTTCTCCTAGGCTTACAATTGCTTAAACAGTTAGAAGCCCAGAGGATATCAATCTTAGGAGATTCTGAACTTATCATAAGACAAATCGAAGGAGAATACTCAGCTAGAAATCCAAAACTTAGGGAATATCGAAACACTGCCCTTGATCTATTGAAAACCTTTGAAAAGTATGAACTTATTTTCATTCCAAGAGAACTAAATCATCTAGCAAATGAACTCGCTTTCAATGCCAGCAATTTCCAGATACCTGAAATAAATGAACAGCTTAGCGTAAAGGTAAAACACAAGCCTGCTGTGCCTGATAACGAAGTTCACTGGAAATTGTTTGATTCTGACAAACACATAGATGATTTCTTGAAATCATAAAATTATTTCAGCATACCAATATCAGAAACCAGCCATAAAGAAAATTGTTTGTATATTGAAAAAATCCTAGAAGTTAAAATGACATATACTGCTGATATAAATCATTGTGAGAATCCTTTTGAAGCAGAGATAACTGACAATGCAGACCAAGAAGACTTGGAAGTTTTACAATGCAAAAATGATAAAATTCCAAGAGGTCTAGCACCTTTAGAACACCTTTTTGATTTTAACGATGTAGCCAAAGAACCAAGAATGGAGCCTGTGGAAACAGATGTAGAAGAACATAACATAGGCAGTCTAGCAGAACCCAAGATGATCAAACTGTCTAGCACTCTCCCAACTCACATGAAATTGCAGTACATAGAGCTGTTCAAAGAGTTTAAAGATGTTTTTGCTTGGGGATACAAAGACCTAAAATCATATGATACCAGCATCATCCAGCATAAAATTCCTTTGAAGGAAAATCAAAAGCCTTTCAAACAAAAAATAAGGAGGATAAATCCTCTCTTACTGCCTCTGGTTAAGGCAGAGATTGAAAAAATGCATGATGCTGGAATCACAGTACCCATTAGATTTTCAGAGTGGATATCAAACTTAGTCTCTGTTAGAAAGAAAACAGGGGAAATCAGGCTCTGTATTGACTTCAGAAATTTAAACAGAGCCTCTTTAAAAGACAACTACCCCTTACCCAAGATGGACCATAAAATTCAAAGGGTAGTTGGATCTAGAAGGATATCCCTCTTAGATGGGTTCTCGGGTTACAACCAGGTGTTAGTGCTCCCAAGTGATCAAATCAAAACTGCTTTTACCACACCTTGGGGCACCTTTATGTATGTCAAAATGCCTTTCGGATTGATGAATGCAGGGGCCACTTTCCAAAGGGTCATGGACATAGCCTTTTCTGAAGAAATTGGCTATTTCACAATCATTTACCTTGATGACATAACCGTTTTCTCAAAACTGATGAAGAACATTTGATTCACTCGAGAAAAGTTTTTGAGAAGTTTAGGAAATTTGGCTTATCATTGAATCCCAAGAAGACACTCTTTGGGCTCCAAGAAGGTAAACTTCTTGGCCATATAATTTCAGAAGAGGGAATCAAAATAGACCCTACAAGGATAGATGGCATATTGCAGATCAGCCATCCAAGGAGCCTCAAGGAATTGCAATCTTTCATCGGAAAGATTAATTTTCTGAGGAGGTTTATTCCTAATCTTTCTGAGCTATTAAAAAACATTACAAACATGCTTAAGAAAAATGTAGGTGTAAAATGGAATTTACCAGCTAAACAATCATTCAAACTGGTCAAACAAGCTCTTACTCAAACACCAGTTCTAATTAGTCCAAATTTTACCAAAGATTTTTACATATTTTCCTTTGCATATGAACATACAATAGCTGCAGTTTTACTTCAAAAGAATGATTTGGGGCAAGAACAACCAATATATTTCTTTAGTAGGGCCTTAAGAGATGCTCCTCTCAAATATAACATCATGGAGAAGCAAGCCTTAGCATTAGTGAAAGCATTAAAAGACTTTAGGGTCTATATTTTACACTCTCACATAATTGCTTTTGTTCCACATACTGTTGTCAAGGACATTCTAAGTCAAGACCCCGATGGTAAAAGGGGAAAATGGATTGCAACTATTCTTGAATATGACTTAGAAATTAGGCCCACCAAACTAGTTAAAGGGCAAGGATTAGCAAAACTTATGGCTGAGTCTAACTTCCAAGCACTTGACATAAATATGGTAGATGTGTTGGAAGAAATAGAAGAATCCACTGCTCCTTTTATTGAAGAAACTTTTCTAAATTCTCCTTGGTATGCTGACATTGTTTATGTGATTTTATATTTAAATGCCCCTCCTTCTCTGTCTAAAACTAAAGCTAGATTTTTGAAACAAAAAGCTTTGAGTTTTTTCATATTAGATGGAGTATTATATTGGAAAAATGCTGTTGGAATTTTGCTTAAATGTTTACTTGAAGATGATGCAGGAAAAATCATGCATGAATTGCATGATGGAGAATGTGGAGGACACCTCTACTGGAAGGCCACAACAAACAAAATTCTTAGATCTAGTTACTATTGGCCTACCCTTTTCCCAGACACTCAAAAGTTGGTCATGTCTTGCCATAAGTGTCAAATCTTTGATGGCAAAAGAAAACTCCTTCCCTTACCCTTACATCCCATCAGAGTTGGGACACCTTTTCAACAATGGGGTTTAGACTTCATTGGGGAAATTCACCCATCCTCCTCAGCTCAACATAAGTGGATCCTCATAGCCACTGAATTCTTTACCAAGTGGATAGAAGCTATACCCTCTATAAATGCTAATGAATCTGTCATTATCAAGTTCCTTGAAACAAATATCCTATCCAGATTTGGTTGTCCCAGAAAAATCATAACAGACAATGCTGCTGCTTTTAAATCTAAGAAGATGGTTGATTTCTGTTACAAATACCACATAACCTTGGGCCATTCCATTGCTTACTATCCCCAAGGAAATGGATTAGCTAAATCTTCCAACAAGAGCCTCATCAATATCATTAAGAAACTGGTGGAACAGAATAAAAAATCATGGCACAGTAAGCTGGTTCATGCCTTGTGGGCTGATAGGCTAACTACAAAGAAATCAATAAACATGTCCCTCTATCAGCTAGTCTATGGAATGGACGCTGTTTTTCCCACCTCATTAGGAGTTCCAGTTATGAAACTCCTTCAAGAAGTGCAGATTGAAGAGAATGATATGCAGAGAAGAATCAACCAAACAATCCATTTACAACAGACCATAGAGGAAGTCTATGAAAGAACACAGTTAGTCTAAGAAAATATGAATAAGCTATTTGATAAGAGGACTAAGGCAAACAATTTCCAAGTTGGGAATGTTTTTCTTAAATGGGATTCAAGAAGAGAAGAGAAGGGAAAACATGGCAAGTTTGAGAACTTGTGGAAAGGGCCATATATTATACATACCGAGAGGGGTCACAATGCATTTTTCTTGAAGGAATTGAATGGAGAAGATCTGTATGGAGGTCCTGTCAATGGAGGAATGCTCAAGCATTACTTCTGCCAAGAATCATAAGTTTTAAAACATTTTATTTTACCATTGTAAATATCATAGTCTTAACATTGCACTCAAAGTTATGAAAATAAAAAATACAAAAATAGAGAAAGAAAGAAAAGAGGGCAGATTATGAAAACAATAAAGGTACAGCCCCATACCAAAAAAGAGAAATAAATTCTGAAAGTGTGCAAGCTCAAATGCCACTCCTAAAGAACACACTTCTAGTTAGTCAAACAACCTAATCTTGACTAATTAGTTTTAAATTTTTCTGCTGATAGGATAGTGAATTCGATTTGCCAAACTGTTTAATATTGGATTATCAGTAGATAGATTACGGTAGAAATTAAAGGTTCAAACATGCTCAAAATCTGAACCTAAGTTTCCAAAGAGAATGAATCAAATCTATTTCAAATTATGAGTCAAAAAAGATGTAAATCTGGTTTTAATCAGCTCAAAATCTGAACCAATCAACAAGGAAAAATAGCTCAAACAAGAGTCAAAACAGAGCTAAAGAAAGGATGAAGGAAGTGCTTTGAATTTTCAGATCTTAAGCCTTCATCATTTTGATTTAATTTTCTGCAAATAATAATCTATGTGCAGCTTGTTTTTATGCCATAGATCAACATCAAGTTAGAATGTTCAATCCTGAATTGTATGCTTTTTAATTTCTGCTTTAGCAATTAGAGAATCAAAATCTGTTAGGCTGTTTAATCCTAACAGATTAGTAGATTAGGTAGAGAAGCATATGGGCTCAACTGTTTAATCTGAGTCCATGGAAGAATAAGGAGTAGAAATAGATTAGATTTCCTGCTTTCGAAAGAATAAAATGTTGTGAGAGAGTTTGCCAATCCAAGTGCACTCTAATGAAGAAAAAATGTTATATCAGTAGGATTGGGTAGGTATAAAGCTTTTTGATGAAAGAACCATTGTTTTTATGGCTGCTAATATGTTTCAGAGCAAAAGAAGATCATCCACAGAAAGAAAGGCAACCCAATGGATGAGGCAACTGATCAGCCTCCCACAGAATGCACGTCTGAAATTATTGACGCCTTCAAAAAAGGCACCATCCCCAAGTGGAGCCACTGTTAACCACCCATAAATTCTGTCATATCAGGTGGTGGCTAAATGATGTTGGATAGCCTTCAAGAAACAATTTCATTGCTAAAATTGCTGATGATTAAAGTCTTTTGATAATATCCTATCCTTTGGATAAACGCCACTGCTTTTCCCCTTTTCAACTCCAAATTTCTGCTGTCATTACATGAAGAAAAACTGCTGCAAGCACCATTTTTCCCCTTTCCCCTTCTTCCAAAACTAACCTCATCTTTGCCTTTCCCCTTCATCTAAACCCTTTGATAAGGTTTAAAGACTCCTTCTTTGCCTTATCAGAACCCCTCTAAACCTTTGAAAACCATTGAAAATCCATAAAATATCCACTTTTGGACACATATGGGTCTTAGCCCCCTTCGGTCAGCTTCCTCAACCTTTTCCCCACGTGACCCGAGCACCGAAACCAGGCGCTAGCCCGAAAAAGCGCTTAGCGCGTTTGGTCATCAGGAGCATTTCTCATCGTTGATTTTCCCGGCCCATCCGAAGGTCTTCGCAATCCCATCGCGCCCATGGTCCCCACTCCTATTCACCACCCGATCGCATCACAACCATCCATTTAACCCACAGATCCGACGACCCATTTTCATCCGCCCGGTGGTCCCCGTGCCATGGTCACTATGCAGAAACCGGCGGTATCCATCGCACCGCTTTCAAGCGCAGGGCGGTTTTCTCCCGATCGGCAGCGATTGCACTCACCGATTGACGCGTGGCCTGGGCACTGTTCACCAAACCGCTGTCCATCACGCGTTAAAGTTCGGACGTGGACCCGGCGCGATATGGACGTCCACCGTCCAATCTGAGGCCGCCCATCGGACGACGATCACTCACCGAAGATGCCCACGCAATAACCAGGCTCCGGCGCAGCGGTAACAACATCTCCACCGTCGATCTGATCTGCATATCGACGGCCCAAAATTCATCGCTCGTTTTCTTCGTTTTGACTTTCCACCTGCGCTCCCGACCGTCGATTTCGCGCGATCAACGGCTTCGATTCAAATCCTTCTTCTGCTCTCCTCTGACTTCCTCGATCAATCTCGACCGTTGGATGATGCCATCCAACGGTCATGGTCTCCCCACATGTCCTCCCGTAGCAATAAACCTATATATGCAGGATTTTTTAATATTTTTTGTATTGTGCAGGGTTCCAAGTGATTTTTCCGCTATGCCCAAAGAAAATTCAAAGGCAAAGGGTGACGATCCTCCTGCCTTTGATTCACCAAAGAAAATCAATCGCAGGGTTTAAAATTCACGTTTCATCAGTGATTCTTGAGGCATTGATGCCATATCACCCCTGCGCAGCCCTGCACATCCGCAAAAACACCATGAATCAAGCACAGTCAGAGAAGTATCAATGCCGAAGATAAAATTTATCAGGACAGAAAATTGAAGACAGATTTATGAGGATTACGGCTAAAAATGGATTATCAGAAGCATAAACCACAGTTTAAAAGAAAATCATGACTGTTTTATTAGAAAATAGACCTCCACTGTCACCTCAGGGGCTAATTAAAACTTCCAACCGCTGCAGAGCCACCTACAACCTCAAAGTAATCAAAGAAGGTCGAAGTTATTACCAGATCAGGAGATATTTAGCATTAATACAACTGAACAGTTATTTCAACCAAAGAAACTTATTGTAGCTATCAACAGAAGTTATTTCAAGAATGATGAGAAGCCTTGAAGTCAACAAATTCTTTCCAGCAAACCTAATAGTTAATGTAAATGATTTTATACGGAGGACACCTATGTAAGTTGCTTCATTGAGCCCCCAAAGGCCAAGTAGCCATTTAAGTCTGTATTAATTAGTTTTTGAGATCTTTTATCAGATCTCACCTCCTCATTCTTCTATATATACTTCTGAAGAAGATGAGTGAGGGGCTGGTTGTTGTTTGATCACTAGTTGTAATACTAAAACTCTTCGAAATAAATACATAGTCTGTTGAAGTTGAAGAAGAAACTGAAGTCTTGGGAGCTTTGATGATGTTGTTGCATGCCTGTTCCTGAGAAGGCTCTATCATTGGATCCATGAGCTTGGCTGTTGGTGAAGTATTCTGAACTGTTTGATGTTTTCTCCTGTTTTCATTATGTTCTATAATATCTTACTACAGTAGGTTGAAAGTTTTAGGCTAGGAAATGACTCCTGGAAGCACCTTAGACCTATTCATCCTACACTGTTTAATGTTTTCTTCTGATGAGGTATTTTAGAGTCTTTAATCTCTGTCTTTATTCCTCATGCTTGTTTATTTCCTTAATAGTTCGAACAATTGGTTTCAACATGATTTATGGTTCTCCCTTCTTGTCTGCTGCCACTTAAAAGTTGTTATTGAAGTCTCCCTTGAAGTATTTCTGTTTATAGTAAGCCAAGGAGGTCTGTTCTGATCTTGCCCTTTGTCCTTGCTTAAACGTTTGTCTTAAAGGTCTTTATAGTTGTAATCATAGATGTGTTAGGTGTTCCCTCTTCTATGACTGCAATTATCAGTGAATCTTTTATGTTTTCTAGGTCATTTGAAATAAAATCTTTGAGGAAATAGGGTGTTCCGCGAATATTAGATTTCATTTTGAAAGTTGTCTTGAAGTCATTATTTTCTTAAAGAATGTTTGTATAATTTATGGTTAGCCCTGTCTATCAAATATTTCTTTATTGTTCAAGTTATGTTTTCAAGTTCCCTTCATTGAGAATCAAATTTCTCTTTCCAAATCATTGATGTCCATCTCATTCCAAAACCAAAGGATCCTGCGACCAAGTTAGATTTGCCCTATGATATCCCATATCCATTGACAAGTATGTTATGACCTCTTCTTGACTCCATTGCCCAATGAACCAGATGTTTCTCCGTTCTATATATCTTTCGTAGATATTTTATGTTCCGCGGTATCAATTCAACCAAACAAATAAACAAACACCTGCACTTAATAACTAGTCTAAAATCAATACTCAAAGCACACAAGATAAACCTTTGCAAACAAACATTTGAGAGATCCCTCTATGAGAACAGGAGGACTAGATCCTGTAACTCTAAAGATTTGTTCTGATGTTGGCTTGTCTTTTGATTTTCCAAACTATCAAAACACGGGACACCAACACCTGGTACGGAAAGTAGTCTTGTAAATGTCTTCATCTTTGATTCGGATCTGGTGATATCAAGATCTTAAATCTGTTTTAGAAAACACTGTGGCCCCCTTCACCTGATCAAACATATCATTAATCCTAGGCAAGTGATATTTATTCTTGACTGTTAATTTGTTGAGCTGTCTATAATCCATGCTCATTCGCATGGTTCAATCCTTATTCTTTACGAACAACACTGGTGCTTCCCAAGGGGACACACTTGGACGAATATAACCTTTGTCCAGAAGTTCTTGTAATTGCATTTTTAATTCAGTTAATTCTGGAACACTCATTCTGTAAGGAGCCCTTGACACAAGTGATGCTCCTGGCATTAATTCAATGGTAAAATCAATATCTTGTCTTGATGGTAATCCAGGAATATTTTCTGGAAATACATCCGTAAAATATTGCACCACTGGTATGTTTTCCATCATAGGTGATTTTTCCTTGGAATCAGCATATCCCACCTGGATGTCATAAATTTGACATCCCTTCCTTATACACTTATTCATCTGGGATGCTGTAATAGGACGTAGCTGTAGGGGTTTATTGATTCCTTGGATCTCTTTACGTGTACCATCCTGTATTCTGTAATAGATTATCTTTTCTTTGCAATCCACTAAGGTCCAATGTTTCTCTAGCTAGTCCATGCCCAATAAAACATCATAGGATCCTAAGGGCAGTATGTTCAGGTCCGCATTTAACTACTATTCTGTAATTTCTAATGTACAGTTTGGAATTTTGGCAGTTACCTTTCCTTTTTCCCATGTGGCTAGTGTTGAAAATCAAATCACACATAAAATACATAAAACACACATAACAAACCATAGACAAAATATTCGCAGAAAAGTCTTCAGCCTCATGGCTTCCTCACATATTTTTTCATTATTAAAATAATGTAGTGTTACAATTAAATAGATAAGGAGACTGTGTCTCAAGATAGTGCGTGCTATCTTGGACACCTTGGTTGAGATAATTTCTCAACCAAACACACACCAATATAGGAGCTACCTAAAATAACTCCTATCTTAGAGGAACAACCCAATCTAGAGAGTTAGGCACAAATTACTAACTTTTAATATTTAATTTATTTATTTTATTTTTGGATTTATTATTGTTTTATGAGAGAGGCTAACATTCCCCCCTTCAATGATAAATCCAAAATAAGAACAAGGAACCATATTCCAAGTTCTCATGTTGATCCTCAAAAAATTTCCTGAAAACCGCCAAAGCTGGATGCTGAAAAAACTGCAATCTAAAGAGACCATGAGTCAGTTGCATGTCCGATTCATCTCTGAATTTCGCTTGAAAACTCCATCATGTGCCAAGTTGCAAAAGGATCCATTTTTCCTTGCGTGAAATCAACATCCTTTGTCCACTGACAAAATTTGTTGAATGCCCACTAGCTGATGATGTCAAAAACAACTCACTGTTGCTTTTGTTATGTTGAAAACTGCCCACTGCTGCTTTGCTGTCGACTGCCCACTGGAAAATTTGTTGATGCCCACTAGTTGAAGATGCCCACTAGCTACGGAAGCTGCCCACTGGCTGCTTTTGCTGGTTTTGTCGAGACTTTCAGTCTGACAACCACCGTCAATTTCATTGACATTTTCCCCCCTTTGTCAGGTGAAAGGAGAGAAAATTCTCTGGAAAGTATTCCTAAACTCTCCCCTTCAGGTGTAGGAGTGTTGCACTAGTTTACTCCCCCGTTCAACTGCATGAGAGTACCATCTTATTTTCACTATCGCCTGCACTATGTGTGATTTTATTCGGTTGTAGAACTGAGAGAATATTTTGACTGTGGATGGCCGTTCCCAAGGATCGATCCATTCATAATTTATCTTCAATCTGGCTGATTGTTGTTGGTTACGACATTTCTCTGATGAATTATTTGGCTTGCCAAAATGGTGACAAGGATGGAGATCAAAACACTGATCTTCCATATGACCGGTTCTTTGACAATGAGGACATTTTGGTTTGACTACAACTGCGGGTTGCGTGCATTTTTTTTTGTCTACAAATTTCTCAGAACTTGCTGAGGTGATTTGTTCAAGAAATCCTGCACTGACGAACTTAATTGGCTTGGAATAATCTGGGATATGCAATATGGCGTCATCTTTGACATATCCTAAGCCTCGTTGATTTCTGTTACTTTGGATTTCTTCCCATGGCTTGATGATGGGCTTGGAAGAAATTTGAATAGGAACAACTTCGACACTTGAAGCTGCTTGGATGAATGACTTTGAATCATATTTAGTTGTATGGTTCAAAGACTCGGAAGCATTACTCTTCTCTTGCAACTCAGTTCTTTGTAGTTGCGACTCCAGTTGAAGAAACTCAATGGTTTCAATTGTTTGCTGTAGATGCTGTGAAAGATCAACAAGAATATCTTTGCTAATTTGCACTATGTCTTCAGCACTTGATAGGATCAATTTGTGAAGAAATTCTATTAGTTGGATGTGTTGTGCCATTTGAACTTGCTCTCTTGAATTCAGGATCGCTTGTCGTAGATGTCGTGCTTTGAACTGTCTCACTTGAATTTGTTTCTTGAATGACAGGCTCGCTTGCTGTGTGGCTTGAATGACACGCTCGCTTGATTTGTTGCTTATTGCACTTTCTTGGAACACTTGCTAGAGTTGTATAACTTTCTTGCTTGAACTCATGAATTTACACTCACTTGATGATGATCACTTTTCTTGAACGCTTGCTTGACTTTCTTGATTACTTCACACTCACTTGAATGAATACTCACACTTGCTTGTAGAAGATGTGGAATTTTTTGTTTGTTTTAGATTTAAAACCCGCCCACTTGATGTACTTACTTGATTGTGTTTTAAATGAAGGGTGTCGAACACTGTCGAAAATGCACCCAAAAAATATTACAATGATTTTAATGACTCACATAAAACAAGGAATCACTTGTCTTAATTTGACTTATTGGAAGAGAATTGATGCTCTTGACTTCTTCAAAACTCGGGTGTCGGTTTCAACCGAGAGTGCACCCTTACAATCCAACTTAGATTAAAAGTTCTTAAATTTATGTGCAAGACTGTTGATGTACACTTTGCTTTGAAACACATTAACTTGATTGTATTGCGTGAATTTTCTTGTTGAGTTAGAATGCCGATGTTGACAATCTTTGATTATGTGTTGTAGTGGCGCAAATACATGTGTTGAGTTTAATTATCCTTCCTTGGAGCTACTTCGTTACAGGTGTTGTTCTTGCTTGCATTGAACTTTATGTGTGTGTGAAATGAGATCATTTATGTGTCAAAACTAGACACAAATCATAAGCAACAACATGAAGCATGCACCATCATCAACACACTCTTTGTGTACCTAAGATCCCCTTATTCAATTTCGAGCGGATCTGGGACAAAATCACCACAAAAAAATATATGATTTATTAAAATTTAGAGTACATAATCGTTCAACTTCACAACATCTTCATGCAATCAAAGTTCCAGAAATTCTTGGAAAAAATGTCTTAAAAAACTGACTCAACCTCCTACAACAATGAGCTTTCCTTTGAAAAATTGATCACACCAAATTTACAAAAAAAATCAATCCTTATCACTCCACAAAATTACTTCAACATTTAACTTATATCTCCAAGAATTACAAAAATTTTAATGCACCTTATCACTCCAATTTTTTTTAAAACATCACCCTTATGAAATAAAAATCTGCTCCTATCCAATGCACTTGTCTTCCAAAGACTTGATGGCTTAGAAGTGAAGATACCCGAATAACGAGTCAAAACTTACCTTGGCACCGATTTCATTTTTCTTTACTTAAAATTTTTGAGCACTTACATTTGTATGCATTTCATAAAATCACCTCCAATCCCAAAACATAATTCGATGAAAATCATGCATAATAGAAAAAACATGAACACTCTTTCCACTCATTATCTCTCATGAACTAAGCACTCATTATCTCTCCTTCACTAATATCCCACCTTCTTCCAATAACTCTGTTTAAAGTGCATACGTTTCAAATTTTCCACACCAAGTCTATCATATGCTTCATGTCTGGTTAAATATACCCCTCCAAATACTTCTTATTACTCCACTAAAAAAAACCTTTTATAATCCATCTTTTGGACTTCCATGATTTTTAATGAAATCACTTTATAAAAAGATGAAAAAATCATTTATGTCCATTTCTCTCCATTAAAAAAATAACTTTCCCAATTCGTTAACAAAAGTAATATATTTTTAATGAAGCTTTAATGTTTTACCTTTGAATTTCACGCTGGCATGTCACTTCCAGCCAAGTTATCCACAGTGCAGATCTCGTCTCCTTAGTTGAAGGGTGACGCATTTCATTTATTTGCTGCCAAGACAAGGAATAACATGGGATCCATCGTTTCATATGCCTTTCCCCTATCTGTTTGCAATTGGACCACGCTTTCATGCCAAAAGACTAAAGATGCCAATAGTGCTATCTCTTCACTAATAGCTTTCATGCACAAAGGCTAAAGATGCAAATGGTGCTTATCTGTTCATTTACATGGGTCAAGAGCTAGAGCTACTCCTAGTGCTCGAAGATCATTGAAGATTCTATGAAGCCACCAAATTTTCGAGCTTTACTTTCTCATGCTAAACAAATTTTCTCCTTCCTCAATTTAGTCATTTAAATTTGGATCTGATATTGGAGAAATATCTGTAATATTCTCCAGTTTCAAACCAAGATCCCACGTTTCATGCTGTAATATAACACAGCTTAAACAGAAAATCCATATGAAGTGCAAAATTTAACACCCACAAAAATCCGTATGTGGGATACAAAGCATTGTTATTTTCTATACGCTTTCTGTATGTATGAAGCTCTGTAGGCACCTACGTATGCAAATATTCCATTTTCATTGGGTATAAATTACTGTGCTGCTGCCCAAAATCGGTCTTATTCATCTCGAGGAAGAGGTGCTGAGGTTAACTGCATCTGTAAGGAGATTTTAGGGTTGTGATTTCTATCATTTCACTTCAATGGAAGGCAAGTACCCACATCTTCAAAGCTCACCAACACCACCTGTTTCTCATGGACCATCAAGCTTGATGCATAATTCGCTCTTCCAGCAACAACAACCATAGATGCCTCTACAACATCATCAGTAGCAACTACAGGTGTTAATGACGTGGCGAAGGTTGTTCACGGCAACTGAAGTTGCAGTTGCTCCTCAATTTTACGACTTCTATATGCTCTGTTTCAAAACCTAAAATGATCTCTGATTACCGAAGATGCATTGCGGGTCAGCTATGACGCGTTTCTCCACGAAGGCGTGAAGGTATGCTCTCTGTCACTTTTCTTTATCGTTCTTTATAATGACTCACACATGCCAAGGTCGTAACTCTGTGGAGCACTGGAGATTTTTTCAATGGAGCATGTTCTGAGAAAGTTGAATAAGGTTATTGACTGTGCCTTAAATATCCCAGCAGCCAAACATGCTGTTCTCTGTCTGAGATTTTGACTGTCCAAGATGATTACAACCTTCCCATTTTCCAGTTGCAGCTCAGAAACATCTTGACACAGCTCGATATGCCAAGAAGCGCAGCACAAACGAAGGCAGATACAGACAGATGAAGTGGAAGAAGATCATGAAATCGTGTCAACTCCACCATGAAACATTCTCCACATCTCCTTGGATGCAATCAACCACCAGATCGACTCTCCAAATGCAGCAAGAAAACTCGCTTGCAAGGTCTACAGAGATTTCGAATTGGCGAAGGGACACGAGTTGTTGAATCATGTCGTCCTCAGTTGCAGTTGACGAACATGCATTTACACGTTGCAAGCAGATTCACTTCACAAATACAGACAAAAAAAACTGGTAATGATACACACCTGTTGTTCATTTCCCAAGATCATATTACCATTTATCTGTGGAGTAGATCACATTATATCTACAATCCTCCTCTCGATCTCATTCTCCAGCTGAAGCCCATGCTCAATTACGGAATTTAATACACTTGATACAAATCCTCTCGGGCCTGAATATGGCTCGACAAAACCAATGGGTAAATCCAATTACATGGGCATCAAGCACATACCCACATCGTGTAATAGTGAACCTCCCAAAATTCTGGCGA
Source organism: Pinus albicaulis (assembly GCA_034641835.2). NCBI lineage: Eukaryota > Viridiplantae > Streptophyta > Pinopsida > Pinales > Pinaceae > Pinus > Pinus albicaulis. The sequence continues at coordinate 1,678,549,830 of CM076580.1, forward strand.
GAATCTCACGTCCAGGCTCGAATCCGGACATGTATCTGAACTAGCGGTTGCTTACGTTTATTGTGACTTCTGCTCCTCTATATGCAGCCAAGGTTCCTAGCACTGGATGATGTGGACGATCTATTATTTATTCACACATAGATGAAACAAACACAATGCTTTACTCCTTCGCTACCACTCCCTCCAAATACGTAGCTCTTTCCACAACTTCACAAGTATACAACTGTGTAGTTACAAAAGTATTCGCGCACACAACTATGAATTGAAACCTCATAACTCATCAATAAAAAATTAGGCCCTGAGAACTATAGAAGCTCCAATACCACATGTTGAAAATCAAATCACACAAAAAATACATAAAACACACATAACAAACCATAGACAAAATATTGGCAGAAAATGCTTCAGCCTCATGGCTTCCTCACATATTTTCTCATTATTAAAAGAATGCAGTGTTACAATTAAATAGATGAGGAGACTGTGTCTCAAGATAGTGCGTGCTATCTTGGACACTTTGGTTGAGATAATTTCTCAACCAAACATACACCAATATAGGAGCTACCTAAACTAAATCCTATCTTAGAGGAACAACCCAATCTAGAGAGTTAGGCACAAATTCCTAACTTTTAATATTTAATTTATTTATTTTATTTTTGGATTTATTATTGTTTTATGAGAGAGCTTAACAGCTAGCTATACCAGCCAAAAGTTTTTGAATTTCTTCCCTTTTAATTTACAAATTTTCACTATTTTGGGACTAACATAACTTAGACTTGCACTTGGGTCTACCAAAATAGAAACAGTTTGAGACAATAATTTATCTTCCAACTCAATCATTGTTGGTTGATAATCTGCTTGTCGATCCTCCAACACTACATTGATACGAGGTATGTTTCGTGCCACATCGCCTACTGTAGAAGCCTCCTGTAGATTTTCAACTGTTTCACTTCTTGCTCGCTGTGGGTAATTTTTTTAATAATGTGCTTCACCACATCCCCAACACTGTAGGGGTGGTTTAGTTACTTGCCCTTGCTCAGGCTTGGTAGATGATTCTGTAGGCTTCTCTTCAACTGGTCATCGGGTTCTCTGATGATTTCTACCAAACTGCTTACTAACAGAGCTTCATGCAGAATTATTAAAGTTATTATTTTTGGAGCCTTTGATGTTTGAGCTTTTTTTTTGTCCTTTCCTTGGCTGCCAAATTTTGTCAACCTCCCCTTTTGCCTTAGACTACTGATAGCACATTCGTGCCTTATGAATGGCTTCATCCATGGTTCTGGGATTTATAAATTCAATTCGCTCCTTCATATTTGTTGGCAATCTGCTCAAAAATATTTGTACCTTAGCCTTTTCATCCCGGAGGTATGGAACATATCTTAACAGGGAGATGAACTTGGTGATATACTCGTCCATAGTCATCTGTCCCAGTTTCAAGTCATGAAATTTTTTAGATTTCTCATCATAGAAACGTTTTGTTAAATATTTGTCTTTAAAGTATTGATGGAACGATTCCCAGGTAACATATTGATCCTCAGTGCTACAAACATTCTTTACTTTTTCCCACCACAGACTAGCTTTCTCTCTTAACTGATATATGGCCAATTCTGGCCTTCAGGCTGCTGCTGTACTTGTACACCTAAAAATATTTTTTCATGTTTATCGACCAAGACTCTGCCACTTCCTCAGCTTCACCATCAAATGTTGGTGGTTTTATTTTTCGAAACTCCCCCTGAAGTTCCACTTTTTGCTTCTTAACTTCTTACTGATTCGACAAGTTGCCAGATTCTGCCTCATTGTAGTTTTTAATATTGTTGCTTCATTGGGATGGGCTTCTTTCCACTCTGTTAGTGGTGTGGTCCCTTGTATGTCACTTATCACCTTCTTGCATGTCCATATCAGCACTAGGGTGTTCCATTCCCTGATTTTTCTTGTCTGACAGACTCTGAGTATCTTTTCTTGCTCTTGCATTAAGCGCTCGTTATCACTTCGAACCCGCACCATTTCTTCTTGCAGCTTCTGTACTCTATTCAATAGTATGCTGGTTTGATGCTGCTATTCCTCCAGCAGTCTACTTGTTTGCTGGTGCTGGTCCACACTCAGCTGAACCCACATATCCGGGCTCACTACTGGTTGTGTTTGGGGTTCCCCGATGTTCTAGGGTGGTTGTTGCGTTGATCCCCTTCTCATGATGTTTTCCTGTTATGCTTCCTTTCTGTGCATCAATATACACACAACTTAATTGCTAGTTGACCCTTAGGGTCCAGTGTATGAACGCTGCTCTGATACCGCTTGTAATACTCATCAACTAATAAACTACCATAAAAAAAAATTTATTTACCATGCCATATTATTACATACATCTTAATACTATACTTATTTTCGTTATTTAATTAAACGTGCTCCTAATGAAAAATAGTCATACAACCACCTTAGAAATTTTTTTAATATTGTTATGACATACCAAACATATCACAGTTCGAGTTTCATGATTTTATATTGGTTGTGTTTACATTTAAACCGATGGTTACTCCTATCAAATTTCGGAAATAATGACAACTGTCCTTGGTAATTAACTCATGAACTAGAATATTTATGACTGTTGGTACACATATTTGGTTGCAATCTTTCCACATTAATTCCACGTCGGTTGTTTTGTTGGGAGATCCATGCACAGGCCACCTACCCCTTGCGATCTCCGTCCGATCATTTCACAAATCAACGGTGCTTGCAAGTTGGCAGGAGTGGACTAGGTTACTTGCTACTTGACTCTTCATTGTCATGTTTTCTCTACCATTTACTCCTTCGTTGGCTCTGTCAAGGGTTCTTGGCAGAAACCCTTGGCCATGGCTTTTCTATTCTGCGATAGTGGGTTTAACCATCCCTACTGTCAGCGTAGAGGTGCAGTGTAACTGTAGCGGAAAATCCTCGACTTCTTTGCTCTTCGTCTCGGGTAAGAAGCTAATTCGAGGTTCTATGTTCATCCTCTCCTTCTTAAATTCCAGTTTTACTGTTTCTATGTCGAGAAGATACAATGGCTAATGTTCTTCCTCTTGTTTTCCATTCAGCATTTGGCATCCAAGCGCAAGGTTTCTTTAGCCACAGGTAAGAAAACATGTTTACCCCCTTCTCTATCTTTGCTAGCCTCCATCAGACATTTTACTAAAGTTTTTCCTATCTATCCTTACTCACGTTTTATCCATTGTTCTGGTTTGGGTAGGTAAGCTCCCTACCGAAGTAATTCTTGGTGCCTCATCTGAAGAATGTACCCGACTAAATTTTCATGGTTCCCTCCAGGTATTCCGAGTCGAATATCTTGGGTCTGCATATTTATCATCAGGGTTAACACACTGATTGTGCAACCATGAATTTTCAGAAATCTTCTAGACTTTATTCAGCTTTAATGAGTCTTGTTCTCGTTTGGCTCCCGAGAGAAGTATTCGTGTTTTATTGGAGACTCTGTATTAGTATTTAGTTAAGCTAAAAGTTCAAGTCACGAGGTTATTCCATCAAGTTTTGAATTCGGTTGGAGTTTAGTTAAACAATATAAGATTATTTGATTTGAAGCTTTGGTTGTTGTATTGTTCAATCTGGTTTTCCTTTCGTGTTTATTTCTCTGTGACCTTTGAAATTTGTAATATTATGCCTCTCGGATTTTTCAGAGAAGGCTCTTTTAAATGAACTATAGAGTATTTATCTCACTGTCTGTCTTACCTCTGGCTAGTTCTTTGTCAAATTTGACCTTATGCATTTCTCGAAATATTTTCCAAATAAATGAACAAATGTTTAATATATATAGTTTTAAATTTTTTCTTGTCTTTAATAACAAAAAGGGTGTCTGGTCTTCTTTATTCTATAGGGTTTGGGCCTCGAGCCAACCGTGTATTTTTTAAAGTTCTCCACGTAATTTCCAGTTTGTAAAAAGAAAATATGATAGGTGTTATCTTTCCTTCCTAAATTTCTTAACGTTTCTTTGGAGAAGAAAATGGAACTATTTAATTACTGTACTTGGCTGTTTTACTCTTCTCGGAGATATATCGTTAATTTTTTTTTTGTGACTGATGAATTATACAGGTGACCGGACCACCTTGCTTGTTGTTCGAGATAACCATGCCTGAGGGACGATGTGTCGAGGGTTGGGTTTTTCACCTGCACCCTCGATCGACAGTTTGCTATGTAGTATTTCAACCTTAAGGGCATTTACTGTAATTTATTTTAAATACATTTGTATCTAAACAACCTTACAATTTATTCTTTTCTTGAAAATCATTTTACTGTCTTTCTTGTTGGTACAGTTTACTACACTAATATTTTACAGTTCTTCAATGAACTTCTACTGTTTACCACAAGAAAATATTCACTGTATATAACATTCATCACCCAAATCTCGGTTTCCATGATTTCTACAACTCACAATCTCTACTGATATTTTCGGTCGTAGTTAACCCGTAATACAATATATTTATAATATAATTTGAGCTTGACATTCAATATAATTTCCGCACACAACATACAATATACAAGTTATAACCTATGAGGTATATATTGAAATCATCTTAATAAAACGTCTCATCATTTCCAACATCTTTCTAACATAGATCTGTTGTTTTTGTCATTAGAGGATAAACACCTGTTAGCAACTTAGATAATCTAATCATGTTTCTAAACCACTATACTTCCAAAGATACTTATCTGGTTTTGCAATTCCGCAGCTGTGGTCCTCCCAACCTTCAAGAGAGGCGATTATGTCCTCCTCTTGCCCCGTGCTCCACTCTTGAAAGGTAAGGGTTGACAATGGAAATTTCTGCTGTAACCTGAGGACTCCTAGTCCAGTCAGTACCAGAAATAAAATCAGGATTGCTGAGTATTTTCCACTGGTCTCTACCAACTCAAGAAAATCTACACTCTCTCCCTAGTCCATGAACATAACCCCCATTCCTCACTGGGATGAGTCTCTTATCCCTAGAGGAATGGTAACTATTCCCAACTGTCTAACCACTTTTCAGTTCTTGGGAAACATTTACCATCAGCCATTTTTTACCTTTTTTATAGAATTACTTTTCCATAACTAATTTTATTATTCACAATTTAATAATAAAGCAAATAACTTTTCCAGCAAAACATTAATTGTCTCAGTCTTTTTCTTAATCAATAATAAAATGTCATTTAACTAGTTAACAACTAGTTATCATTAAATACAACTGTCACAAAATTCTAGATAGACCATGTTTTTACAAAGTTCTTCTCAAGTCTATGTCATAATCTTATTTTTCAGCCTCACTGAATTGTTTACTATCATGTTTTGGATCATTATTTTATAATAGAATTTGATACGATTTTGTATTTACTTTATTATTATTTTAAAGTTATTTTAATGTAAAGGTTCAATGTACATGATTTTGACAATGTTATCATTTATCTTTGTTTTACTAATATTGTAGCATACATATAGATTTTGGGTTCATATCTGAATACATATGCATAAGCCTATGTCTGAATGTGTATCTACATATGTGTTTGTAGATGTAAAGCACTAGTGAGTTTTTTCAGAAATTCAAAAGTGGGATAAATTAGTGGTTTCTCCATAGTGACTCTATGGAAGATCCATCTAGACTCCATAGGAGTGATGATTGTTCAGAATATTGAGTGTGTGTGATTTGTATATCCTCACAAAAATTGCATCTCTAATTTCAATTCTATGTATTAAAAGAAACCCCTAGAATAACAAGATATCAATTTCAAAAAATCACCATATACATCATGTGATGAATCTACTTGTATCTAACAAATTCACCATTCTACTGTCTATCCATTATGATATTTAGTATTGATGTACTTCTATCTACTCATTTTCATGAAATTGTTTTCACTCTCTTACCTGAAATAGATAGATGCTAGTATTTTTCTAGATTTTGCTACTTGTAAAACTGGAAGCACTATTTAGTGTCCCATTATTATTGTTTTAAGCAAAAACAACAAAAACAAGCAAAATGATGTATGAAAAGAACAACGGAAAATAATCTCAACCAACATGATGTCATCATAAGGCAACAAGCTCAAGAGACTAGACTATTGATAGTTGTCAATGGAAAGAATAAGCTACTAATTGTTAGAGCTTGTGAACCAAAAGATATGTTTTCTTCTAGATAAATGCATACCTTCCTACTAAATACTAAATACTAAATATTTATCATCATGATTGATAATAATTTTTAATATATATATATATATATATATATATATATATATATATATATATCATGTCCCTCCTGTCCTATTTTTGGGGTAGCTGTGTCTCCTGTCAAATACTCATATTTACTTGTCCTTATTATCCTCGTGTCATGTGATTTAGATTACAATATATCATGAAGACTACAAATATTAAGAAGCGGAATGTTGTGGGTAGCACCTTTTGATGTGGCTGTTGAATTAAATGAATGACCCAGATATTGAAGTAAATCCTCTTTTCTAGAGTAAATTAGCAATTGTATTATGCTCCACGTAAATTTCTATCAAATTAAACAGTTTAGATAATATTAATTATATTTACACCGAAGGTGTTCTCTTCGCTGGCTTTGGATGGGAAACACTGTTCATCTCAGCCAATCCCTGTGCTTCACATCTGCTCAAGATTCGCCCTTCTGCCTTGTCAAAAATTGACACTTGGCGGCCATCCTACCATGCTGGTGTCAGCTCCTTCTCACGCGTCAGTTCGCCCTTCTGCCCTGTCAAAAATTGACACTTGGCGGCCATCCTACCGTGCTGGTATCAACTCCTTCCCACGCGTCAGCTCCTTCTCTCGCTCGTGCCGCTGTCCAATCGTTCAAGATGACACGCCTTCAATGTCCTTTTGCTCTTTTTAATGAGCAATTATCAAATTAAACAGTTTAGATAATATTAATTATACTTTTAAATTTTTTTAACCATATAATAAAAAAATCAATAGAAATCATTTTGTAAACAACAATTTCTTCATCAAATTCTACCTTATGTCTCTTTCTGTACTTTCAGTACACACAATTTCAAAATTCAAACAAAAATACAATAAATTTTGTACTAAATATATGAAAATAATGGAGCATCAAATTCAAATCGGGAGTACTCATTAAATTTGACATTTTTACAACTCTCATGCTCATTTCAATTATCTTAACAAACAAACAAATATAAATCACCGTCAAACTCCATCCCCATCGGTATGCACTGATTTCTATGAAAATCTTTTGATCAATGTATGAACATCTTGAAAATCTCTTTCATCTGAAAAAAAAAAATCTTGAAATTCTCTAGCAACTATCATTTCTGAGTATAAAAATCTTGTGATTAATGTATGAAAATAATCGAGCAAACAGATCAAGTTATCGGTATGCACTCAATAACGACGTAATTAATGGTGCTCCGTTGCAACATATCATTAACACGTCATTCAAAGAGTATTCAATAAAAATACTGTATCAACTCTCGTTTCTGTCAGTAAGAGCACAATATTAAGTATCGTTCCTAAAGTATTCAAACGGAGTGATATTTGATTGTTAAAATTTCCACATAAAGATAGAAATGAAATGAATGAGAAGCTTTTAGGAACGATAATTTTTTTTTTTTTTAATTATTTTTTTTGTTTTAATTAAAATTACGACACTCATATAAATTAAATGATTCATAAAAATTCACAAACATCAACACACATAATAAATATCTAAACATTTTTTTCATAATACATTTCACATTAAAATAACAAAATCATAAAAATTAACTAAATTCTAATTTTATTATTATTATTATTATTATTTATAAAATAAAATAATATAAATTAAATCTATATATTAAAAAAACATGTATTAAGATTCACAACTATAAAAATTCAACTTCACTTTATCATGGAGATTTTTATAAATAAACTTTGTGACAATATCATATGCCCAAAAAAACCATAACTCATTTCATATGACACTTGTTTATATGACATTTTTTAATTAAGCAATTTAAATAAAAAGACAAAAATAACATAACTACTTTGAAAAATAAAATTTAACTTTTGATTTGTAAATATTAATAAGAATATTTTAGAATATTATGTGAAAATTAAATCCTTACGACCAATTAATAATTATTGATAATTAAACTAAATTTTGAAAAAATAATTAAAAAATCATTAAAATTAATTAAATTATAACTTTATTTTAAATTATTAATATTATCATTAATTAATAAAATTATATATATATATATATATATATATATATATATATATATATATATATATATATAGAATTCGCTTATTACTATTGATTTTTTATTTGGAAATTGGTCTTGTTACAATACTATGAGTTATTAATGGTACATGTAAAAAAAACAATAATTCATATGACATTTAAAAAAAAAATCAATTAAATTAAAATGAAAAAATGACATAATTATTTTTGAGATAAATATCAACTTTTAATATGCGAGTACTACGGATGGTAGAAATTTAACTTTAATGGAATATGGAGGAATATTAATAATAGTATTTATACATCAAGTGTTAAGATTTATTTCCAAGTTGATTAAGTTCTTTTAATTAATATATATCAAAATAATTAATTAAAGTACATGTCATACTGGGCATATGGTATTGATAAACCATGGTATTGTCACAAGAGCTACTTACAAGTTAAGAATCTCCATGGCAAAGTGAAAGTGAGTTTCCATGTTTAAAAATATGGTTGCATCTTTTTTGATATTATAATAATAATAATAAAATTATAATTTAATTAATTTTTATGATTTTTTAAAATGTGAGTTGTGTCATGGCATGAGTGTTTTGATGTTTATGAGTGTTTACCAACCATTTAATTTATATGGATGTACTAGTACTCTATATTGGTCAATGCTAAACTAATAATGATAAATAGGCAAATGGAATATTATTTGGTAGGAATTAATAAATGACATGTGAAGTAGATAAATTAATTGCTTGCTCAGGCACAAGGACATTCATAAATTCTGTGGTAGTAATCACTTGTATATCTACATAGTTAGAATTTTACTCCTACATAACTGTCAAGGAAAACATAAATAATGATGGAAAATAATTCATGGTAAATATATTTATTTACATCTTTTTCCTAACCATTTTTTATGCAAAAAATTGTTTAAGTTGTGGTGAGAAGTAAGTGATGCTAAACATGTTATTTAGCTGAGTATGAATTATATTCAAGGATTTTATTTTGAGATGGTTTTTTTGCAAAACTTAAGAAGAAAAAATCACTACACAAATATCTAAAAATCATGTCTCAATATCGCAACGATATCCATAAATTATGTAAAACAATTACCTTCATAATATTATATTGTAAAAAGACTACAAGAAGTCCTTCAAATTATGGTTCAATCAAATATTTGAAAAATAGTTTTTAATAATATTAAAAAATAAATATTTATTTTTCAAAGTTAAACATTATAAATTATAGTGGTCAATGCTAAACTAATATTGATAGATAATCAAATAAATTGCTAAAATCTAAATTAAATTATATATATATATATATATATATATATATATATATATATATATATATATATATATATATATATATATAACCACTAACTTTAGAAATAATATCTTATACGAAGAATTACTTTTCCAAAAAAAATATTAATATTTTTTAGTATTCTTCAATAATCAAATTATTTAACTATATTGAAATAACTTTATATCCAAACAAAGTAAAAATTTCAAATCTAAAGCACTTATCAATTGATAAATAATCAAATAGATTGCTAGAATCTACATTAAATTAATATATATATTTTTAAATATAACCATTAATTTAAAAAAAAAATAACAATATTAATATTTTTAGTATTCCTCAATAATCAAGTAACTTAACTATATTGAAGTAACTTTATATTCAAACAAGGTAAGAATTTCAAATCTGAAGCACCTAGTCAAATAGATTACTAAAATCTACATTAAATTAATATACTTTTTTAAATATAACCATTAATTTTAAAAATAATATCTTATACCAACGACTATCTTTCCACAAAATATATTAATATTTTTAGTATTTCTCAAATTTCAAGCAACTTAACTATATTGAAGTAACTTTATATCCAAACAAAGTACGGATTTCAAATCTGAAGCACCTATCAATTGATAGATAATAAAATAGATTGCTCAAATCTACATTAAATTACTATATATTTTTTAAATATAACCATTAATTTTAAAAAAATAATATTTTATAAAAACAACTACCTTTCCAAAAAAGATATTAATATTTTTAGTATTCCTCAATAGTCAAGCAACTTAACTATATTGAAATAATATGTTATGGGAATATGTTAGCATCCATTTTTTGGCGGTCTTTTCAGGGATAACATGGTTGAAAGGTTAGGCCACCTCATCATTAATTTAAAAAAGAATCTAGTGGACGTTAAAATTTCATTTCATTTCATTTCATATCCAAACAAGATAAAAATTTCAAATCTAAAACATAATTTTAACAACTCTAAAAATTTCAAATCTGAAACATAATTTTAACAACTCTGATTCTCATTTCAATTATTTTAACATAAAATATTGACAATTAAAAAATAAAATAAAAATAAAAATAAAATTATTTAACTAACAAATCACCAAATGACCAACAATTTTCTCATCAAAATCCATCCACATCCAACGATATACACGTTTGCCTGAAGCTAGTGCACTGACATCTTTGTGGACCTGTCTGCTAAATTGTCGATTCGGCCGTGATTAATTTTTCCACCAATCCATCGTGTGTCGTGCGAACACAAGCATCACATGGAGGCAACAACATAATGAACATAGTTGCAGAAGAGGGAACAAAAATCCCGAGTACCTCGGTTCAGGGACGATTGAAGGCAGTGCAAGCTCCGCAAGTCAGATGGTAGGGGACATGGCGCTCGTCCACACAAAAATCGAGACTTGACATTAATAATTCTGAAACGTCTGCTTGTCTCTCAGAAAGACAGAAAGTGTTTTTGGTGGGTTGAGCATGTATTTTCCTCTAAAGCGTCTGGCTACCTTTCACTTTCGCTAATCTCACGCACCAAAATATAGAGTTTGGTACCTTTAAATTTACTGTGTTTGGTTTGGTATGATATTTACGAGAGGTTAAAGATAATTTCATCTAAAATGTGACTGAATGTTTTCACAGTAAATGATAGGCACAGTGGCATGGTAGTTGCTACCCTTTAAATTTACTGTATGTTTGGTTTGGTATGATATTTACGAGAGGTTAAAGATAATTTTATCTAAAATGTGAGTGAATGTTTTCACAGTAAATAATAGGCACAGTGGACATGGTAGTTGCGATTGGTATTTGTCTGGTTAGTATTTTTCTGCACACTGCATTTGCATGAGAGCAGGGTTGGAATTTTAGAAGGGGTTGAGTTTAGTGTGATTTTTTGGAGTTTTTGATATCGGAATCACCCAAAAAAGAATTGAGGTTGAATCTTGATTTATGTTATTTAAACTATTTTTTTTACTGTTTATATTGATTAAGTACTCTAAAAAAACCTCTAGGGCATTTAAATTGTGCACATCATATTTATGTTTTCCATGATTTCCTGCGGGATTTTAGAGAAATAAGACTGGAAAAATCAACTGGAAAAGCCTTCAAAAAGTAGCACTAAAGACAACTGGATTTCAAAACAGACTCACCTGTCAAATTGATGGTTTTCACACCTTCTCATCCATTTTTAGAGGTTCAACAAAAGAATATTGACTGTGTGACAATTTTAATTTTATTTTTATTTTTTAAATAAAAGTATATTGAATGTTTGGTATATGCAGGTGTAAATTGTTGGATTTAAATAACTACACAATTTTATAATTTGTATACATGTGTTTGGATTTAAAGTTATTTTGTAGAGTTAGATGTACATTATTAGGTTTCAAGCTATTTATTTTATATGTTAGAATGCATATTGAAGTATATAATATATTATAATCAAATATTTATTTTTGTATTTGAAAAATATTTTATAGTTAAATATTTATAGTTTCGGTTGACATTTAAGATTTAAAAAAATAATTTACATTTAAAACAAGGAAAAATCTTGAATGACTTTGACCATCTCAAAATATAATGAAAAATGTAGTTAAAGTAGATACAATTCTTACTATCTTTCAAAGGATGGAATGAAAAATTACCCTTAAATTATCCTTTATAAAAACCAAGTTAATGAATGCAACTTATGACTTATAACACTCTTCAATAACAATAAATATTTAATTTACTTTTACTACAATAACTCAGTAAATGTGGGTTGTGTGGAAGACTGGTGGAAAATTTAATGTTTAAAGTTTATTTTGATTTTATTTAAAAGTTGGTTATGGCCAGCTGAGTGAAAGTTTCATTTACTAGAAATTAGAGGACAATTACTCCCACTCGTAGAAATAAATCATCTCATCATCTTAGAGGGGAGACTTGAAAACATTTGATTCCTCCAACAATAAGTTGTTGAGGAAGGGAAAGATGAGAGGGGAGACTGGAAAACATTTTATTCTTGGAATAGGACGTTGTTGAGGAAGGGCAGGATGCTGCCAAACAAGGTATTCTTAGGCTGGTTGGCCAATGGAATTCCTGAATCAGACTTGGAGTCTATGATATCCTAAGCTAGACTTGTAATTGTTGGGTTCTTGAGGACTTAGAAAAGACCTGGCGAGGTCTTTTTCAACCGCTATTCTAGAAATGCAAGTGGCACGTAGAACTGGTAAAGACTATCACTCTAGTTGGTCAGGAGGAGTGAACTTTATTCCCTAAGAATTTCCTAGGTCTAATCTTGAACAAGATAAGTATCTTTACCTGACTAGTTTTCACAACTAAGTGTTTTCTATCACTGTATTACAAAATACCTTTATATTGATGATGAACTATGATAAAAATATCTTTGTAAAGATGATAGAATATAATATGAATATCTATGTATACATGCCTAGTTATAGTACAATAATATAATATGTTTGAAATAAATCATGGTGTGATGAACAATTCAAAAAGAAAAGAAAAGTCATTTCATAAATATATACACATTGTTGTTGTGACTAATGAAATAAACTAATAAGAAATGAGCCTTGCCTTGTGGTTGTGGCACAACTGATAAATTTCTAGAGTGAAAAAAAGACAGATAACTGACATGGAAAGTTGCATATTGAAATAGTAACTCGTTTGTAGATTGTTATTCTCTTAAATTTATAGGATTTTTGTGTAAAAAAATACGTATAATTTACAAGGAAAATTTATGATATTTTTCCTTCTGGAATGGTTCTTAAAATATTTACAGCCAGAAATCTCAAGGATGTATCTCTTTCTGGGGTATTTACTGAAGAGCAGGCTATCTTTAGAGCCCAACAATTAGAACTTATCTATTCTCAGTGTGGGATTCTTATTAAGATTTTTCTAGATGCTCCTCGATCCAAGATAGATTTAGCTAAGTCGGAGCTAGGTCGCCATGTCGACGGGCTAGTTGGTTCGATCAATAGTAATACGACTAACCTCTTAAATCAATTGCAGAAGTTGTCTTTACAAACTGCTTCTTCTATTCATGCTACGTCATCAATGGCTCTTCCTTCCCAACCTTCAACGATTAATGCTGTCCAATCCTCTAACCCCAAAGGAAATAAAAAATCCAATGGGAAGAAGAAAGGATGTAATAAGAAAAAGGATAAGGATGGAAAGGATAATGCAAACAAGCCCAACAATAATGTTGGAGAGGATAAGGGAGAGTCGAAAAAGAACATTAAGTTTCCTTGCAAATTGTTCACTGGAGACCATCTCACTCATATTTTCCCTAAGATTCAGGATGCTTAGCGCTTGTTGGCTCAACAGGGTTCTTCTAGTTCCCAGACTATCCTAACTAACCCTTTTCCCCAAGGGAAGCAAATACTTTCCGGCGCAAATGCAAAGACTGGAGCTCCCACATGGGGCAACCAGGAGGTAGAAAATTCTTCAAATGTATACATGATGAGTACTCACGTTGTTGTTGCAACGAGATCACGTGATTACAGTGAATCCGAATCTTCTAAGGCTAAGGCCGCTCCTGATATTTCCGAGCCAGTCAATTTAGAGAGGCCCGCAGTTGAGCCTATACCTCACATGCCGAAAGGCTTTGTTACACATTCAAGGATTGACTCTAATGCCAAGGCAGCCCAAAAATACTCCATTGTAGAATATCTGACTCAGAGTCCTTGTGCTATTTCTGCATTATAGGTACTCCATTCATGCCCAGCACAAGGGAGTGATTTTCTCACTGCAATTGGGGCGGTAGATCCAAAAAAATCTCTTATGATTACATTCGATATGTCAAATATTAAGAAGAGAATTCCTCATCATATGGATTTTCAAATTAAATCTACATATTGAAAGATCAATATTTTTCGAATTGTAGTTGATGAAGGAGGTTCCACATGTGTCATGTCTATTTCATGTTGGAAAGATATCAGATCTCCTCAAGCCGTTCCTTCACCTACTTTCTTGACTGCATTTGATGGTCATTCTCACAGGCCAAATGACATTATTCCTGCCTTGCCCATCTGTGTTACGGGCAAGGTAGTCAATATCGAAGTAGAAATAGTTGATGCTAATTTGGACTATAACCTTTTATTGGGACGAAATTAGATTTATGAGATGGATGCCATTGTATAATCATTATTCTGCATCCTATGTTTTCCCCATGAAGGGAGATCGTTACTGTTGATCAGATGGATTATCCTCCAATAGATTTGAATGCATCCTCTGATTCTACTGTTCTCTTGGTGAAGAATGCCAAGCAACTTGTCGAGAATCTAGGAGTCGGTATGTATGTCTTGTTGATGGGTACCTTTGATCTTCTGCCTCATGTTGTTCATATAAACACTATTTAATCTTCCAAGGTTCCTTCCTGAAGAGAGTTCTTCCAAACTCATTATTTTTTGGATCCTTGACCCTTACCCTCTTCTACGACTACATTAGAAGATGGGGAAGTGGGTGGAATGACATATCCTATGTCTACAGTCGAAATTTCTTATCAATCTATTGTTAACACTGTAGATTCCAATCTGGTTCTTCTTTCACCGAAGGATTTGGATGGAGATGTGGCTCAGGCTTGGACCCTTAACTCGAGTTCTTCTTTGGACTGCAATTATACTGTTTTACCATCTTAGGAGGAAATCCTAGAAGCAATGAAAAGTGTGAAAATGTCATGGGATGATTTGCATCATCAGTCATATTTTCTACTAGATTTGCATGAAGTTGAGTCAAGTTTGTCTAGCCATCTATCAACTGGTTATGTTCACCCAATTCTAAACCCTTTAGCTCCAACACAGATTTTTTTTGAAGGTAATATGTTTATCATTTGAGAAACAATTCTGATGAACATTTCCACAGATCCCAATGTAATAAAGAATGTTTTCATTAGAGTCGAGTGTTCCCCTGAAGAGATTCAAACCTATACAGATTTTTTTAAATAATTTTGTGATGTGTTCGCTTGGTCTTATGAAGAATGCCTGGAATTGATCCTTCGATTTTCTGACATGAGATCAAGACTTATGAGAACGCTAAGCCTATAGGGAAAAATCTTTGGCCGGTAAATCCTAGGAAAGATGAAACTATCAAGGCTGAAGTTTAGAAGTTGCTTAAGGCGGGTTTTATATAACCCGTTCTTTTGACTGAGTGGGTTTCAAATCCAATCCTGGTGGACAAGAAACAAAGAACAATCCGTATGTGCATAGAATTCAGAGATTTGAATAAGGCATGTACTAAAGATAATTAGCCCACACCCTTTATTGGTCATATTATCGATGAATGTGTAGGGAATAAGATTTTCCCCTTCATGGACGGTTTCTCAGGTTATAATCAAATTACTATCCGTCCTAAAGATCAACATAAGACAACTTTTATTTGCCCCTGGGGTACTTTTTCATATAAAAAGATTCCTTTTGGTCTTAAAAATGTTGGAGAAAATTTCTATTGGGCCATGTCTTATTATTTCCACGATATCAAGCATATCATCGAAGCTTATTTGGATGACTTAGTTGCTTGTTCTCAAAAGAGAATTGATCATCCTTATAATTTTCGATTGATTTTCGAAATATGTCGTTATTATAAAATCCGATTGAATATGAATAAGCACGTTTTCGCAGTCACATCTGGTCGGTTATTGAGGTTCATAGTGTACTGAAGGGATTTGTGTAGATCCTTTCAAGGTTGAGGAAATACTTTAGTTGCCTCCCCCGTCTACCATTTTTCAACTTTAGAGTCTCTAAGGAAAAACTAATTTCTTGAGGAGATTTATCGTCAATTATGCTGAGATTACAAAAGGATTTATGAGATTGTTGAAAAAAGGATTTCCATTACAGTGGGATGAATTCGCTTAGCGCTCGTTTGATTCTCTGAAAAAGGCATTAACCTTTGCTCATTTACTGATTCCACCTGATTATAGGAAGTATTTCTTCTTGTATCTCGCCGCGGTATATTCAACCATAGGTATGGTTCTAGTTCAGGAAGATGATGCTCTCTGTAAGCATGTGATTTATTATCATTGTATCTGTGGACTACTTCACCAAGTGGGCCAAGGCTATGCCTAATTTTTTGAACGATGGTGAAACAACAACCCTGTTTATTTTCAACCAAGTCATTTCTCGTTTTGGTATTCCTAAAGAGATTGTCACCGACCATGGCAGTCATTTTCATAACTCCATGATAGCTGAATTGGATCTCAAGTTAGGTTTTTGGAAGGATCATTCATCTCCTTACTATCCTCAGGCCAATGGGTAAGTGGAAGCTGTGAATAAATCCTTGAAGGTTATCCTGCAAAGGATGATCAATAAAGCTCGATCCAATTGGCACGTTATGTTGTATCCCGTGCTTTGGGCATACCGGATGTCAATTAAGACTGCAACTGGTTTCACTCCTTTTCAACTGGTTTACGGATTGGAATCAATCTTCCCCGTGGAATGAGAAATTGCTTCTCTTAAACTAGTTGTTGAATTTCTTCCAAACACTAGTAGTCTTGAAGAATTCCTCATTTATTTGGAACGTCTTGATGAGCAGCGTCGAGACGCAGCCACGATTAACGAAGCTCATAAGAAAAGGGTGAAGGTTCAATATAATAAGACTGTGTGACCTAGGGTTTTCTTTGAAGGTGACCTTGTCATGGTTTATGATCAAGACAAGGATGCCTTGGGGGCAGGTAAGTTTAAATCCACGTGGTACGGTCTTTACATCGTCAGAAGAGTCTTGAAAAGGGAGCTTATGAATTGGTTTATTTTAAAGGAAATGAGTTGGCGGAGCCTAGAAATGGGCTCTATCTTAAGAAGTATTATGCCTAGGCTTGTGCCTAGAATTTTCTTTTTTTGTGTACATATTGTATTTTTTTTTCATATTTTTCTATCAGTTTCATTGCGATGTTTATATTTTTGATCTTCCTTGGTAGGTATCTATGGATGATATGATATATTTAGGATTTGCTGATGGTGCTAGTCAACAGACCTAGAATTTGGCTTCCGCGACTTAGGTAATTTACTATCCATCTAGTTAGTTGTTAGTCTCAAGGGGCATATGTATTGCTCCTGATTCTAATAATGCTGCAAAATATACTCTTGTGATAAATCTACCATGTGAATCAATATCTCTTGGTGTTGGTTCGTTAATAGTTAGTTGGATTCACAACTAGTGGTGTCTCAATTCAATAACATCTATCGTGTCAGAGATCCTTATTTATATTGCCAATTTCTGAGAGTGATTTTATTATAGAGATCATTTAATTTCATTACATATATCCATATCCCACGATCAGATTTTTTTTTTTTCTGATTCATTAACTAATCAAGCATTAGATTGGCATATAATTCATTCATCACATTAAAAACATAAAAAATCATCAATTATCATTTGTATATATGAGAGAGTCACATCACAAAACTGCCTGTATATAGATAAGAGTCATATTAAATTGGGAAAAAAATGTCCTACAAAATTAGGGCTTATGTCCAATCATGTCTATCACAAAAAATATCAAGTCATCATAAAAACTATGTCTGAGGGCACTGCCCTGGATGAGCATCTCGGAAGAAGACTATGGCAGTTGCCACACGTCGGAAGAGTCGCACCCAATCCTGTGGTACACCAACCACATGTCTTTGTATATCTTCTGGCAGATCCTCCACTGCATCAATAGGCACTTGGCGGGTTAACCCCTCCAGGTTCCTCTGTATGGCATGAAGGACTCTCTTAGGATCACCCGCAACATTTTCTGCATCTCTTCCATGGCTCTTGTGCCTCGGTAGACCCTAAGGTCTTATTGGTCCTACATCTATTTCATGATCAATAATATTGTAAGTATTTTGTCATATAAAAAATAATTTCATTTCATATTTTTGAAAATAAAAAAAATAAAAAATCATAAAAGTAATCTTACAAATTTCTCCCCATGCAGCACTGGGTGGAAGTGGCAGATCTAGGTTTTCTCTGAAGTCCATACTTGCATAGGTGTATTCCTCAATGGCGATGACTTGTTATCCCCACCAAAGGAAGAAATCATCATCAAAGGTAGTCCTAGGGACCTCGCCACCCCATAGTCTCTTCATCAGGTCAGCCCACCTTGCTATGTGTGGATCTCTTGGGCTGCTGATCGTTGAAATCACCTTGGGTTGAAGCCTAGGTAATCTCTTAAAAAATAAAGTGCAAAGGATAGTTCCATATCCAAAATGTTTGGTCATATTCTTCTGAATTGAAATCAACTTCTTTTTCAAGTTGGCCAGTAAAGCTGTGCACCAATCATATAATGTAGTTATGCAATCTCATTGTGAAAAGAAGGATCATTGTAGCTCGTGAGGCTTGATGCAATGATATTGATACGACTACTCGGACAATTGTGAAAAGAAAGATACTCATGTGTAATCCCTCTACATCTCTGATTGGGATCTGAGTCCCAACCTTTTGAGTATCTGCTGAACATTAGATTCGAATGTAGTCATCTACATTGAGTCCTCCTGGGGCCTTCCCACTGGTTCTCCTCTCTAGGAAAGTTGAGTGATGAATTATATGTCTTCTACCTCAATCCGCAGAGGCATCTGATCAATCATAGAGGCATCTTATTCTAGATCCCAATAATTCAAGCAATCTTGTGTTTGTCTTCATGTTTGGCATTTTGAAGAATTTTAACAAACCACACCCTCTAAGGACATCCAATGCCAAAGGATCTTCCATCACTTCATTATCAATGGCACTGTGTTCCCTCTCTCTCCAACTAATAGTCATCCTGCATCATTCAACTTTTTCATCCATTAAATCTTTGATTCAAAAAATTGCGCTGCGCATACACAGGTTTCTTTCATACACAGTTGCGAATACACACGACTTCAATATGGTCAACCCGCGTATACGCAGAGGGTAAATCTAAAATTAATATTCCTATGGTCAAATCATTTGAAAACAACTTGAAATGATTAGGAAATTCAATAAGGATGATTTTGAGGGGATTACTAAGAAGATTTGCAGTGATCTGACTAAGAAATTGGGTGTATTGAAGTTGTTGGTTTTTTGCTCGAGATATTTTTTCTCCAAATTCACAATGCACAAATGAAAAATGTAAGTCAAAAAGGTGTATTTATACCAAAATTGCAATTTTTTTCAAAACCCACTTTTCTAAAGTTTGTGTCCATTTTTGAATTCATTAAACTTTATGACCTTTGTGGCTGTCAAGTGCTGGGATAGGTTGATTTTAGGACCATTTGAAGATTTTGAGACATTTTTTATCGCTTCGATTCCATGACCACTGACCCGTCATGACAGGTATTGTTTTCAACACTGGCATATAGGTTAGGGAAATCCATTTTCCATTGCATTATGCATTCTAGCCTCCATAATGTGATATCTTGCCATAGGGTCGATCCCATCATATTATGATTATTGAAACCATTTTCAATCGCCGATTTATAAAATCATGGCATGATGGTAGAGCCATCCTTTACATGGGCTTCCTAGTTAGATCCTTGCTAGAATATGTTTTCCATGCTGAAAAAATTGTGTAGGCTCGGGAGTCCTCTTTATTCCATAAACATGGAGGAACATAACAATCAAGTGGTTACGAGTTGTAGTAGAATTGGTGATCAGAGACCAATGAAATGGAGATAGGTTGTGACAGATATGATATAAGAAAAACAATCTCAGAAATAATAAGTAATAATATAATTGAAACTTTTAAGTGGAAGGGGTGTGGTAATTGTATATAGGATACTCCTTGAAATCAAATAGATATGGAAGCACATCATAACATGGTGGTTGACATCCCAAAAATTTATCCACGATACATCAAAATTTAGCAAGTACAAAGTGAGTAAGAATAGATTCGAAAATACAAAAAATTACTAAGGCATACAATGGACCTAAACCTGGGAAAGGAATCCAAATAATATTTTTTGAAAATTTTTGTACCTTGTGTATGTAGAAGGCTCAAGAATTTTGTGAATTACAAACTCGCAATATTAAATTATAAAGTTATTTTCTAAATGGTTTATTTTATAAGCACCTCGCCATTGGGAAGGCTAAGTATGATTAGAAACAAGATGATAATAGAAATTTCATTAGTGGAAACGAATGATAATTATAATTTTGATATCTAGAGATTTGAGATAATTTGATACAATAAGGTGAACAAGAGTAAATGCACACTAAATTTCATGGGAGATTTAGCAGAACTATAGGAAAATTATATATATATATATATATATATATATATATATATATATATATATATATATATATATATATATATATATATATATATATATATATATATATATATATATATATATATATATATATATATATATATATATATATACGGTCAAAAATTACGATGGGAACTCTTAACCAGGTTCAATGTTTTTTTTTTATATATAATTTGGGCCAATATCATATGTTAAAAAGGGAAAACATAAGAATATGTGTATGTATATGTGTGAGGTACACACGATAATGAACAGGTATATTAAATATATATGAGAGTCCATTTTCTTAACATTCCTTGAAAAATATGTGGCGAGTTCAGGTAAATGATGATAACTAAGGGATATGGCATCTAATTTTAGAAAAATTTAAAGTTGAGGAAAAGGGAAAATGGATATCCCTAGGCACCTTAATCAATAATTTCAGAGCAGAAATGATGTAAACTCCAAGAAGAGGGTTAACAAGATATCTTGAGTAACACATGTTAGAGAAGTACTTTTGCGAGATTTGGTGACATGAAAATTCTTTTTGATCTTAGCTATGCCCTATTATTCCAAGTTGTATTCCTAAGTCATCATAGTGACTCGTGTGGTACTGAGGAAGAACAAATGGAAGGGAATGGAATAAAAAAAACTAATTGAATTATAAAAAATCTGATTAAGACTTCCACATGAAAAGATTGACGTATAAGTAATGTGGATGAGACCAGGTCCATATGGACAAAGACAACACTTTTTGTGAAAATATTAAATTGAAGCAACTGTCCAACAGCCTTGATAATGCTTGTTGTGGAATATTTAATAATTTATAATGATGAGGGTGTATAAATAATTTTAGTGTATTACTTATCAACATCAAGATATGCAAACATAAATAGAAACCACACCTAAATAGCTCTTAATTAAACTAACTTTGTATTGAAAATTTCATATAAAAACTGGACAGCAACATATTATTGAAGAAGCTCATAATAGATGTAGTGAGATAACCTAAATAAATACATCAGTGGACATAAATTTCTACCACAACTATTCATTTTGCATGCTGATATTTTCTTAAAAAGAATACAAGTATCGACATAGAAAGATTCGTAAGTCATCAATATATCACGAAATAACCACAACACTGAACCCCAATTGGTCATGTGCAAATAATTTAAAGGAACAATGTATCTACTTTGGTAAATAGAAATATAATATTGCTGAGAGAAAAAAAAAAACCACTGATAGTTACATGAGCAAATGAGCTAAATAAAATGGTGGTCGCATCTGAATGTTCTGGGAGATAATAACTCTCCTCTCTAGTATAGTGAACAAAAAAAAGGATGATAATGACAAGAAGTATGACTACAGTGAAATGAATAATTATTCCCACACTGAGTTAAGATTGCTATTTCTTTTAACAAACTACGAGATCTTATAAGATAAATGTATTAAAGTATCCCTCTGATTGAACGAAGTGAAAAAATCCTATACTATATCAACCACGGAGTGTGGGATAAACAATGCACGTAAAAATGCAAAAGAATGAAAATTCCATGACTATACAACATGAAAAAGCATAACAAAGGGACCAAAATTGAAAATAATGTTGCAAAGTGGCGTTGAAAGAAAACAGTAGAACAATCGAAGATGAAAATAATTAAGCTACTTTGTTAAGTAGACAACAATATAATAAGGCAAGAAAAGGGAGTTATCCTAAACTTTACTTGTGCATGATCAATACGTTTGTGACATTTAAATTAAGATGAATGTATGTTAGTTCTATTTAGTGCAATCTCTCATAGAAGGAAAGAACGATAATTGAATTATGAATATATTATTATTGTTAAGAAAATAGTGCAAACATTATTGATACATCGGTTGACTGAAACTTAAATTGGAACCACGTGGAGGGGTCTCTATCGATTGGCAGAACCATTGGGAAGTAAAAGAATTTGTAATGATGAGTATACAATGATGCTACTAACTCTTATTGAGTGCAGGATATTGACCCTTGTTGGGTTGGAAAGCATGCATATGACCTTTGATGGATACATACATAATAATTAATGGTGCTTGTAATATAATTGGAAATAATTATATATGTATCCATGTTTCTTTTTTTTTTTCCCTAAGGGAAAATCGTAATTTCCATTAATAAGTTGAAAATTACAAGCTGTAGATGCTTTTAGAAAGCATATTCAATGAGAAGTGGTTGTTTCCGCATGTCCAAAAATTATCAAAAAATATATCCCAGGTAGGGAGATTGATAAATATAGCCTATTTACATGTGTTTGTGGAAAATATACATATAAATTTTGTGAATAATAAAAACATCAGATGCTATCAAAACTGTCAAAAATCAGGGCCCGACAGCCTTGGCTAGGTGCTAATCCTCATATGGTATGTGATAGTATTGGTAGTATTCATGTCTTGACTATTCCAGAATCAACCATTGACCCCAAGGCTAGTGTGCGACCTCCTTGGAAAGATCGTCCGAAATCTGGTTCCGCTCCCTGTAAATGCGTTGACATGTAATAGAGTCAAAAAGAGATTTAAAGTGCAAAGTATCTTCCAAGATGTTCCAGAGTGTGTGAAGGTGACACACAAATTTCTTTTTAAACCAATTAATGATGATTTTGGAATCCCCAAATATCTGAATGTGATGACATTCCTTCTCAAGTGAAAAGTGAAGTAAGTGACGAAGAGAAATGAGCTCTCCATAGTTGTTTGCCCCAACCCCCAAACCCATCTTCAATTTGAATGAATGATTTTCATTTAGGTGCAAAATCGCATCCCCTCCACAACCAGTTTGTTGAGTAGAACCATCGAAGTATGCCCAAGGATGGATTTTATCAATAGATTCAACAGTAATCGTGCGAGGAGGGTAAGAGTGTTCATCATCTAGAAGGTTGTTATAGATGGAGATGAGGTGAGATGATGCATGATGCCAAAGTGGGGCTTTATCTTTGAATATCATTTTGGTCCTTTTGCAATCAAATGCACTAGCAAATCACAAGAGAGAGGTTCCGAGCTTTTGTGGGCTGCACCACAGACCACCACATCTTCCAAGCCTCCATTACATTCAGGCCATGCCAGTGAATGGATATGTGCAAAGAAGAGATAATCTGGTCCCATAAAGATGAAGTGATAGGAAAAAAGTGAAAGAGATGATCAATAGATTCAATATCTTATCGAAAAAGGATACATTAGGTGGGACCATGGAAGAATATTCTCTGTAATTTGTCTCCAGTGGGAGCCTTATTGCGAAGAATACACCACATAAATAACTTGGTTCTAGGAGGCACTTTCAATTCCCATACCATGCTCCACCACCAGACAAGGACATGAAGATTATGATAAGAGAATATAACTGGATATCCATCCTTTGGTGTATATGTACCATGCAGAGCGTGTTCCCATATAAGCTCATCTTGACCTTCAATTATTCGAATGTGGGATTCAAAGAGTGCATATATGTAATATTTCCGAACAAGTCACCATATATCAGGAATATCAAGTTGATCAAGAGATTTCCATGCTTGAAAGAAAATAGTAGAGCTGTATAGATCAACTATATGGGAAGTAAGAGGTATGGAGGAAGTTGATGAATGTTTCCACAGCCCGACCAAGGGTCTAATCCAATGCGAGCCAAGTTACCCGATCTGATTCTCCATACCAATCCATCTTGGATGAATGGAAATGTTTTCAATACTATTTTCCAGATAATAGATATATTATTGCGATTCCAATTAGGGTGTGTGATACACTCAATAAATAATCATGACTAATATATTTATGTATGACCACATTAGACCAAATATTCTTAGAAGTGAGTACCTACCATCCCATCTTTGTTGCAAGTGCTTTCACAAAGGCCTCTAAATTATTCATACCCCAGCCTCCCCATTTCTTAGGCAGAGAAATGTGATCCCATCAAACCTAGGCATATGTATGTCCATCTTGCTTCCCTTTCCATAAGAGTCTGCAAAAAAGCTGTTGAATCTTAGACAATATTCTCTTCGAAATCCATGCCAATGACATCCAGTATATTGACATGGAATCCAACACGGATTTAATAAGGATAAGACGACCTGCCCGAGATAGCCATCGGTGATACCAGAAATTAATCCTCCTTTCGATCTTAGCAACCTACCAGGTCCAATCTGCAAATCTGTAATCAGATGGTTTAAGTCTAAAGCCAAGATATTTGAGGCCATCTTCAAAATGGAGAAGAGTAAATGGGAATCTATGGTGAGCATAGGTAGAGTCATGGTGGGAGAACCATACAACTGACAAAGTAGATTTGTGATTATTTCATTCCATCCTTGTGGCTAGAGAAAAATACTTTATTACAGAGGAGAAAGCAGAGGAGTCCCCAATCGAGACATTAAGGAAGATAAGAACATCATCAGAAAATAATAGATGGGACAAAATGCATCTCTCAGTAATTTTGAAGCCTTGCAACCTGCCAAATCTTCATTCTTCAAATATGAGCCTAATCAAGCCCTCCATAATTAGCAGAAACATAAGGGTCGAGAGAGGGTATCCTTATCAAAGTCCATGCCCAACATGAAAAAAAATGAGATGAAGATAATTAATAAGCACACTGAATGAGTCATTGGAAATACAACACATGATCCAGTTAATAAAAGCAATAGGAAAACCTAGATGAGTTAAAAGCATTTGCAAATATAACCAATTGGTACGATCAAATGCCTTAGCAAGGTAAATCTTGAGAATCAAGCCTTTCAGCTTCTTGATCTTAATGTGTTATGAAACCATGCAGAATCTCATCCTCCCATGTAGAATCTTCAGTGGGTAAGTTCTTCCACTTGATGAGATACTTTGAAATTGATCGATTTCGTAGCTGTCAAGTTCTTGTTTTCGTGACTACTTCCAATATGATTTTTCCTTCCTCATCAAGTTTTGGAATTATTGTTTGAACTGGAATTTTGTCACCTATAACCTTCTTTAAGCATTAAAAATGGAAAATTGGATGCACTCGCGAAGAAGCAGGAAGCTCCAATTTGTATGCCATAGTACCAATCTTTAGCAACACCTTGTAAGGACCATAGTACTTTGGCCATAATTTATTATCCTTATTAGCTTGCTTGAGGGACATTTTTTTGTATGGTTGTAGCCATAAAAATACCCAGTCTCCTACATCAAAACTTCTCTCGCTACAATTTTGATCTACCTGTGGTTTCATTTGGTTTTGTGCAAAATTTAGGTTATCATTTAAGAGTTGGAGAACTTCTTGTTGATGCTCGATGTGATCTTCCACTACTTGAACCTTGGAATTTTCTCTTAACGATGATGTGATGGACAGTGGATGATATCTATAAGGTGCCATAAATGGGGTCATTTTTGCTGCAGTATGGAAGGAAGTGTTATACCACCATTTAGCGAGAGGTAACCAGTTGACCCATTGTGTTTGCTTATCAGATACAAAACAATGAACATATCCTTCCAAACATTTATTGACTATCTCAGTTTGACCATCAGATTGAGGATGATAAGATGAGCTATGAGATAGTTGAGTACCCAAACAAGAAAATAATTTTGTCCAAAAATTTCCAATAAAAATGGATCTCTGTCATTTACAATAATATTTGGGTTTCCATGTAGCTTTTGAATTGTTTCCATAAATGCAGTAGCAACTTTACTTGCTTTAAATGGATGAGATAATGCACAAAAGTGTGCATACTTGGTAAGTCTATCAACTACCACCATGATGACACTATTTCCTTCAGACTTAAGCAAACTTGTGATAAAATCCATTGAAATATCTTCCCAACGTTGACTTGGAATGGATAAAGGTTGTAGAAGACCCGGGGTCTTAATTGTCTCAACTTTATTTTGCTGGCAAACGAAACATTCCACCACAAACTTTTGAATATCAATTTTAAGACCATCCCAAAAAAATTATTTCTTCACCTTGTGGTAAGTTTTTAAAAATCCTTAGTGTCCTCCTAAAGGAGAAGTGTGTAATTCCAAAAGAATCTTTTGTTTTATTTGGGAATTCTTACAAATATATAAGCAATCTTGTACCATAAGGAATCATTTTTCCAACTAAATGTATCAGATGTACTAGGATCTTGCTACAACTTTTGAATGAGTGTCCACACTTCTTCGTCCTTATTCCATTCATCCCTTACTTCACTTATCCAATCTAGTTGGATAATAGAAATGGCACAAAGCAATGCTTCCACCTCTTCATCCTTTCTTGAGGATGCATCTGTGACAACATTTAACTTCCCTTTTTTGTAGATGATTTCAAAGTCATAACCCAACATCTTTGTGACCCATTTTTGCTGCTCTTCTGAAGATAGTCTTTGTTCCAAAAAATGTTTAAGACTATCATGATCAATTTTTACCTTGAAGTGTCTTCCCATTAGGTAAGGTTGCCATTTATTTAGTGCATATAGTATTGCCATCATTTCCTTCTCATAAATAGCTTTATGTAAATACTTTCCTTTGATTGGAAAAATTTCAAAAGCAATGTGTCTTCCTTCTTGCATTAAAACAATACCAATTCCATTTCCTGAGGCATCACATTCCACAATAAAGGTTTTTATGAAGTCTGGCATAACTAAGACCGGTGCTAGGCACATTGCCTATTTAAGATGTTAAAAGGCCTTAGTTGCTCCAGGAGTCCATGAAAATGCATTTTTCTTCAATAATTTTGTTAAAGGTGCTGCTATTCTCCAATAATTCTTAACAAACTTGCGATAATACCCTGTTAACCCGAGAAATCATCGCAACTGCTTTATGGTTGTGGGGACTTTCCATTCCTTAATGGATTTAATTTTGTCAGGGTCTACCTTAACACCCTCATGAGATACAATATGAACCACATATTCCACCTCTTGTTCTCCAAAGAAACATTTGGATGTTTTTGCATATAATTGTTTCTCCTCCAATAGTTTAAGCACCATGTCAACATGTTGAACATGATCCTTCAAAGACGCACTGTAGATTAGTATATCATCAAAAAATACTAGCAAAAATTTTCTAAGGAAGGGTTTGAAAATGGAATTCATTAACCCTTGAAATGTAGAAGGTGCATTGGTATGGCCAAAAGGCATGACCAAAAATTCATAATGACCCTAATGAGTTCAAAATGTTGTTTTCGGAATATCTTCTGTCTTCATTCTAATTTGATGATACCCTGAACAAAGATCCAACTTGGTAAAATAAATTTCTCCATGTAATTCATCCAATAATTCATCAATCATAGGAATGGGAAATTATCTTTAATAGTGAGCTTATTGATCTCCCTATAATACAGACACATGCGCCATGATCCATCCTTCTTATGCACCAATATTACTGGAGCACAGAAAGAACTTTGACTAGGTTGAATTATACCAACCTCTAACATTTCTGCAATCATACGTTCAATTTCACTCTTTTGGACATAAGGATATCTGTAAAGCCTGATGTTTGGAGGAACACTTCCTGGAATCAAATGAATAGCATGATCATGATCACAAATAGGTGGGAGGCCTTTGGGAGTTTCAAACACCTTGGGATGATTGTCCAATACTTTTTGGAGATATGGAGAAATAGATGATTTTGATGTTGGAACTTCTAGTGAGCATAATTTTGCAATTACGCCTCGTTGTTATTTATTCAGAAGATTTTTCATGACATTAGAGCTTATTATCTTTCCTGGCTTCCCTGCGATACCCCGTAATTCGACTTCCTTTCCTTTCGAAAAAAATTTCAAGAAAAGTTCTTGAAAATTAAAAACTACAGTCCCCAAAGATTGTAACCATTGTACTCCTAGTACACCATCAGCACCTCCCATTGGAATGGAAAGCATTAAACTATTAAATACATATTCCCCCATGGTTAGCTTGATATTATGACATTTTTGAGAGCAATTTATAGTTCCTCCATTTACAACCATCACTTGACACTCTCGTGCTGGGTATAGGAAACAATTCAATTCATTGGCTACCTTACAATGATTAAAATTATGGGTACTACCTGAATCAATCAACACTATTACATTTTTGTTCTTGATATGTTCTTCTATCTTGAGAGTTTGAGGAGTGGTAATTCCTGCCAACGATATGGTTGGACTCATTTATTCTTCTTCTAGGGTTAGTTCCTGGTGTATATCATCTTCTTTTGAAGTTTCTTGTTCATTTTATTCCTCATCTTCACAATCTATGTAAAATAATTTCTTCTCAGCACAATGATGACCTTTAGTGTATGTGCTATCACAACTATAGCAAAGCCCTTTAGCTATTTTTTCTTCCAATTTATGTGGTTTCAACCTTGTAGGTTGTGGAAGTCTAGGAGTAGCAACACTTCCATATTTATAGATGTGAGTGGTAGGCTTCCTTGTCGCCATAATTTTACACCACTGCTAATCTAGCGTCTTCTCCAAAATACTGTGTTCCCAAACACGAACTTCATGTTGGATGTTATTAATTAAAGTCCCTATGAAGACAACAATCTTGTGTTCCTCTGGAGTATCGGTTACCCTTATATTCAATTTTTGGAAGTCCTCAATGTGCTCCACCACTGAACCCTTTTGTTCTAGATTTATCAATTGGCTAAAGAAGGTGTTTCTCTTTGTATCCTCATAATGTGCTATCATTTCCTTCGTAAAAATTGATCATGTAAATATTTTTACAAGAGAAAAGCCATCGATACCATACAAATGTATTTTTTTCTAAATGTAAAGTTTCAATGCATACTTTTTGTGTGTTTTGCACATTATTGAGATCAAAATATTGCTCCATCTGTAGTATCCATGTTACGGGATCCTTGCCATAAAACTTCCTCATATATCCATATTTGGAATATGGTGGTTCTTCCATCCAACATTAGAGTTTATAAAATTACGATTAACATTTATTTTGTTCTCATCATGAGTTTCCTCTACTATATTTTCGCCATTAGGAAACATTTCTTGTATCATGTAATATCCTGTTTCGGGGATATCTCTAAAACACGGAAAACTCCAACGAGAGATTGACTGGGAGGGCATTTACCGGATATGTCGCCTCTAAAGAGGATGAGATCCGAAGGCTATCTGGCCCTTTCCAGACTCTGTCTAAGAGTGAAAGATAAACACACCAAGTGGTATAGAACTAAAGCGCTCAAAACAATAATAGAAATAGAAAGAGAATACATCAACTACGGCAACAACAACAATTACGACAACTCAACTAGAAAATAGAGAGAAAATGAGGAGCCATTTTATTAATCCGAGAAATCTAATGAAGTACAAGAGGTGATATTGTGCAAGGAAAGTGAGAAAACACTCTCAGAAAAGACAGGAAATGGCTGCTCTATGAACTGCGTCCCAACTGCTGGAAAAATTCCGTGTAGCTGTTACTGTTGGAATCAATTGAAGATTAGGGGCTGATCCCGCCGGAATGAGCTGAAAATCGGCAAACATCCTCTCCTCGACAACTCAGACAAGATCCAAAAACCATTCCAAGAATGGCCAACCCCAGAAATCACGAGAAATTGCCTCCCCAGTGAATTACACTGGCCTCCAAGGCACTGCGCAGTGGCTAGATAGAAACAACTGAAATACTGCCACAAACTCTGCCAAAAACCTCCGATGGGAAAAGGCTGACCCTCTGCTCAAAATCCCGGTGAAATCACCTGTAGAAACCCCATTCCGAAGCTCCTCCACAATGGACTACGTCCTCTCTCCCAGTGACTGCGCAGTATCTATAAGCTCCAGCTCCACAACAAACCAAAACAATGAAACGACTCAAAAAATACTGAAAAAAAAACCTTGCCCGAGCAGGCACTCGAAGTCCCCTAGGGCGAAGGGCAAGATCTCTGACCGGAGACACTCAATGCACTAAACAGTGCTGCAGACAGGCTAAACAGCCAGCGTACTCAAGAAGACAAAAGTCTCACTCCAAAATCATCAACTCAAGAATGATCCAAATGAGGAGGCTCCTCCATATTTTATAGCATTGGTTTCCCTCCAAAACCCAACGTAGCGTCTCTCTCCTCCACATACTCATCCTTATCTGTGCAGAAGCTTCTAGAGTGTATGTAGGCCCCCCTCCTCTACGTGGTGTTTGGCCCCCTTGACTCCCCTTGAGTCACAACGTTGTGCTACTAGGCGGATGTCTTATTCTACTCAAGTGAGTTAGACCCTCTTTATTCACTTTTTATTTATTTACAAACCATAGACGGAAAAACTGTACAAAATTGAATATTCCAATTAGCTGTCGCTAATTAGGAATATTACAGTCCCCCCCAGAAAAATGTTGCTTGTCCTCAAGCAACTAAAGTGATGGATGCTACAAAATTTTCTCGCTCTCCCAAGTGGCATCCTCATTCGGCAAATTCTTCCACCTCACCAAGAATTCCGGGACCGTCCTGCTCCGTAACCGCCTCTCCCTGGTATTAATAATGGCCTCCAGCTGCAACACCAAGTGCCCCTCATCATCTGTAGGCAGTAGCTCCTCTGTCACCATCAATTTCTGTCCCAGTGCCTTCTTCAGGCATGATACATGGAAAATGTTGTGGATCTTGCTGCCTTGGGGCAGCTCCAACTCATATGCAACCTACCCAATCCTGCATATCACCCTGTATGGCCCGTAGAAACGAGGCTTGAGCTTCTCAGCTCCCTTCTGCTTCAGCAATGACTGTCGGTATGGCTGTAAGTGTAGGTAGACCAAGTCCCCTACCTCAAACTATCGCTCCACCCGACCTCTGTCGGCATACAACTTCTGCTGGTTCTGTGCTATAGCCATGTTGTCCTTGAGAGCTTGGAGAATGTCCTGACTCTCTTGGATCCACATCTTGGCCCTAGGAGCCTTACTCGCACCGAACATCACATCAGCAAATGATAAAGGATGGTACCCATACAAAGCGTAAAATGGTGACATACCAATAGACATGTGATGTGTCGAGTTGTAGTAGTACTCCCCCAAATGCAACCATCTCAACCATGCTCAATGCTGCCCATTGACATAGTTACGCAAGTAGCCCTCTAGCCACTTGTTAACTATCTCCGTCTGTCCATCCGTCTGTGGGTGGTAACTGGTACTCGGTGTAAACTCCATCCTCACTAGCCAGAAAAGATCCTGCCAAAATCCGCCCATGAAGCGGCTGTCCCTGTCACTGATGATGGTCTTAGGAAGACCATGCAACCTGAAAATCTCTCGGAAGAACAACTCGGCCACCTATGCTGCTGTGTAATGCGCAGATATGGCGAAAAAGTGCGCATACTTTTTCAGTCTATCAACAACGACAAAGATACAATCCTTACCCCGCACCATGGGCTACCCTGCGATGAAATCCATCAATATGCTCTCCCATTTCCCCTCTGAAATGGGAAGAGGCTGCAACAACCCTGCAGGATGGCTCATATCCCTCTTATTCCTCTGACAAATATCACACTTCGTGATGTGCTGGAGTACGTCCTCCTTGAGGCCCTTCCATGAGAACCTCTCTCTAATGGCCCTGTAGCTTTTGGTAAACCCCTGATGGCCTGCCAATGGAGAATCATGTGATGCCTGGAGTATCTTCTTCTTAAGCTGAGATCCCTCAGTCAAGAAGATCCTATCCCTGTAATAGATGATCTCGTCGACCACCCTGTACCTGTCATCTGCCACCTGTCCGTCCAACACCTCACATGCAAACCTGTCCTTGGAGTACTCAACTAAAAGTCGAGCCCTCCAATCTGTATCCAAGCTCATAAGAGATAACGTGGCCGGTCTACGTGAAAGGGCATCTGCTACCACGTTATTCTTACCCTTGACGTACTCAATTTCAAAGTCATATTCTTGGATCTTACTGATCCACTTCTGCTGCCTCTCCTGTAGCTTCTTCTGCTCCAAAAAGAACCTGAGGCTGTTGTGGTCAGTCCTCACCCTGAATCTGTTCCCTACCAGATATTGCTGGAATTTGGCTAAGGCATGCATGATGGCCAACATCTCCTTGTCATATATGGAATACAACCTCTCATGCGGAAGGAGCTTCCGGCTCTCAAAAGCTATAGGGTGTCCCCCCTACATCAACATTGCGTCGATCCCCTCTCTCGACGCATCACACTCCAAGACAAATGGCTGCGTAAAATCCGGCAACGCAAGCATTGGGCAGCTACTCATCACCTCCTTGAGCCTATCAAAGGCTCGCTGCGCTATATCTGTCCAACTGAATGCCCCTTTCTTCGTCAAATATGTAAGGGGTGCAGCAAGCTATGAGGACCCTCTGACGAACTTCCTGTAATAGGTATATATCCCAATGAACCCTCGAAGTTTCGTCACATTCTTTGGCTCCAGCCAATCTCTGATGGCTCTAATATTCTCCTCGTGGACCCTCACTCTGTCCACTCCAATGATGTGACCCAAATACAACATCTTTGTCATCCCAAACTCACACTTGGAGAGCTTAGCATAGAACTGTTGCTCTTCCAAGATGCGTAGCACTGCCTCTATATGCTGGAGATGATCCTTCCACGTCCTGCTATATATGAGTATGTCATCAAAGAAAACCAATACAAAATTCCTCAGATGACTGCGGAAGATATGGTTCATGCAAGACTGAAAGGTAGCTGGTGCATTGGTCAGCCCAAAAGGAATAACCAAGAACTCAAAGTGCCCATAATGACACCTGAAGGCGGTCTTGGGAATGTCCTGTTCCCTCATGTGAATCTGATGGTACCCTGATCTCAAATCAATCTTTGAGAAGAACTTAGCTCCTCTCAGCTCATCCATAAGCTCATCGATCCCGGGTATAGGGTACCTATTCTTCAGAGTCTTCTTGTTCAGGGCTCTGTAGTCAATACACATCCTCAAGGTGCCATCCTTCTTCTTCACCAGCATTACAGAAGAAGCAAACAGACTCGTGCTCGGTCTGATGTGTCCAAGAGCCAACAACTTCTGGATGGCCCACTCAATCTCATCTCGATATGCTTTGGGATGCCTATAGGGTGTAGTGATCACCGCCTGGATACCCTGCTCAAGCTCGATGGTATGCTCAAACCCTCTATCCGGTGGCCGTCCTGGTGGAATATCCCAAAACACTACCTCATGCCTGTCAAGGATGGCCTGTATCTCGGGATGAACTGCTCGACCGGTGGTCTCTGCCTCTGATGCCCGCAACTCAACCGCCCACTCTATGTCTCCCTTTCGGAAGTCTGCCTCCATCCAATGTGCCGACACTGTCCGAGGTAGGTAAGTATGCATCCCGCAGATCTTCTCATGCTTCCCGGTCTTCTTGTCATCCCACTCCATCTCTAAGGCCTCCCAATCCGTGGTGACCTTCCCCAGAGTAATCAGCCACTGAACACCCAGTACCACATTGGTATTTGGTATGTTGACCACGAAAAAGTGATCAGTCACGGTGTAAGTACCCATCGTCATTGCTAACTCTGGAACATACCGGGCACACTACATCATCTGGGCTCCTGGGACCAAGACTGAAAACCCGTCAAAACTCTCGGTCGGTATACCCCTCCTCTCGACCATCTGTGCATCAATGAAGTTGTGGGTTGCCCCACTGTCAACCAAGACTGATACTCGCTGGCCATGTACTGTCCCACGTACACGCAACGTCAAATACTTAGGAACTCATCGCAAAGCTGCAAGGGCCCCTCCTGTGGGTGCAAAAGCTGCACCTCCTGTCCCTGGAGGTGGAGGCGGCAACTGATCCTGGGTCATCTGACTATCTCCTGCCTCTTCATCATCCTCCTCATCCTCTTCCCCGCTATTATCGGAGAAGACCTCAATGAAGTGTGCTTTTCCAGCAGCACACCTATGCCCTGGTGCCCACGGCTCCTGAAAAGTGAAGCACAGCTGCTTCTTCCTCAACTCCTTACTGGCCTCATCATCT
Organism: Pinus albicaulis; assembly: GCA_034641835.2. NCBI lineage: Eukaryota > Viridiplantae > Streptophyta > Pinopsida > Pinales > Pinaceae > Pinus > Pinus albicaulis. The sequence continues at coordinate 1,678,584,364 of CM076580.1, forward strand.
ACTTGTGCCCGTCCTGGATTCCCCTTTGGAGGAGGAACCCTCACATCCTTCCCCTTGGGCTAGAAACCCTGTCTCTAGGGGTAAGGTGTCTGCGTCCTAGGCAATGCATCCTGCAAATCCCTGGTCCTACTGATAGCATCCTGGAGTGTAACTGGTCTAGTAGATCTGACTAGACCTCGAAGTGGCTCTTCCAATCCCTCCAAAAACATATAGATCATCAGTGTCGTGGATAGATCTGGCACCATCACCGAAACCCTCAAGAAATCTGCAATGTATGTCTTTGGGCTCCTTGTGTGTTAGAGCTTCGTCAGCTTAAAAAAATGTTGTTTTGGATCCCTCCGCTCAAAACGCTCTATCAATCTCCTGGTAAACTCGACATATGACGTCACTGTGGAATGCCTGAGTGTCACCATCCCATGGAACCACTATTCCTGGGCCTCACCATCCAAATGTAATGTTGCCACCTTGATGGCCTCCGTCTTCGACATCTGGTTAAGCTGGAAATATATATCCAGCTTCTCCACCCAAGACTTTGCCGAACTGTTTGATGATCCATCAAACGTAGGCAAATGAAATCTACTAGAGGCACGGTGGGAATCTCCATCATGATAATGCCGGTGCCCTCTATGATGGTCGCGGGGTCTACTGTCTCGCTGGAGCTGCACAAAATCTCTGAATGTGAGAGCATCCTTGGACTCCTGCCTGTAGGAATGATACTCTATAAAATACTCATCTAAGTGTCCAGGCTCTGCCTCCTGCCGGGCTCTTGCCCCTTTATCTTCTCCCAAGAAAGTGGGCATGGTAGAGCGAGTAGGTGCACGTGAAGCCGTCGTCTGAGGAGTATCACGCTGAGCAGCACCCTGCTCTGGAAAATGGTGGGATGTACCTGATCCCTCTCCGACCTGGAAAACCCGTGGAGCCTCATGCTGCCTAGCCTCCACAACTGTGAACCTTTGTCCCATCACCTCAATCTGTCAAGCTAAATCCTGCACCGACTTGAGGAGTGCCTCTCCAAACTGTTTGGCCTCTGAGTCATCTACCATCAGCTCTTTCTCTCTCAAATCTACTACAAGCTCCACCTGTTCTGCGTCTGTTACATGGTCTTTCTCCTGATCTGCGTCCTCTACCTGGGCACAATTTTCCTCTTCGTAGGTGGTCTCCAACCTACGCTCACGGTCTCTATACTTCCTACCTCTATATGGTCTCTTTCCTAATGTCATAGACCACAGGCTAAGCCAGAACTATGCTCTGATACCACTGTAATATCCTGTTTAGGGGATATCTCTAAAACTCCAACCAGAGATTGACTGGGAGGGCATTTACCAGATATGTCACCTCTAAAGAGGATGAGATTTGGAGGCTATTTGGCCCTTTCCAGACTCTGTCTAGGAGTGAAAGATAAACACACCAAGTGGTATAGAACTAAAGCGCTAAAAACAATAATAGAAATAGAAAGAGAATACAACAACTACGGCAACAACGACAACTATGACAACTCAACCAGAAAATATAGAGAGAAAATGTGGAGCCATTTTATTAATATGAGAAATGTAATGAAGTACAAGAGGCGATCTTGTGCAAGGCAAGTGAGAAAACACTCTCAGAAAAGACAGGAAATGGCTGCTCTATGAACTGCGTCCTAGCTGCTGGAAAAATGCCATGTAGCTGCTACTGTTGGAATCGATTGAAGATTAGGGGCTGATCCCCTTGCCAGAATGAGCTGAAAATCGGCAAAGCTCCTCTCCTCGACAACCCAGACAAGATCCAAAGACCATTCCAAGAATGGCCAACCCCAGAAATCATGAGAAATTGCCTCCCCAGTGAATTACACTAGCCTCCAAGGCAATGCGCGGTGGCTAGATAGAAACAGCTGAAATACTGCCACAAACTCCGCCAAAAACCTCCGATGGGCAAAGGCTGACCCTCTGCTCAAAATCCCGGCGAAATCACATGTAGAAACCCCAATCCGAAGCTCCTCCACAATGGACTGCATCCTCTCTCCCAGTGACTGCGCAGTCTCTATAAGCTCCAGCTCTGCAACAAACCCAAACAATGAAATGACTCACAAAATACTGAAAAACAAACCTTGCCCGAGCAGGCACTCGAAGTCCCCCGAGGCTAAGGGCGAGATCTCTGACCGAAGACACTCAATGCACTAAACAGTGCTGCAGACAGGATAAACAGCCAACGTGCTCAAGAAGACAAAAGTCTCACTCCAAAATCATCAACCCAAGAATGATCCAAATGAGGAGGCTCCTCCATCTTTTATAGCATTGGTTTCCCTCCAAAACCCAATGTAGCCTCTCTATCCTCCACATACTCATCCTTATCTGCGCAGAAGCTTCTAGAGTGTACGTAGGCCCCCCTCCTCTACGTGGTGTTTGGCCCCCTTGACTCCCCTTGAGTCACAACGTTGTGCTACTAGGCGGATGTATTATTCTACTTAAGTGAGTTAGACCCTCTTTACTCACTTTTTATTTATTTACAAACCATAGACGACAAAAATATACAAAATCGAATATTCTAGTTAGTTGTCGCTAATTAGGAATATTACATATCAACTTTGTCAAACCTTTCATGTCTGCTTTTAGATCATTCTTCATGTTTTCCATGTTGTCTTTTATTTTTTCTTCCATGTCATCCATCTTAGATTCCATGCCAGCTTCCATTCCTTCCATGCCTTTCTTCATACCATCCATCTTATCTTCCATGCCTTTCTTCAAAACTTCCATTTCATTTTTTGTTGCTCTTTGCGAGAGCGAAATTTGGTGCACTTGCTCTTGTAATTTTGACATGTCATGTTGTAGTTATTCGTCTTCATGAGTCATAGTAGAGCCTTCTAAAGGCTTAATGGGTGTTGAATTCTTTTTATGGGGCATTTCAGACCCCAATACTGATATCTATTCTACAATATTCCCTTGGAATCAATTCAAACTGAATTTTCACACAAGACTTATCCAATTTGAAAAAAATATAACACACCTTTTTATTGATTTTAAGGAGCTCGATAATGAAACTAAATTATCTCTGTGATTTTGGATCTTTAATATCTTAAATTTGGCCCTGTAGTAGCCCTCTAAAGCTTCTTTCCAATGGCACAGGTCTGGCTTGATTTGGATTCTTCAAGGCAAATTTATACCCAATATCCCACAATGACCTAATTATGGACTGGTTCAGTAGAGAAAACTTTTACGACATGTCACGTGTCACTTTTTCCTCCTTCAACTTTGAAATTGATACATAGAAAGCTACAGTCCATGTACTTGTGGCCAATTTTTACAGAATTCCAATCCGATGCTCAGAGAGAGAGTTATGACGATTTTACCACGGTTACCTCTTTGAGATGAAATTCGGGAGCCTGAAATAAACCTAATTTCCACAGATCATATAGATGAAAATGTTGCGAACCAAGATCGGAAATTTTTACAAGTCGTTCCTCAGTATTTCAACTTTGCTTTGTAAAAATTTCAGCATCTGAAACTTAGTAGAAAAAAAGTTATAGCGAAACTTCCACGATGACCTGTTTTAGGTGCAATTGGAGAGCCTGAAAAAACCCTAACTTCCACAGATCATATCTCCGAAAATATTGTGAACCAAGATCTGAAATCTTTACACGAAGTTCCTCAAGATTTCTTCTACACACTATAAATTTTTTATCTTTTGCACCTTCGTAGAAAAAAAATTATAGCTAAAATTCCACGATGACCTGTTTGGAGCAGTGAAAGCATATAATCCAAAGCTCTGATACCAAATGTTATGAAACCAACTCCAAAAAATAGAAGAAAATAGAGATCAATGCCTTAGTAATCAGACACTTCGAGGGGGAAACCTCCAATACATTACATAAAGTAACAATTCTTGGATGATACAAATGAAAAAACCTCCTTCTATATATAGGAGTCCATGGGATCACAATATAATCCTAGCCGACCTAACAATTATAATGTAAGGGCATAATAATAACAATATTGGGGTTACACGGGTACAAAAATAACAATAAGGGGGCTACACTAACAATAATAAGGGACTATACTAGTAATATAGGGACCTAACATAATGGAATGGAGGACCTCCAGTGCAATGCGAACAACTTCATGGATCTAGTGATGATTAAGGAAGAAAAACTGTTCAGAGGATATGTGCTCAGATTATACAGGTTTAAGTCAGTTGGCAATGATCTTATATATGTAATTATAAAGAGAAATATGTTGAAAGTCATTGAAGGAGCAGGGAGAGTCAAAATTGGGGATGAGGGCAATGAATTTCGAGTTGAAAGCATCAAACATGCAACCGGTAACCCTGCATTCTTCAATAACTTGGAGTAATTCGTTGCCTAAGAGATCAAAAAATGCAAGGTACAGTTCAAATGGGCAGCCATCCGGTCCCGGACTCTTGTCTTTTTTGAACCATTTGAGGGTTCCTTCCAGTTCACCCATGGATACAGGTCTAATGAGATCCTCGACAGCCTCATGCTCAAAAAACCTGGGAATCAATCCAACCACTTTGATAATCTCAGCAAGTGTGGCAACCTAAGGTGCTTTATAAAGTTGACTAAAATGTGTTGTACCAAGGGAAGGCAACTGATTAAAATATTGAACCCTCTAACCAGATTCATTCTCCAGATGCCAGATCATGTTAATATTCCATCGACCATTTGAAAAATAATGATAAAACTTGGCGTTGTCATCGCTAGATTGCAACCAAATAGCTTGGCTTCTAAGTCTCCATGTTTCTTCTCTATCCTTTAAAATGCGCAACCTCTCAGCGTCCAAATGTGTAAGTCGAGTTTTATCATTGGCCGATTCAAATTCTGTGCCATCCATAGATTCCATAGAAGCTAATTCCTGTTCAATATTGATAAGTGCATGGTTGTCTGACTCCTTCTTGGCCCTTGCCCAATCAATAGTTTTCCTTTTAATACTGAGGTGCCTAGAGGCAAAAGAGGTAGTAAGTGCTTGAATAGGGGTAGGTGGGTTGGAAATCCAATACTCAACAACCAGTCTGATATACTTCTCATCCTTAAGCCAGGTCACATTGAACTTTAAAGGAGCTTTAGGCTTGCGATAATTTCCCACAATCTCAAGATATATGGGGGAATGATCTGATATTCCACCCGATCCCACCCATTGCCTATAAGAGGAGAGACCATTAAGTAGGAATTATTTAATGAGGAAGTGATCCAACCTTCTGGCAAGCATAACATCACCAATTCTTCGATTACGCCAGGTACGTTTAACCTAGGCCATGGGAATATCAATAAGGTGGTGGTTCTCTAGAAGAGTACCAAAGGTGTTAGAGAGAGGATCAACCTGTGCAGAGTGTCCCCAGGATTCAGAATGGCCAATAGAAAATTTGAGATCACCCTCCATAATGATATTATCAGCCTGCATAAATGATGTATTAAGGAGAAACTCCCAGAAACTAACCTGGTTTATACAGGATAAACATTTATCATTATAATTTCCCTAACCAAATATGAAGAAAATATATCTGCCCCCATAAATCCATCACCACCCCAGGTATTAATCGTATTGATAGATCTTAGATTGAATCCGAAGAAAATACCACCATATCATCCTCTAACATCATCTGCAAAGAAATGCTAGCCAGGTCTAAGGGCTTCAAGGGTAGGGATAATCTGATCAATAGGTCTGAGGGTTTCCTGTAGGAAAATAATATCCACAAGCTGAATTTCAAGGAGTCTTTTGATGGCTAGTTTTTGGCAGGACTAGCCAACCCCCGACAATTAAATGAAAGCCACTTCATAAGGAAACAAAAGGAAGGGTGGTAGATGCTCTAAGGACGCTGTCAAGATATAGTTTCCTGCCTTCAGCCACATCCAAACCAGCCTAGTGGATAGCCTTGGATATAAAGGAGTGTTTGCCCCTGGTGGATTTTGGGGGATGAGAGCGGGGACAATGCCCAGGCCGCGCACGAAAGAAGGAGCCTTGTCCCGGGAATGAAGGTTGTATGGGAGGCTCGACCTAGAGTTAGATGAGGCCTAAGAAATAGGAATGGAGGAAGGGATGTCCTGAATTGCAGGGAGAGTATCAGAAAAAAAATGGGGGGAGAGTAATAGGAGGGAAAGAAATATAGGGGAGAAAAAATGTAGATGATGAGATGCAGTGTGTGGAAGTATCAAAACATATAACATTTGAAGCAAAAGACAAAGTAAAAGGGGAAGAGGATGAAATATTACCTAGAGTGAGGCCACCAACAACCGCATGAGATCTGGTAACCCGAGGTGAAGGAGGGCGAGCAAGAACCGAGCCCTATCAAGAAGCCAGGTTTTTAGCTTTGGGGGGGCATCTAACTAATTTTGTAGGCCTATGAGCCAGAGGATCCGGTGGGAGGTCCACACTAGGGATGTCGATATGAGGAGAGACAACAAAAGACTCAGATATAAGAGGGCACTCCTTGTACAAGTGCCCAACCTTGTGGCAACGTAGACACCTGAAGGGCACGTCTTCATAGTCTAGAATCTATTGTAAAGAAAAATTCCTCCATTGAATGTTGATATCTTCCTCCAGTCCTTCGTGAGTATCTAGGTGGACCAATATGCGGGATATGGCCATATTAATGGAGACAATGTAAGATTTGTCTTAGTCAAAATATGCCATGAGCCCATTGTGAATACACTTGAAAATTTCCTCAGACCAGAGATGAAGCGATAAACCTAGCAGACATAACCATATTGTACCAACTCCCAATTGTTCTTGTTCTGGATCAAATAGAGGACTCCATTGCTTGAGAAGAACCAAATCCATTTCAATGTTCCAATATCTAGATAGGACCCATTGGGCATATTCAGGACGCTGGAAGTTGATGGCAAACCAACCAAGATATAAGGTGACAAAAAAAGGTAATTCTTTAAGGATCTAGCCCCAAATATCCAAAATCCATTGATGAAGTCTAGTGGAACTGTAGGAATGACCACAGACATGCCCAACCAACACACAATCAACCGTTTCAAGAACATCCCCCATCTGAAGCTTATCACCAAGAATCAAAGAAATATTCTAATTTCTAGTCTTAATACACTTAGATTTATTATAAGTACGGAGATATTTTCTAGTTTGAGAGTTTGCAGTCACATCCGCGGCCAAAACCTGGTCAGAAGAAACCCTAGAATCATCCCCCTTATTTGGACTCTGTAGATGACCCTCAAAGTGACCCGAAGAGAGGGGACAAGAGGCTAGGTGTGATGATGTAGGTACAGAGGAGAATGGGGGCTTCAAGCAGGAGGGTCCTGTCTCTTGAAGGGAAGAGGGGAAAACAACCTTAGAAAGATGGGAACCAAGATGGTCTGGCAGGAGAGACATAGGAGGCACCCATAAGCATGATGAACGAAACTGTATGGAGGCCGGAGAAAGGGGAGCAGGGTCGGAAGAAAAAATATGTAAAGTATCATCGCAAGATCTGTCAAAAAACGGGGAGGAAAAAGGAAAATTAACCGTCAATGGGGAAGAATGAGCCAGGAAGCAGAGAAATGGAGAAATGGTGGCCTGCCAGAGAGGATGTGAGTTGCAGAGATAACGATGATGTGGGAGGAGACACATGCAGAGGTGAAATTGTCTAGGTCGACATCGAATCGAAGGGATCAACTGATTAATCGACCAATTCCTCCTCCATCTCAGCCAACAGATGGTGATGGGAAGCTCTGGTAGGAACGACCAGGTTACAGTTCCCAAAAAATAGAAAAGACAAAAATATTCCCTAAACAAAGATCCCCAGGTTCCCAGAAATAATAGGGGAGGTCAACAAGGCACTGGCAACACCACCAAGGCTAGCACAATTAGCCGAAATTGAAAACCCTAGCCGTATGCATTCGAGAGCAAAAGGTTAGCAGTCGCAACACTATCGCCATCCTCGTCCATGTCCCAACTTTACATAAGTTCACAATTGGTTAAAACCCATGTATACATGTTTCTTAAATGATGACTGATGGAAGCTAATGACAACCTTGATAATTGTGAATGTAGGACAAAATGGATGGAGTAACACTATTTGAACCTATGTGCATTCTCAATTAGAGAAATTATATAACGGAAGCAAGTAGTTGCCTAGGTTAAGTGTGAAAGAAGAATTTCAGCTAGAAGCTACTTGGGAACATGAGAATAAACATTTTGCGCACAAGGCATATTTCAACCTATTTGAAGACTAGGAAACACTGAGGACGATGTTTCACTCAAAGGGGAAGGGAGATGTAACACCCTTCAATAAAATTAAATATTTAATTTACTTTTACTACAATAACTTAGTAAGCTGGGGCTGTGTGGAAGAATGGTGGAAAATTTAATGTTTAAAGTTTTATTTTATTTTATTTAAAATTTGGTTATGACGCCAGAGAATTTACAGGGAAAAGTCACTAAGTGAAAGTTTCATTTACGAGAGAGTTAGAGGACATTTACTTCCACCACTAGAGATAAATCATCTCAGTTGGGAAACAAATGCAAAAATGGTATGGGAGGAAAATACCCGAGTCATATGAGAGGGGATACTGGAAAAAAATTGATTCCTCGAATAGGATGTTGTTGAGGAAAGGAAGGACACTACCAAATAGGGTACTCTTGAACTGGTTGGATAGTGGAATCCCTTAATGAGACTTGGAGTTCATGATATCCTAAGCTGGAATTGTTGGGTTCCAGAGGATTTAGAAAATACCTAGTGAGGTCTCTGCTCAAATACTGTTCTGGAAATGCAATTGGAACATGGGGAGAACTGGTAAAGGCTACCATTCTCGTTGGTTGAGAGGAGTGAACTTTATTCCCTAAGAATTTCCTGGTGGTCTAAGCTTGAACAAGATAAGTATCTTTACATTACTCATTTTCAGAACTAAGTGTTTTCTATCATTGTATTACAAAATACATTTGTATTGATGACTAGCTATGATAACAATATCTTTATAAATATGATAGACTATAATATGAATATCTATGTATAAATGACTGGTTATAGTACAATAATATAATCTGTTTGAGGGAAATCAAGTTGTGACGAACAAGAAAAAAAAGTCATTTCATAAATATATATACATTGTTGTTGTGACTAATGAAGTAAAGTAATAAGAAAGGATCCCTGTCTTGTGGCTATGATAAATTTCTAGAGTGAAAAGTAGAGAAGTAAGTGACATGGAAATTGCCTATTGAAATACTAACTCGTTTGTAAACTATTATTCTCTAAATTTTATGGGATTTCTGTGTTAAAAAATACATGTATGGTCCCATAAGTAGTTACAATAGGCAATTGTATACAAAAAAAAAATATATATATATAGTGATATTCTGTGACGGAAATGAGTATTCCTTGTTTTCTTAAATAAATAAAACAAAAAAAAATATATATATATAGTGATATTCTGTGACGGAAATGAGTATTCCTTGTTTTCTTAAATAAATAAAAAAAACTTGAGGTTAGGGTTTAAACCCAATCAATAGTAATAAATAATAATGTAAGCGAGTCCCATTAGTTCCTTTTTATTTCAACCTCTTCTGTATAACATTTGTATGTAAATTGAAGAACAAATTATGTGCAGGGTTGCCCGTTGAAGTCTTGTTTTCAAATAGCAAGCATATTCTTGATGACCACTGAAGAAGGTCCGGGCCAAAGTTTAGCCCGAGTCCAAGTCGAAAACATTCAACAACCTCGAAGTAGTCTCACGATCTAGGTGACCGAAAGGTTACGTGAATAGAAACAAGAAGTTTAGACTCTCCTCACTAGATATCAATGATATAACAAATCCATGAAACCAAGTTCTTTTGTCTTTTCTATAAGACAAAGCATATATATATATATAAACATCTGTGTTAACAACCAGCAAATAAAACTTCAAAAGGAAAAACATGAGATTCATGTCCTAATAAAAACCAATATTAACCAATTTTGACCAACAAAGAATATTTGTTCCGATTCGAACAGCTAGTACCCAAAATTAAGAGGAAATGCAATTCTTAGCAGTCACGATAAGTTCTTGTTATGCACAAAGTTGGTAACAACCACAATGTATCTCATAAAGAGGAGCAGAGAGTGAATAAAGGGGGGACACGACTCTAACTAATTACATAATTTCCCCAACCAAATTACATTCAGAATGCAAAGAAGAGAATCCTGGACTTTAGACTCTTCGAGTCTTAGCAACCCGAAAACATAGTAGTAAACCAGAAAATTAGCTGCGAGCACCTATGCAGCTATAAGTTGTGTGGTGAGCGGTGAGCATATGCCGCGAAGAGAAGTGGTGAGCTGTGATGAAAACCCCGTTCCGTGTTACAACCCACCTGCAAAAGAGTTTGGTAACAATAAAATAATAATGGATGCATAAGCAAGAAGTAAATTGAACTAGTTGAAAGGATATAACTGGGTCCTAGATACCTGAAGCGGAATCCCAAGGGTGATGGGCTTCAAACCCTTACCCAATAGAATGGAGCCAAAGCTGAATCCATAGCCGAAACCCTCTTGCTCTACTTACACCGTAATACCATCTCAGAATGGGAAGATGTGCAGAAAGAAAATCCTGGGCCTCATGTTAAAAGGAAAACTGGAAGTCAGAGAACAAAAAAAGAAGAAGTCCTATATATCTTAAACCTCGTTCAAAATTTACCTGTGATGATAGTTGAATAACAACACTTCGTTGAAAGAAACCTAGGTTTTTTTTGCAGAGCGGTTGCTCACCCAACGAAGCAAGAGATGCAAATGATACATGGGTGGTGGTGGTTACCACCTTAACTTCTAGGGTTTACTCCTAGTCGTCCGATCTCAACCTAGGCGATCGACAGTGCTTCGTGAATGATGTGTCATATTCACCTTTAAGCGAACTTTCCAGATACATAGTGCATAGTCGAAGAGCGAGAAACATAATATCAAAATTCAAGTTTACATTTAACAATACACCAATGTGTTGCATGACCATTCAACCGTAAACATAATCGAAAATCAAACCTTAGAATTGACCATAAATGTATGCCTAGTGTTTGGCACATGTGTTTAACATTACCACAACCATATGATTTCTTTAATAAAATTGTAAGTAGCAATAAAGAAGTCCATAAGCCATTTCCATGGTTGTTTTGAATTTTTTATTTTTATTTTGATTTTACTATGGTTGTTCATAGTGTGATGAATGTTACATGACTTGATAGCTTAGGAATACAATTAAAAAAACACATTCAAGATTATGTTTATTAAGAGTCTTGTGTAATCTAGACAATTCATAAATACAAAGGAAAATCATGTCAATGATTGTAAAAAGAAAATATTAATTTTCAAATGTATAATTTAAAAAATAAAATAAAATAGAAAAGGGATTTGTAAATTTTAATTAGTAGTAAAGGTGTTTATATATGTTTATTTGAGATGTTTTAATTTAATGTAATAATTATATTTAATTTAAATCTAAAACTTAAAAATAAATATGCTAATAGGTATGTTTATTTTAGAACAAGTTTTTACAATTTTAATGTAATTATGAATAATTTTTAAGTGGATGGTAGGGATTTAACCTCTATATAATATTTTAGAATATTTTTCAAGAGAGATATATATTGAGGATATGCTTCTTTTTTTTCCCTTTTGATTAAATTCTTTAATTAAATAAATGTCGAACAAATATTATATGAAATGAGTTATAGTTTTTTTTGGATGTGTGATGAGCCATGGTATTGGCCATTGTAACAAAACCCATTTACAAATTAAGAATATCCATGATAAAGTGGGGGTGAATCTTCATGGTTAAGAATCTTGTGGCATGTTTTTTTATAAAATGTATATATGCATAACTTATATATTAATTATTTTGATCATTAATAATAATAATAATTTCAGCCTCATGTTTATTTTTTCAATTAGGTCAAAGGATAAGAGCTTCACTGGTACCTGGCGGGTATAATTCGCCCTCCAGTCGGGTTCTATTTTAAATAGAGTTTCACACCCATTTTGATTTAAGTTTATCATAATAGGTTAAGAATCTCATGGTAAAATAGAGATGAATAACTATGGTTAAGAATCTTGTTAAATGTTTTTTTAAAAGTATATATGTTTAACTCATATATTAATTCTTTTTATAACCAACCAAATGCCCAGGTGATCAAATGTAAACCTCTTTTTATAAAGAAGAGATTTTATTCATCTTGGGGCTTGGTAGATCGATCAAATGCAAACCTCTTTTTAGAGAGAAAAGAGATCTTATCCCTCTTCGGGCTTGGTAGATCCAGAGTTATTACGGATCTAGGCTAGTTTAATCCCCCCCTTTAGATAAGATATATCCCACCTGAATACGATGGGTCATTTTTATTTAATTTTATAGGGTTATTTTTGTTTTTATTTTTCCACATTTAAAAGGTTCACATTACATTACATTAATATTTTTATTTAGTTTATTTTTTACCTATTTATTTGATTATTTTTATGTAATTTGACTTACTCATAATGTTAAAAATTACATTACAACATATCTACCATATGATCTTGAGAGTACTTTTGCATACTAACGAGAATTTAAAATAGCACAATTCAAGTTAAACTTTTATTTTTATTTTTATAATCTTGGTAATATGAGATGTATCACGAGGTAAGTGTGTGATGTCTATTGACCAACCATTCATTTATATGGTTTCTCTAGTTACATACAAGCATTTTTCCACCCAACCATAGGTATCCAATGTAGATACCATGTCTAAGCTAGGCTATGAGACCACCAAGGTAAGATACATACTTTCATATCTCTATCAAACCAATATGTTTACTTTGATGCTCAACCATTTTTCCTGTCATAGATCACTCTAAACATCTCCAACCCTCAAAACAATGATGACACTCTCTTCCATCACCCCACAAAAACAGGGAAGATATTTCTTTTCTCTACTCAACTATCCTTAGGGATATTTTTTATGTACCAAATTCCTAAAATAACATAAAAATACAAAGTGCACAGAAGATGTAAATGTGGAGCACAACTCCAAAATAGATACGATATATGAGTTACTTAAAAATACCTTAAATAATATGAAAATATATTCCATATTCATTACCCAAATCATGTGTTCTATATTCACCATAATAAATATATTAAGTTCTACATGTTTTCTAACTTACTTCATATGTGGGCCCTTTATTAATCTAACCCATATTACATATACATTTACCATTTACATACAAAAATACCATTATATATACCCCTTGGGATCATATCATATTCATCCCTCATATGCTCTTCAATGTGCACAAAAGGAGGTTAATTTGTCCTTTTTTTTGTGGGAATCACTTGTAAGAATAATACTCGCCTCTCAAGCATCTAAAGAGTAAAAAATGTATACTAGATGATGGAATTTTAACTTTCCCAACCTTTATTCCTCGCTACAACTATCCATATTTATCCAAGGTTTATGATTTTCTCTTCATAGTGTTGATTCACTCTTCACAATGTTGTTTTTCCTCAATTTCCATAGTGATTAATGGTGAGTAGTGGATAACACATCATAAGGAATCAAGAACATGAATGTGAGAACAAGCTACAATGCTTGCTTAAAATGAATGATTATGATAAAATTGAAGGAAGTGATGGCTCACATTACTCCTAATAAGAGGTGTATAAGACGTTACACTTTTCGATGATTATTGTACTCAACCCATGCTTCCATAAATACATGAAAATACTTCCCCACCAAACTCTTACATGCATTTAATGATTAGTTTGATAAGAAAATGGAAGTGGATTTCTTCATTTGAAGTGCATGGTAGAAAAAAGATGACATGTAAGACTCACACTTGCAATAAAATATTTAATTTCCCATAATCCCCTTTTCTGGAACCTTAAATTAACAACTATCTTAGACCATATATATTATACTCCATCATTAATATTTACATATCTTGAGTTTATTGTGGAAATACTACCACATGACCCATAAAAATATTTTTACACCATATATTTATACCTATGCATTATATCATATACATACGTATCCATTAGTCAAGCCTTCAATTTTACACTAGGAATCCATACTAATATATTTACATCATTTACATTTGAGATAATTTATTCAAACTCACATCACATGATTGCCATAATTATAACCATGCATTTATAATTTATACATTACTATAGTCAATACAATCAAGGAGTCAAAACTATAATATTAAAAATATCATCCAAGACTAGATAAAACTACCAATTATTTCAATATGTCACTAATAGTGTGAATAAAATTATATTCAAACACATTATAATAATATAAGCACATTATATTGATTCATTAACTTAAAACTTAATTATTTAATTATTTTAGAACACTTTATCTATTATTAAATAAGAACGGTTATATTTGTATTATAAAATTTTTCTAGCTACATTGTACAACATAAAAATACATATAAAGGGACTATCCAACACAATTATCTAAAGTATGTATAGAGGGGATTTGACATTCTAATACTACCAAATATTTATTAAAAAAGATTTATGAAATCTACTACAGGTGTACAATCATACAAACTCTTAGCAAAAAACAAAGTTAAAAATACATAAAGCACACTACTATATATAATAATAAATTTTCATGGAAAAGTATAATGGTACGAATGAAAATTGTCGTATCATAAAAGATGAGTCTTATTTCTCAGTCCATCAGCCCATAAATGCGTCGAGGCAGGAAATGCCCATCGTAATATTAAAGCAGTACGTCATCCTGTGGTGGGCATTTCCTATCTCGGCGCATTTATGGGTCGATGGACTGGGAAATAAGGCTTGCCATCATAAAAATATAAGAATTAATGGCAATTTTTTTTTTAATCAGCCCGAACTCGTCGGTTTTTCGATGACATGTTTTGAACACGTTATAATTCAGATGGTATTTTCCCTACCATTGTAAGAGCGATGATATTTGACAGTTGTCACAATACCAACGAAAATATTTTTTTCTCTATCCATTGTGCCATTAGGGGAAGGTTGTGTCACTTTTTGGACTAGTCAATTTTGACTTGGTCAACTATCCTCGGAATTCTGATAGTAAGTAAATTTATAAATATGTTTCTTTTAATATACGTTGCGATATTTTTGCTATAACCACAACGACTCTAAAAGGTTATAAGGTCTTTTTGTCGAGTATAAAACTGATTAATTATTTTATATATCAATTGCATTACAAAAGATAATAGATCTAGTACACTACTCAATTTTATAACATAATCATTGAATAATTTTTTTGTGGTGAAGAATGTCAACAAACATTAGTTGGGGGAAAAATCAAGGGGATGATGGGAGATGTTATTTCCCTTGTGCTGAATGCGGGGGCTTAAATACCATAAGAGTTTTAAGAGAAACAACTAAAAGGAATTGTAGAAAACATAGGCACATTAAAAGGGGACCGAAGGAATATTGTTCCTTGGTAAGCTGCATATTCGTTATCTATTATGTTGATATTAATTATATTTATAAAAAATTATATTGTTATAATATTTTTTATGTAGATTGATTTTAATTTGTATGATTGTTTCTAATTATAAAGTCAAGCTTGCCCCCTAGCCAGTGTGAAAATACCCCAAATAGTAGTAGAAATGTTGTACATACTAAGGAACATGGATAAAATATTGGAGATCAAGTTAATGATCCTATGGAATAATATTACAATAATAACATAGTTGAATATGATGGGACAAATGAATTGATCCAAGACTCATTCACTCGACCAATTAATGAGGAGGATGATGGAAATGATGATAATATTCTTGATGAAACTTTGCTAGAAAAGGAAACAACACCACTTTATTGATCTGAATGAAAAGTGGCCTACACCCATGGTATTCATCCACCCATGGTTTTGTAAGTGACATCTATTCATGATATTCAGTCACCCATGGTATGTATCCACCCATGGTATTCATCCACACATGGAATTTACCCATTGTATTGTAAGTGGTATCTACCCATGGTATCGACCCATGGTATTGTAACTCAAAAAATGCTATAAATAACAAGCCTCACTTTGTAAAAGGGGAGATTTTCTACCACAATGTAGCTCCTATAGTTATTCTCCATTTTAATAAAAAGTTTCTTTGTGCTTTTATTTACTGTGTGTTCTTCTCTCTTTTTTTTGACATTGTAATTTTGCAAACTTTGTCAGATCCATTTCAAATTTTTAGATCTTGGGGGCCTCCCCCAAGATCTATCCCCCAAGATCTAGATCAGTGGTATCATATTCAGGTTATGCCTCCATGGGAATGAGGGTTTGAAGCATATTTCAGTTTCAATGTTTTGCAACAATCTTCAACAAACTCCATGGTTTTTTTTTGGTGGCGAGTTTGCAGATCAGATCTAAAACTTTTGGTGAAAAATTTACAAAAACAAAGACCATATCTGGAGTCCTTGTGAAAAAATACCCAAATTCATAAAAAAAAATCGGCCAAATTAGAGTTTGGATGACGGAGATATCGCTGATTCAAAATCAACAATGTTGCAGAATTTTTTCTGATGACAATTCGTGGATGGAGGATCTCCTGTCATTTTGTACAGTTTTCAGTGCGAAATGTCAGAGAAATGGTTATAGATCTGAGATCCCCTTGAAAAATCACCCGATTTCAAAAACAAAATCGATCGAATCGAAGTTCGGAAGAGGGAATTATTGCTGATTTAAAATCAACGATTTTTTCAAAAATTTTGTGACGATGGGACAGTTCCAGCGTAAATATGAGAGTCTAGAGTATCCAGATAATGATTTAAAACACATGAGAAGATGAAACATGATCATTTTGTTTCCAAAAATAGGTTATAATAAATATTATGAGTTATATTGACCGAGTTATGCCCATTTTAAATTTGGAGCGACATTCAGAGCAAGTTTCGTTTGGAGATGTGCCCTACCACCCTGCTTTAGTACGCACCTGCTTCACATTCATCAGTATGAGCACAGGAGCGTTTACATTGGGTTATTTGGAGGCTTTCCCTCCCACCCCAAGCTATGTAGGCACCTGTTACTTCATCAAAAATAAACATCACGGTTATGAGTCAACCGCACAAAATCCTTCTTATCGAAGTCCATCTGCTAGGCTGCACATTGTTAGTATCACAGTTGGTCACAAGCATTACAAGGTATATATATCATCAGAATCTTCGTTTGTCATGGTTCTCGGTCATCCACAAACCCACACTTCATCGAAGTCTATTTGCTAGGCCGCACACTATTAGTATCACAGTTGGTCACGAGCAATTCAGGGTATCTCTATCCTCGGATCTTCGTTCATCACAGTTATGGGTTAACCATACAAAACTATTCTCTTCATTGAATCTTAATATTCAATAAGGGCTTCTCAAGAGGGAACTTCATGCAATGGAGACCATTGTTTCTTAAGGAGGGAGGAATGATCCGAATGAAAAGTGGCCTACACCCATGGTACTTATCCGCCCATGGTATTGTAAGTGGTATCTACCCATGGTATCGACCCATGGTATCCACTTATGGTATCTAAACATGGTATTGTAACTCTAAAAAGGCTATAAATAACAAGCCTCACATTGTAAAAGGGGATATTTTCCACCACAATGTAGCTTCTATAGTTATTCTCTGTTTTAATAAAAAGTTTCTTTGTGCTTTTATTTCCTGTGTGTTCTTCTCTATATTTTATAGCATTGTAATTTTGCAGATCTTGTCAGATCCATTTCAATTTTTTAGATCTTGGAGGCCTCTCCCAAGATCCATATCATTTATGATGGCTCAAAAGAAAATATTTTCTTCTCTACATTATTGTTGGTGAAATTAAAGGTTTTGAATGGCTTGTCAAACACTTGTATGACAAATATCCTAAGGTATGTAATATGTTTCATAACATATTATATGTAAAGGTTGATTTTTTTAATTTTCTTTTTGCGTTAATTAATGTGTAATATAAGAATGAAATATTTATGATTAATATTCTTTACACTAACTAGTGATTATTTATGTTGTAGATTGTTAGGTGAAATTTTTTTACCATCGTCAAATATTTTACCTCGCACATACTGATATTTATATAGCATTATGAAAGAAATTGGAATGGAGCATCAACCTATAGATGCATGTCATAATGATCATATTATATATTATGGAAAACATGCATCGAAAAAAATTGCTTGCAATGTCAGAGAAATATATATCAAACCGATCAAATAACAAAAAAGGTGCCTCAAAAGGTTCTTTGCTATATTCCCATAATTCCACATTTTTAGCGATTGTTCGAGTGTGAAAGCATAGCAAAATTTATGGATTACCATGGATAAAAGATAAATTGATATAGTGTTATTCGAATTTATGCACATCGTTATGCATTTAGGGAAATTGAGGAAAAATGGTTGCATTTTAAGAATGAAGCTTGTAATGTTAGGCCTTCATTGGGAGATTGCAGTGTTAATCCGTATGGAGATCTCATGTCTATTTAATCATTGTGGCTAATTTTCGTTATCAATAATAACCTATTCCTTGGATGTCAATAAAGAAGGAGCGCATAATGCTCACAATTTTCATTCCAGATATTTGTTTACATTCATTTTTCAAATGTAACATTTTCATTTTTATTGTTTGTTGCATAATATCTTATATTTCTTTATTTACTCATATACATACATATCATGGTATTAGTTATGTGTAATTTCAATCAATTACTAATTAAGTATCAAGTCAAATATATGAATGTATATATAAAGTCTCTTATTGACGAGTTACTAAAGTTATGGGCCTAGATCACTATGTATGGAATCTGTAAACCAATAAGGCAAAGGGATTTTTAATTCCATGGAATACTTCTATGGACAATTCATGATGCTCTAGAACTAAAACATTTTTGTGGTATGTAACATGCCAATATTTCACTTCAATAGTATATAATTTTTTGAATATATCATGCATGCTTTTTGAATAATCCCTTCATATAAATGACATTAATCCATCTCTAAATGTGGGCCTTCAAAAAAAGGGTAAATTCTCATGTCCAATTTTTGGTCCTAATATAAAATCTCGTCATTAAAAAAGTTTAGGAAATGAGGTCTTTGATGAGTATAAACACTTCTTCTATGGGAACCATAATAATCACACTACTGAAAAACTTCTTTTCAATGGGAAAGAAGAGACTGGATTAAAACCACAAAGAATGACACCTCACCTATGGAAGTTGTAATATAACATAAATCGTCGAGGTGCAGAATATATATATATATATATATATATATATATATATATATATATAATGTTTTGAGTTTTTATTTTGATATAATTTGTTATATAAACATATGGGATAATTATTGTTGTGATTTCTTCTATGCTTCATCATAAAGGTCGTGAAGGTATTAATAATGGGCTTCTACAAGGAATGAAAAGTTAGCCCACTCAATTCATGAGGTTTCCCTAATATGAGGACCTAAGAATAATTCATATCTTTGATAACATTTATATTAGAAATAATGTGATGGAAATGTTATGGTGAATCATAGATGGTACGAGGGATAAAGAAAGAGTCGTCGAAATTTTTAGTGACATTCAAGAAGCCAATCATGCAATGCAAAGTGCAACAAATAGTGATGAAGAATGAAATAACCTTTCATGGTTATTAATAAAGAATAAAAGAAATGATGTAAAAGAGGCCATTCAAAGAATTAAAATTTCGATAGGTTTTTCTTCAAACTTAAAAAACAAAGTTACCGATCAAATGAAAAATATTACCTCAAAATGAAAACTCTAGCCAAAAAACCCCAAAAACACATGAAAAAATATCAAGACTTCGAAAAACCTTAAAATTCCAATGATTTTCAAGCATGAAATTAAAGATAAAATACCACGTCTCTAAAATACCTTAAAATTCCAATGATTTTCAGGTATAACATTAAAGATAAAATATCGCATCTCTGGAAAACCTTAAAATTCCGACAATTTTTAGCCATGGTGTTAAAGAAAAACACTTATTACTGTTTTCAACCATAACATTAACGATAAAATATCATGACTTAGAAAATCCTTAAAATTTTGATAATTTTTCAATCATGGAATTAAAATCAAAGATCACGACCACAAAAAAACTGTAAGTTTTCAAAAAAATTCAACCATGACATTATGGAAGAATTTTATGACTAAAAAAACTTTAAAAATGATCACCTGAATGAAAGAGTCATTATACCAAGAGTAATTTCTTGTTTAAATGCTAACAATATAGTGATTTCAAATCTTAGCCTAAGACAACTTGACACATTGCAACAAAAATTTAAAAATCAATCATCAAATTGACACGCAATGTAGGTGAACTTGACTCGTTGTATTTATAACTTAAAGACCAACCATGAAAGTGACATAATGTGGGGGTGGACTCGATCCATTATAATAAA
This sequence comes from Pinus albicaulis, assembly GCA_034641835.2. Classification (NCBI taxonomy): domain Eukaryota; kingdom Viridiplantae; phylum Streptophyta; class Pinopsida; order Pinales; family Pinaceae; genus Pinus; species Pinus albicaulis. The sequence goes on from CM076580.1 coordinate 1,678,604,696, forward strand.
AACTTTAAAATCAACTATCAAATTGACACATAATGAGAATGTGATGCTAGTCGAGGATCGACACAGACCAGACCTTGTAGGAAAAAAAGATAAAATAAAATAAAATAATAAATAAATAAATATAATTGAAAAATATATAAGAAAACAAAAATTAAAACATTGAAAAAAATAGAAATAAAAACAACAACAAAAAAATACAAAAAACTCAAAAAATAATAACAAATATATATATATATATATATATATATATATATATATATATATATATATATATATATCCATTTTTTTTAAAATGTAAATAAAAAAAATTAACGTGTAAAAGATTAAAAAAACAAAAAAAGGATTTTTTTTCAAAAAAAACCTAATTTAAGAAAGAAATTTAAAAAACATTAAAGAATAATTAAAAAAAAAAAACATTAAAACAATATTTATTTTGAAAAAAAATAAAAACATTAAAAAATTTGCCAAAAAAAGCATTAAAAATAAAATAAAATAAAACAAAACACACATTAAAAATAATTAAAAATTCCCCGACCAGGGTGAGAGGTGGGAGGGAGGCCACGGTGGGATCTGTGCCATGTTCAGGGTAACAATGAAGGGGATCTACAGGTGGGTAGACGACTACCTTCACACATGTATTCCCATGCGTAAGACGGTGCAACAAATTAATGGTTTCGGGTCTTGGTATTTGGAATGTCTCGGTACTAAGAATGTGGGTTTTAAGTTGGGTGACCTAGATCGGCTTGCTCGCTCTGATATCAACTCCTTAGGTAGCAAAAGACAAAGTATAATCATCTGGGTGGTAGCGTAGTATCTCTCTCCGACTTGGAACTCATTTGCAGGTGGTTGAGTTCTCCGTCGTGGTAGTTGTAGTCACAAGTATGTTCAGAATGCAACCTTCATGAATGCTTTGTCCCCAGTGTTTTGCTGGTGTTTGTTTAATTAGATGATGGATTTTCCCGGTGTGTCATTCTGGTTAAGAATCGAATCTTTTGAGTATATATGGGGAGTAAATATCGAGATTTATATGGTCTTGTATGGGACTTTATGGGCCCCCTTAATTACAAAGTTTGTTGTTTGTTTTAGTAACCTGTCATCTCTGGTTTGCATGCAATCGCGCATTTTGGTTCTAATTATGATGTTAATTCATTGTTCGGGGGCATCCGTTCTCCATTCTTGTTCTCATAAGAACCCTTCGCCTGCTTTGATTTGGGGAGGCTTTATGAGGGTATTCCCGGGTCTACATATTATCTTGTATTTATGAATTTATGAATTTATAATGCGTGCTGGGTTGATGTGAGTGGACTCCTTAATAAATCTCATGCCTTGGGGGCGAGAAAGCTTGGTTTCATTGGTCTAATTTTCTCTGTTCGATTAGATGTGCTACTCTAGTATCTGCAGGCTCAGGTCTTGACCTAGTTAATTAGTACCATCCGAGGGGTCATCATCTAGTGTGTTGGCTTGCAACATGGACGAGGGCTTCGGAGGAAAATTTTTGGGTGTCTGAGAATAAGTTTTCTTTCCATCCTTGCAAATTTCAATGCCATAAGATGGCTTGGCTAGCTTCAAATTAGGGGTAGCGTGGGGGGGAATATGAGGGGAGGTCGTGGCCACAGGCAGAGTCAAGGTCATGGTCGTCAAGGCAGTCAAGCCCATTCTTGACCTTACAACAATTGAGGTTGGAGAAATATTTGGGATTTAATTATGGAAGCATCTTGGTTCTTGAGGATGCACACTCATCCTTGGGCCCATCAGATAATTTCGAGGTGGGAGAGTGAACTGAAGCAACAATTGGAGGTAAGTGATTTAGATGTTCATGAATGGGAGAATCTCATCCCAGATCCGGGCCATAGCAGAGGTAGACACACTGAGTTCCAACAAACCCTCTTTTTATTCTAGATGACGAAAAATATTTTAGTGAAAACTATAACGAACACCTTTATAGGAAACTCAGGACCAACAACGGATATACATGAAATCCATAGTGAATTCCAGCTCATTTAGCACCAGATACAACAACAAAATGCTCGTCTCCGCTGCATTGAGAAGCATATTATATGCCTTCCTCAAACTGAACTGTCTGGTTCTAGTGCCAAATACGCGACACCAACTCACAGTTTGGATGTTTATTTTGATATTTAGATATGAATAGAAGAAAATTTTGTTTTCCAGTTATAGACATATAATAAATAGGAGACTTATAGACATTGAAGTTGATTTTGCTTTGCAAAACATTCTGAGAAGTCTCATATTTTGGATGGCTTATAACGCAGTCAAATGGCTAACAAACCCCGTTTCCCAATGAGTAGGTTGAGGCCATATGATCATGGATGATGTTATGGATTACCTGTCTATTTTTGAAAGTAGAATAAAAAGGAACACAAAGCTTAAAAAAAAATAATCAAAATAAAAAGAAAAAAAAATTGATTATTTTTGTAATGTTTTTTTTTTTTTACATTGTTTTTTATTGTTGTATTTTTATTTTTTTTCCAATTTTTATTTTTTAAATGTTCTTTCTTTAAAAAAAAATTAAAAAAAAATTGTTTTAATGTTTTTTTAATAGTTTAATTGTATTTATTATATATATATATATATATGTTTTTAATTTTTATTTTTAAGGATTATTATTATTATTATTGTTTTTTTTTTTTTAAATTGGATGTGTTATTTTTTTTAACATTTTTTTCGTTATTTTTACTTAAAGTTTTATCTGAATCATTAAAAAAAAAACTTCAAATATGATCATCTTTGGATATAAAATTCATAATAATTTCATAAAATTTACTATTTTCCAACTTTTTTAATTTAATTTTTTCATAAACATCTTTTATTTAACATGTCATTTTTAGCAAAAAGGTCCCGAAATACGTTTTTTTTTAATTACATCTATATGCAAAATGTGTATTTTTTATTGAGTTTTTAAAATTATTATTTTTTAGTGACAATTATTTTGTGTATTGAAGTATTAATTAACAATATATAACTATATAAAAAATCCTAACCTCAAAATATTAATGTTATTATTATTTTTAAACTTTGTAAAAAAATAAAAAATTTCATTATATAAAACATTGCAAAGAAAAACAAAAAACACATGTTTGAAAAACCCTTAAAAAAATATCTTAGGACAAAAAAAAAGAAGAGAAATAAGACAACTTGAAAAATGATTAAATAATCAACATTTAAAAAAAAAATTGTGCATACTTAGGACATAAGAAAATTTAAAGTGTCAAAAATATGCCTTAAAAAAATGTTGATGCTTTTCAAAATCCACATGAAAATCACCAACATTTAAAAAAAATTATCCACACATATTTAAAGTGTAAAAAATAAGCCCTCTAAAAAAAAGTTTGATGTTGTATGATCGCTTTTCAAAATCAGCATGAAAATTACTAGCATTTAAAAACAAAAATTCATACTTGATACATAAGAAAATTTGATCGGTAACTTTGTTAAAAAATATTTTAACCAAGAAAGGTGAATTTGGTGGGGAAAACCACATGATTGACGTACGCTCATTAAGATAATTATTTTGTTATATATGTCTTAGTCTTGGTCTACATCTTCATAGTTTTTTTTGTCTACTTTGGATTAAACAAATAACAATTGTTTTTATTGTTATAGTGTGTTCTACCTTTATCTCTCCCAGATGACTTCGACAATAACGTCAAACATATTATACATAATCTTAAAAAATACATAAGATAAGTAGCGATATATATACAAAGTGTTTTTTCAATATAGTGTTCAACTTAATGACATGTATTTTACTTGTAACGTAATATTTTATGTTTTGTTGAAACATATTATTTTCTTGTATCATTTGTAAATGATTGTCATTAAAAAAATAAAGATAATATAATATGTGATAATCACACTCAACAATTAAATTTCCCATAAGGCTCTTTTCATCTTCCTCTCTTATGGTGTTTTAACCTCTTTTGTGCTCTTAGCAACTATCTTAAACCATCATATATATATTATACTCCACTATTTATATTTATAGGACTTGAGTTTATTATGAGTTTGTTATGGCAAGACTACCACATAACCCATATAAATATATTTAGATCATATATTTATATCATATACTTACCTATCCACTAGTCAAGCCTTCAAATTTTCACTAAGAATCCATACTAATTTAGTTACATGAGATTGTTTATTTAAGCTCACATCACTTAATTTCCATCATTATAACCATGCATTTAAAATTTATACATTATTATATCCAATACAATCAATGAGTCAAAGCTATGATATTACAAATATCATCCAAGGCTAGATAAAACTACCAATTATTTCAATATGTCACTCATATTGTGAATAAAATGATAGTCAAAATATTAATTTTAATGTTTGAAAAATATTTTAAAAGTATTTATTCAACCTTTAACAATATAAACACATTATATTGATTAATTAACTTAAAACTTAATTGTTTAATTATTTTAAAACACAGTATCTATTATTAAATAGAAAAGGTTATATTTGTATTAGAAAAATGTTCCAGCTACATTGTACAACATAAAAATACATATAAAGTGACTATTGAACAAAACTATCTAAAGCGCGTCCATAGGGGATTTGACATTCCAATACTACAAAAATTGCCTTAAAAAATGATTTATGAAATCTACTGCAGGTGTATAATCACACAAACTCTTTGCAACCAACAAAATTAAAAATACATATAACACAATACTATATATAGTAATAAATTTCAGTGGAAAAGTATGATGATGTGACTAAAAATTGTTGTACCGTCGAAAATTATAAGATTTAATGTTAATTTTTTTTTATTTTTAAAATCAACTTAAATTCATCGGTCTTCAGATGACACATTTTGAATGCGTCGTAATTTGATTGTATTATCCATACCATCTAAGAGAAACGGTATTTGACGGTCATCACAATACTAATGAATATTTTTTTTCTTTATCGGTTGTGCCATTAATGGAATGTTTGGTCACTTTTTGATTAGTCAATTTGACTTGGTTTTGACAGCAAGTAAATTTATAAATATGTTTATTTTAAGAGATGTTGTTACATTTTTGCTATAACTACAATGGTTTTAAAGGTTATAAGGTTTTTTTATCGAGAATTTTTTTTTTTTTTATATATATCATCGCATAATTTTTTTTATGGGGAAGAATGCCAACAAACATTAGTTAGGGGGAAATCAAGGGGATGAGGGGAGATTTTATTTCCCTTGCGCTAAATGTGGGGCTTACGTACCATAACAGTTTTAAGAGAACAACTAAAAGACATTGTAGGAAACATGGGCACATTATGTTGAAATGACACCCAAAGGGGGCTTCTGATTTAATTATCCCTTAATTAAATTGGAAGAGAAATTGTAGTTTCATCTCATGACAAATTGTAATAATTAACTAAGTTAGAATGATTGAGTTAGCTTAGGAAATTCAAGTTGAGGGTCTTAGAGAAGGCATGTAGAGTTCTACCATGATTTAAGGGGGTCAAGTTACAATTATTTGTGAGTTGTAATTAGTTAACTCAAGAAATTGAGTTAAAATCAGTTTAAGTAGTTCTAACTGAGAAATGAGCTAGTGAGAGGTCCAATGAATTAAATATGATTTAATTTACAAGTAGTGATCAATCAGTTAACTGATAATTCACTATAAATATCCATTGCATGTCAGTTCTAAGGAAGGCCTAGTTGAGACTTAGGTTAAAGGGATGATAACTATCAGTTGTGTAATTAGAAAATTGTACAGGTTAGTTATAAAGTCATGTGGAAGCCTATGATGCATTGCACAATAAATTATTAGGAATTTCCTATTTAATAAGGATAAAATTCCTCCAAGAATGCGTGAGCAAGGCAGGCTGTGCAGAGGCTGAGAATTGGTTAAGTAATTGACTGATTGTGCTTGCGCAATAAATTCTTAAGAATTTCCTATTTAATAAGGAGAAAATTCCTCCAATAATGCGTGAGCAAGGCAGGCTATGTAGAGGCTGAGAATTAGTTAAGTAATTGATTGATTGTGCCTAGATCAAAGTGAGACAGTTGGTAGAGTGTAGGAGTTTCTTGGAGAGAGAAAATCATTGGATTATTTCATGGTCTTGAATTCATACAATATATAGATAGTGGGGTTTTAGGAAGTTTACTTTCCCTAGATACATCTTGTGTTGTGCGATTGATTGCTTCTTTCTTTTGTTATGTGATTGTGTGGTCGTGTTTTTCTTCCGAAAAATTGTAGAAGGATTCAATTTTGTTTTAGTACATTACAAAATAACATTGAATCTCGTTGTTATATTTTCTACATGGTATCAGAGTGCTAGGAATCACAGTAAGAAGAGAAGAACAAAGTTTGTTTTGATTAGGTTCAAATTTTAATATTTATTCTTCAGGATCTAGCAGCGGATAAAGATGTCCTTTAATGGCTTGAGACTCGAATATGCACTCAAAGGAAATTCAAATTACATAGCATGGAAGGATAGGATATAGGTAGTGCTCGAGGAAAATGGACTGAAGGATTTCACAGGTACTAATATCCCTCAGCCCAAAGGAGAAGATGCTCAACTTCTTGATGCATGGAAGGAAAATGTAGCAAAGGCGAGAAGGTTCTTGTTAGAGGGACGAGTATCCATGGGAAGATGACACCATATGCTATGTCGAAGGCCTTGATAGATCTGTATCAGAATAGAAGTGACCAAAGGAAGTTGGCGCTGAAATATAAGCTCAAGAATATCAAAATGGAGAAGGGCGACACGATGCAAAAATAATTGATGAAGTTAACTTAGTGTTGAGATGATCTTGGAAGTGTTGGGATAACTATTGCCTCGGATGATTTGGTGAGCCTAACTCTTCTAGGCCATCCCAAGAGTTGGCATAGCTACCAGGAGTCTATGAATGGGAGGGAGAAGTTACCGGATTGGGAGCGACTATGGTATGGTCTGAAACAAGAATAAATTCGGTGGAGCACCAGATATGGATCCTCATAAAAAACTAATGATGAGGAGAATTGTGGCTTGGTTGGAAAGGTGAAGAAAGGAAAAGGGAATGCATCCCATTAAAAATCAGAGTCTGGAAAGGTAGGCAAGAAGAAATACTTGTCAAAGGTAAAATGTTTCAAATTTAATGAGCATGGACACTATGCCAAAAATTGTCCACTAAAGAAGGCCAACAACAAGGCCTCAGGAGGAGCAAAAGGTGAAGCATTGGTTTCATTGTTCAAGTTGGAATTCACTCTCATTGCATGCATGGTGTCATCGATGATGGGTTATGTGTGGTACTTGGATAGTGGAGCTTCATTCCATATGACCGGAAAAAAATAATTCTTTAGTAGCTTGGAGGAGAAGGATCTCCGGATGGACATCGAGATGGGTGATGATGGGAGGTATAAGGCTACCAGTGTAGGTACAATTACCTTTCAGAGGGAGTCAAGCAATCCACTCACATTAAAATATGTCAAGTATGTTCCTGGTTTAAAGAAGAATTTGGTTTATGTTTTTATGCTGGAAGATCATGGCTATGATGTGATCTTTAGTGAAGGAAAGGCATTCCTTCATCAAAAGGCCATGGGATAGGTGAAAAATATTGGGGTTCAAGTAAATAATCTCTACAAATTTGATGTAGAATATTATGCAACATTAAGCACTAAAGCAGAGAAGGTGGATAACCGAGACATCAGTGAGTTATGGCACAAAAGGTTGGGCCATCTAGACCACAAGGCTTTGTAGATAATGCAACAGATTTCTACAGGACTTCCAAAGGGTGCACTTGCACAAAGAGATACATGCAAAGGGTGCACATTGGGGAAGTACACCAAAGCCACCTTTCATGATAAGGAAAGCCGAGCAAAGGCGATCCTTGCGAGTGTTCACTCAGACGTGTGTGGAACGTTCTCGACAACTTACACATCAAAACACAGGTATTATCTGATTTTTTTTTAATGATTTTTCAAGAAAGTGTTGGATTTTATTCATGCAGAAGAAAGATTAGAAGTACTCTAAGTTTTATGAGTTCAAGGAACTTGTCGAGAAAGATACAGGGAAAAGGTCAAGGATCTAAGGAGCGAAAATGGTGGAGAATACATCTCTAACAATTTCAATAAATTCTGTGCCTCAAAAGGAATTCGAAGAGAATTGCTAGCACCTCATAACCCACATCAGAATGGGGTTGCAGAAATAAAGAACATAACTATTATTGGAGAAACACGAGCTATGTTGCATGATCAGGGACTACCATTGCATCTATGGGTGGAAGCATGCAATAAAACAATATTTATGTAGAACATAAGTCCTCATCAGATACTAGGGATGTGTACACCAGTGGAGGATTTTTCAGGTACGAGACTAGATGTGTCGTATTTTAAAATTTTTGGTTCATTTGTTTATTTCCATGTGACCGAAGATGCCAGGAAGAAGCTAGAGCCAACAATAGAGTTGGGGATATTTTTGGGGTACACTAATACACCTCACAACTATCGGGTGTAATTTTTAGTGCAAAAGATGATAGTGGTCAAAATAGATGTGAAATTTGATGAAGACAAAGCCATGCGATTGTCCCTTGAGAGGGAGCTATAGTTGCATGCAGTTGAGGAGCTCTTGGCTCTAAAGGATGAACCTCAGGATGTGGAGAGACCACAAACATAGGAACAAAGAGTGGTATAAACCACTCATGCAGATCCATATACCAGAGGTGGAAGGAAGCACACCAGAGAAGTTGTCATATTATTGCTGGATGTGAGAGAGGATGTGGGAGCACCCACATCACAACACAGGGAGAGAAGGTCCCCAGAGCGGTACACTGGATAATGGCTCTTATGAGAAAAGGTATCGATATAGAAACATCCCGTTTTGAGGAAGGAGTGCAAAAACCAGTGTGGGTTGATTCCATGGTTGAGGAGTATGAACCCATTATTAGAAATAGTGCATGGGAAGTTGTCCCAAGACTAGTGGGGAAGTCAGTTATAGGATCCAAGTGGGTCTACAAGGTGAAGTAGGCAGCAAATGGGAGCGTGGAGAAACAAAATGCCATATTTGTGGCCAGAGGGTTCTCTCAGGTGGAGGGGATTGATTATGATGAGACTTTTTCACTAGTTGTAAGGTACTCAACTATTAGATCCATCCTTGCATTCTCAGTGCAGATGGGATGGAGGATACATAAGATGGAGGTACATACAAACTTTCTCAATGGAGTTATTGAGGAAGAGGTGTACATTGAGCAGATGTAACGTTTTGAGACCTTAGAGAGGGAGTCACATATGTGTAGACTTAAGAGAGCACTGTATGGGATAAAGGAAGCACCTCGTGCTTGGTACATTGGGATTGACAACTATTTCATGGGGTTGGGATTCACCAACAATGAAGCGGATGCAAACCTATATCATATTGTGGTTGATGGTAAAATTTTGATTATTATACTTTATGTTGATGATCTAATACTAAAAGGAAATGAGTAGCTCATAAATGATTTCAAAGAATATATTGCAAGATAATTTGAGCTGAAGGACATGGGGCTCTTGCACTATTTCTTGGGATTGGAAATATTGAAAAGAGATGAGAGCTATTTGTATCTCCGAGAAAGTATGCCAAGGGGATTATGAGGGAGTTCCACATAGAGGGAAGCAAACCCATGGAGACTCCTCTAGCAGGAAACTGCAGGAAGGAGGATGCTACTTTGGGTGAAGTACTAGATGCTATTGTTTACATACAGATTGTGGATTCACTCATGTATTTGGTGAACACATGAACCAAAATATGCTACACAGTTAACCAATTGAGCCAAGATATGGATAAGCCTACCGAGCACTTTTGGTAGGCATGAAATCATGTTTTGAGATATCTTAGAGGCACAAAGGAGCATGGATTATGGAACAGATGGATAGAGGGAGTGAATATTCAAGGCTTCACCGATGGAGATTGGGCAGGGATTCCATCCGACAGGAAGAGCACATTAGGAAGCATATTCAACATAGGACCAACATCAATTTCTTGGTACATTAGGAAGCATATATCAATTGCACCCATTTCAGCAGAGGTAGAGTACATGGCTGCCAATCAGGTAGCATGTAAGTCCATCTGGATGAGGAATATACTTGTTGGTTTGTTTGGTCAACAGATGGATCTAACAGTGATACATTGTGATCACTAGAGTTGCATCAAACTCTCGGTTAAGCTAGTATTCAATGCCAAGTCTAAGCATATTCATATCCGGTATCACCATCTCAGAGATTATGTTTAGAGGTGGATTATGTCATTAGAGTACATTCCCATGGAGGAGCATGATGCAAACATCTTGACGAAGGCGTTGGCAAGAAGAAAACTCGAATTCCATAGAGACATGATCAGGGTAGCAGATAGTCCATTTATTGTTGAGAGGGAGTGTTGAAATGGCACCAAGAAATGGAACCCAAAGGGGGATTATGATTTAATTTTCCCTTAATTAAATTGGAAGAGAAATTGTAATTTCATCTCATGAAAACTTATATTAGTTAACTAAGTCATAATGAATGAGTTAGCTTAGGAAATTTGAGTTGAGGGTCATAGAGTAGACATGCAAAGTTATCCCATGAATTAAGGGGGTCCAGTTACACTTATTTGTGATTTGTAATTAGTTAACTCAAGAAATTGAGTTAAAATTAGTTTAACTAGTTCTAACTGAGAGATGATCTAGTGAGAGGTCTAGTGAATTAAATCTGATTTAATTCACAAGTAGTGATCAATCAGTTAACTAATAATTTTCTATAAATAGTTGTTGCATGTCAGTTCTAAGTAAGGCTGAGTTGAGACTACAACTAAAGGGATGATAAATATCATTTGTATAATTAAAAAATTGTACAGGTCAGTTATATAGTCATGTGGAAGCCTATGATGCATTGTGTAATCAATTCTTGTGAATTTCCTATTTAATAGGGTGAAAATTCCTCCAAGAATACGTGAATAAGGAATGCTGAGTAGAGGCTAAGAATTGGTTAAGTAATTGACTTATTTTTCCTAGATCAGAGTGAGACAGTTGACAGGGTGTGGGAGTTTCTCAGAGAGAGAAAATCATTGTGTTTTTTCATGGTCTTTAATTTATACAATATAGAGATAACGAGGTTTTTGGCAGTGTGATTTCCCGAGATACATCTTGTGTTGTGTGATCGATTGTTTATTTCTCTTACTTGTTATGTGATTGTGCGATCGTGTTTTGTTTCCACAAATTGTAGAAGGATTCAATATTTTGTTTTAGTACATTACAAGATCAAATTGAATCCCGTTGTTAGATTTTCCACACATTAAAGGGGGACTGACTCGAATATTATCCCTAGGTAAGCTATATATTCATTAAATATTGTGTTTATATTAATTGTATTTGTAAAATTCTATATTGTTATAACATATGTTATGCAGACTAATTTTAAATTTTATGATCGTTTCAAATTATGAAGTCAAGCTGGCCCGTAGCGAGTGTTCGAATTCCTCAAGTAATAGTAGAAATTTTGTACAAGTTGAGTAACATGGACAAATATTGAAGATAAATTTAATGATACTATGGAAGAATATTCCAATAATAACATAGTTCAAGATGATGGGACACATGAATTGATCCAAGACTTCTCTAGTCAAATATTGCAACACCATTATACTAAATTAAGGAGAAATTTACCCATATCATAGAGAAATGGAAAAAAGACTCATTGGAACACAATCTCCATGGGTAAAACCTCCCGAGGCACCCTTGATGCTCCTATAGATGTATCAAATTCAACCTAGACATCACTATTATTTCTTTTACAATGGATAGTGGCATCTTTCTATGGTTTTCACTCCTACTGTGTATAGGTAGAGAACCTACCATTTTTCTCTAGCCAACACTACATATATTTTTGCTATAATTGTATTTCATGAAGAAACTCTATTAATATTTAGATTATGCACTTTATGTGACTATTTTGGACTAAGGAATTACTTTTCCATCACGAGTTTAGTTTCCCTGATAGAACACAACAAAAAATGGGTTGATTTATGCTTTTGATAACTAATCAATATAATTTACAAATTGCAATATATATATATATATATATATATATATATATATATTATTTGGAATATTTTTGAGCTTAGAAATCCAATGCTAAAAAATTATCGTAAATCTCTTACCTTCTTAAGGTCAATATCAATAATACATTAATTAAAATATTTATTATTTATTATTTATTATATTTTTTTCTGAAGAAAAAAATGTAATTTTTATTAAGGAATAAAAATTACATTATGTTTGTCAAATAATGGACTAAAAAGGGGCTTGTTAAGTCATCATCCAAAAAATATGCATAACTCTGTGGTTGATTTGTAGCTAGTCCTAAGACCATAAACCATAGGAAATAAATTATGATCAAGAGTATATGCATTATATGCTTTTTGGTCTCATTAGCCTCATAAAAAACTATCATAAAACCATGGGGCGAGTAACCTAAAAAAAATAGAAATGTTCCAAAAACCATCATTCAGACTTTGTTATAACGAATGTTTAGCTGGATCCCTTTAATTAAGAGTCTGTGGTAATATTTTGTGGTGACCCCATTTAGTTGTTCATATAATTTCCATATCCCCAAAGATTGTGTGGTACTAGCCTTAGAGATAGCATCTGTGGTGTGGTTCAATCCCTTGTAAATATGGAGAGAATAAACTGATCAAAATATTGTTTGATTTGTAAAACCTCCTCAAGAATGGAAATCACTATGTGCATGTGGCAACACTTTAACTCATTCAACCAATTAATAATGATGAAAGAATCACCAAATATCTGTAAGGTGTGGCATTCATTTTCAAATCAACGAGAAGGAGTTTGAGACTAAGAAGTTTTGCATAATTGTTTGTTCCCCTGCTCAGTCCACTTTGTAGCTTGAAGAAATGATTTTCATGAATATATAGGACAAACCCCCCTTCCACAATCTTCATTTTCTGAGGACTCCCCATTAAAATATGACCAAGGTTGAGATTTTTCAACCTCCCAAGAAATAATATTTTGCAAAATATGAGTAACTTCATTAGTTGGGATAATTTCGAAATCGAAAACAACTTTGGTTGCCACCCGATCTGGAATGGAAGATTTATTTTTGAATATGGCTCCATTTATACCATTTCAAATACCCTGGCAGGTTATGGGCACCATATTCTCGTTATGTTTAGGGGAGACCTACTCCCACCATTCTTTCCATGTTTCCATGAAAGATACACCATGCTATTTTGAATCACAACCAATATGATGTAGGAGCATTAGACTCAAGAAAATTCCTTGTATTTTAATAGACTTAGGGGTTTTCAAGGGAGTTGGTTTATTATATGATGTTTTCAGTGATCTTAATGAAAATTAATTAAATATTGTGAGGAATTTTGTAAATGTTCTCGAATGTTGGAGAACATGAGAGAATTAGGATAGTTGAGAGTGCATAGGGATTGAGAGATTTAGGAATTAATGGTAAATCCTAAATTAGAATTGGTTTCATGATTTTGTGATGAAAGAGGATCCTTAGGTGTTAGTTGAGGCAAATGAGGAGTTAAAGGATATTCAGGGTTTTGTTGAGAGGATGAAGGATCTAAAATCAAAAATAGTTTCAGAACCTTTTGTATAAAAATGATAAGCCTCAAGACATAAAGAGAAGGTAGAACAGAGATAAAGAGGTAGAGTTTGAATTGTAAGCCTACGGGTAATTTAGAGAAAAGGCCACTGATATAGAAGATCAGGCCAGAGGAAGAATTCCTATGTAAATATTGGTTTTAATATAGAAAACTCAATTTCTGAGTTTATGTTTTGAGTGTATATTGTGTGCAAGTGAAATTGACAAGAACAAGGGAAATTATGTCATTTTATAGTCAAGCTACATTTTTTAGAGATTGTGTGGTTTGAGGGTGAATATTCATTTATTGAATTCCGTGTGATTGAGTATGTTGAGAAATTAGCATCGATCACAGAATGGATCAATGCCATCATAGAAATTACTTGGACTTCTAAATTGAGGGATAAAATTTCCTGGATGTATTTCGCAATTGAAATTGACATCGTATGAAGCATTTCAAGGAGGAATTACACATTCTATTGTGTATACACAATGCAGTGAGATCTGGAGGTTGAGTCATATTGAGGTTTTATCGTACTTATAACCGATGGATGAGAACCTCAGAAGATGAATAAGCCATGTGTTGTCTGAATGCCAGAATAGGTTTGAATATTGGATGGAACCCTGGCCTGTTTGAAATCATGAGTTGAACAAAGACGAGAAAACAAAAAGTAATGGCACAGTGAAATGAATCGATGGATTGTTTAAGTGTTTCACCAAGTATACGGAGGTGTCGTATTGAAGAGTTGGAAGCGGAACTGTGAGCAACAACACAGCAAAACAGTGAAGGCAGAATCCTAAATGATGGCGTAGAGGTGGTTTTTGCAAACCAACAAATTTTTTTCATGTGGGTAAGACCTGGTAAGTGGTAATTCCTTGAATGAACGCAATACGCCTCCGCAAGCGACACATGGATGTCCAAAACTACTTATTTCGTGTGCCTTGGAGCCGTTAACTGTCAAAGTTTATTTGGACGCGATATTCGTTGGATTAGAAGAATTTCATTTTGGGTGTGCGTCCACCGTTAGATGAAGGAGGTGGATAGATCGATTAAAAAAAGTGGAAAGGTGAGTTGGAAATGCTGTGGGACCCAGACATAATGTTATGTCGGAAATTGATATTATAACTGTTACACTGAAAATTGTCATCCTGACATTCTCATAAGTGTATGAGCTCATTATTACTCATACTTCCTCCTTGCAAGTCTAACATATTAGTTCTTCATGTCAAGCCTTGAAAATCAGAGAAAAGTTCCTAAAAATCTTCTTAACTTTAGTATCGCACTTTCTCTATATCTTGCCTGCGGTCCCGCACCTAATGTTCATGTCTCCTGCGTACTTGAACTTACTTTCTCTGTGTTATGGGTGTGGATCCCTGTAAAGATTAAAAAGGTGTAAGTAAACTCAAAAAATGTCACTGTCAGTAAATTCTAGAAGCCTCTAGAAAGAATCTTGTGGTGGCAGAACTGCTCTTTTGAGGTTCATGTATCCCTTACCTTATGGAGCTAACCCCTTGATGTGAGGAGCTTATCCCTTTGAAGGAGGATTCTATCCCTTCATAGTTGGAACTGAAACCTCCTCTTTTCCACTATAAAAAGAGGCATTGGGTAGCCTAAATGGATTTCAAGCTTTGAATTATTTGAGGTTAAGTGTTGTTGGGATTCAGACTCATTTAACTAATAATTTTGTGAGGAGAGATCACATAACTCTATCTATCTTGGTTGGAGGAGTGCAGAGCTTATCAGAGTAGAGGAGATTCCTGCTTCGGACCCCGAGAAGGCCTGTTCAACATAAAGGCTAAGGTTGTAAGGTTTTCCTTCTTTTAAAGTTAATACAAATAAATTCATTTTTCTCAATAGGCTGTTAGTTAACTGTTTATTTCATGGATTCCTTGATCACTATGATAAGCATGATTTACGACGTTTACTATACAGGTGCTATTTAATGTTTGCTTGTTTGTGACTGCGGGTTTACGAAAATAACTCCTTCAAGTGCACGAGGGATAATAACGACTTCGAACAAGCGCTGGACCTATGGTAAGTCTTTTACACCTCTATAGTGCTGTTTGTAAATCATATATTCTTAGAGAAAGATTAGTTCATTTGGCTGTTTGTTGCTAGATTAACTTTTTGGTACTAGGGAGATCGGTCTTGTCTACAAGATTGATTAATCCGCACAACAAATTGGCGACTCCACTGGGGATCGAACTTGTTGTTTTTGGTTCTCTTTTATTTTGATTTGAGGAAAAGTTTTTCCTGGTTTTTGATTGATAGATATCTGTCTGGGTAGCTTAGGTTTTCTCTATTTTTGAAAATTTTGAAATCTTTTATGTTTTTCTTTAGTTTTTCTAGGTACCGCACTTTTTCGTTTTGCATAGTGCGGGCAGTTTCACACTTTCTTTAAGTAAATAGTGCGGGACCGCACCTGTTACTTCTGAAAGCCTGCGGACCCTATTAAAATTTTGAAAAAATCCAGATTTATTTCTTTAGTTTATATTTATTTTGATTTAGAATTTTTAGTATCTGCCCAGATTGACATTGTTTCTATCAAAAGTTTTTTGTGAAAGAATTCTAGCAGTATCTGTGTTTTGATGATTTTCTAGAAGTTTTGCATTTTGGATTGCTTTTCATTTGATCTCTGTAGTGATTCAAAGCATTAGCAGTTTGAAATACCTCAGATTACATTGGTCTTTTTTCCCTTTTGCTGATTTTGACCTGATTGTGAAATTCATCCTTTATTGAGAAATAAATCTACTTATTTCTTCGCAAATCTTCGAAAAAAACTTTGTTATAGTTTTTATATTTCATTTTTATAAAAAACATATCTGATTGTTTTTGATTTGTTTGTTATTCTGGACAGATATATCCTTAGTTTACTGAACAACTAAGTAAAACATTCTTCAAAAATATTAAAGCTTTTATTCAATTATATTTTTAAAGTTTGTAGATCTCGAAATTAGTTTTATAGTTTTGAGTGCTTTTAAAAAATTTGTAGATCTCTTTTGAAGGAAAATTGTTTTTGTAGTTTCAAGTTTTTGAAAGTGAAAGGATTTTCTCGTGAGCTTTGATAATTTGTCTCATTCTGAGTTATTGTTGAAAGGACAAAAATATTTTCTTCCAATTATTCTTTATGCTTAAAGAAAGAATTGTTTTTTAAAAAGAATTGCATTCTTGAACTCTTTCTTTAGCTAGAATTTCATTGAAAGAAAACGAGTTGATTATCATTTTTAGGTGCATTTTTAATGTTTTTGGAAGTCAAGTCTTCACACCATCAAAGTTTCATTTCCGTACCTATTGACTTAATAAATAGCTCATAAAAGTAACACTTAATTAAAATTCATCTAGCAATCTTTTTATTTTCTAGGGCTCTTATCACCAACATAGCTTAGGCTAGTATCTTGGAGTAGGGAGTAATTAACTCTCCAAGATAGTAAAAAAAACAAGTAGATAAATCTTGCGGTAGGAAATAAATCCAATTTTAATTGGTACAATCTGGGAAGCTTCTCTTAAAGAAGTCAATCACGAGATCATGTTCGAACCTTTGAGACAATCAATTCTGTTTCATTGGGGAAGATAGAATATTTGGCGCGCATTACAAACGGTAAACCTCGGATTAACCATTGTCGAGGAGCCTGGGGTCACTTGTCAGTAAACCTCGGATTAATCATGTCAAGGAGCCTTCAAGGGGATTGAGATTTGTTACTCTTCCCTTGCGCGTGAGATCGGATCGTAGACTGTTCCCCCAGTTGTATATGTTACTGTTGGTAACCTTAGTGTCCAAAAACTTAAGATTATTTCCTGAGATGACGGCGAAGGAAATATCTCACTGTACCCGGAGCAGACATCGACTAGACTCACTTGGACTCTCTGGGGGGTTATCTTCACTCGAGATGGTTTTGTGAAGAAACTTGTGCTAGTCTGTTTCATTAAACAGGTTGTCGGGGTAACTGTTCCAACCGCCCTTTCTGTTTTAAATTTCTACTAAGTTGGATTTCATCACCAACTAGTGTTTTTATTACGGGAAATTTACTGTTTGTGTGTGGTTTGAACTCTTAGATTTTTTAAGCATGTGATTCAACTGTTTGTTTCTTTATAGACTTTAGGTGTTTTTATTGAAATTTTTCTTTTTTTGCGTGTGATTAGTTAATATTTAATTGTGGCGGAATTGCTGAGACAATCCCGGAGACTTCAAGGGAAACCCCCTGAATATACACTAAGTCAGCTTGAAGGGATGCTTGCTCTAGTATCATCTATTAGCGGTAGAATTAGATCAACAGAAATTGGAACTTCATCTATAGTTGTTCATCCTAATCATCAAACACCCACGACAAAACATGTTCAAGAACCGATTTCAGTTTCTGAAGTTACTGGTAGTATTTCTCCTTCCAGTGAACTAGCTGACGAACTTGAAATCTCTGAACCTGATGTTTTGGAGACATCCTCAGGATTTATTACACTAACTTTTAGCGATCTTGGTTCACCTAGGGTAAGAAATATTGTCATTGAAGATCTTCCATCTGGCCTTATTTCTATTGAAGAACTTACTAGTCCAGATGAAGAGTTATCTCTTCCAGAATCCCCTCAGTATTTAAATCTTAGGGAGCGTGAATCTATTTTCTACAGCCCTATTCGAACAGACGCTTGGTATCTATCTTTGACAAAATTTTTAGAGAATCCGGGTCTTGCTTTTTCTCCACCTTGAATTCCATTTCATCCTACACCCAAAGGTTACTATCCTTCAGCCATCATGGTAGGAGAGTCATCCATGTTTTCTCAGACACTGGAAGCATTTTTACACGGTGGTCCTTCTATTCCTTCGGGATACCAGGCTCTGTCTGGTACTTTCTCTGGAGCAGCTCCTCAACCAATTGAACACGTATTATAATTTGGTCTTAATGGAGTTAAAACTGAAATGTCGAACGTAGAGCAAATTTTTATGATGTCTAGTAATATTCCGAATCCTCAACCTCAAGGCAGTCAGTTACCGCCTGGAGGGAAATTTTAGGGAAATCAGTTACTGCCTGGGGGGCAACCTCAGGGTAGTCAATTACCGCTTGGGGGGCAACCTTCAAGTAGTCAGTTACCACCTCGGGGGAAACCTCAAGGTAACTTTTTCCCAGGACAAACTTTGGAATCATATTATTTTGGAGGACAACCCCAAGGACAGTACATACCTCAAGGTTATAAACCTTCAGGACAGTACATACCCCAAGGTCAACCCAAAACTCAATATGCTCCTCAGGGTCCTTATCAACCCCAGTTTCAGTACGCGCCTCAGGGTTATCAACCTCAAGGTCAATACCCAATTCAAGGTTTCCAACAGCCTTTTGGTCAATCATCTATACAAGGAACCAGAAATTTACCATTTACTTATCAACCCTACGTTCAACCAGGCTATGGTCCTTACGTTCAACCTTCTATGGGAAAATACCCCAGAATGAATATGGTGTGGGATCCATCCCAATATCAACAGCCTATACAGCCTAATGTGTAGTTGCCTTCTCAACCTGGAAAGCCTTTGGTTTCTGGTCCAACCCAGCAACCCGTCCAACCTACTATTCAAACTCCTACATCTAGTTCTGTTTAGTAGTCTAGGCCTAGTACACCTTATACTCCGCCTCAAACTGCTGCAACTGCTGCAACATCTGTTCAACCTATAACACCTGTTTCTGGAGTATCTATAGCTCTGAGTTCTTCTATCCCTGCATCCATGCAAATCCCTCAAGTATTTGTACCCAGTCAGGACCTTCAGTTAAGACTTCGGTCCAGATGCCTGTGGGACAAGCTGGTACAAGTACGGTGGTCACAAGTCAACCACAATTCACGTATCAACTGTACCAGGGAAAACCTCAATTTGGTCCCGTTTCACAAAATCCAAATTATCAGTATCAATCGTACCCTGGCTATACTTAACAACAGCCTCAACAACCCCAGTTTGGTTCAGTTAATCTTAGTTATCTGGGAGGTTACACAATTCCTAATGCAACTCCAATTCCCAGTTATCCTAGGTATCCTCCTCCTGGAACTGCTTTGGTTACTCAAGGTTTTCGCGACCCTAACCGTCAGTTATCATTTATTGCAACTTTGGATTTACCTGATTTGACGCACCTTACAAATGATCCAATTTTCTATTATTCGTACTGGTCGCCAATGCCGCATAAGTTGCCCAGTGATATACCAAAATTCAAAGGTAAGTCAGGAGAGGATCCATCAAATCACGTGATGAATTATCACCTCTGGTGTGCGTCTAATTCAATAATTGATGATTCAATTCGCTTGCGTCTTTTCCAAATAACTCTTATTGGTCTTGCCACCAAATGGTACATTGAGTTACCACGAGGCTCTTTTAATAATTTCAGTCAGTTAGCAACTACCTTATTGACTCATTTTCAGTTTCCTGTCAGATACGACAATGTCACAGAACTATTAAATTCACTAAAGAAATCCACGTCCACACATATTTCTGATCATATTCATGAATGGCGACGTAGAAGGCGTTTGGTGAAAGTTTACATTCCAGATCAAATTTTGGCGGAATGGTTTGTTAAATCATTATTACCCAAAATTACTGAAGATGTAGCTAAGGCTGGCATTGTTACTGAAGAGCAAGTAATTGCTCAAGCTTAGTACCTTAACCTCATTTATACGTAGTCAGGTACTTTACATGAAAAAATCCCCGATCTTCCAAAACAAGGTCAAATAGCTGCGGCTCCTTCAGGGTCTCATGCCGCTGATGGTATGATTGGTACGGTAAATACTAAAAGCAAGAAGAAATATTCAAAGAATTCTTCTCCTATTATAAATTTACCTGATTCCCCGAAATGAGAGTCTTCCCCGGAAATTTCTGCCGACATTCATGTCGTAGAAACATCTACGACCAAATCTAAATTTGGCGGTAAAAAGAAAGGGAAGAATAAAAAAAAAAGAATTCAAAAGAAAAAACTGATAAAAATGAATCCAATGATGAAAAACACAAACCTCGCTATACTTGTTACATTTGTGATGAGGATCATTTTACTAAGGAATGCCCACATCGAGCAGAGGTTGCAAAATTCGTTAAAGGTTCACAAAAATCTGCTGTCTTGAAGGATCCATTTCCAACTCAAGATAGTAATATGGTTGGTTCTACCTCAAATGCCTCAGAAGAACCTATTCTAATGATTTCTCATGTAAGGATTGCGACGCGATCGCAAGATTATGGTAGTAAGAATCCTGTTGATGGTAAAGAAGCAGAATCTTCTAGTGCAAATACATCAACTACACCTCCTCCTATTTCTGGTCCACTACAGATCGAGAAACCAAATCCAGAATTAATAATCAAACCACCTGCTAAAGGTGTTCTTCGTAAATCAGCTTTCAATCCACATGTGAGAGCCACTCAGAATTACAACATTGTTGGAGACTAAGCTATTTCCCCTTCAGCAATGTCCACTTTGGAAGTGCTGCAGTCATGCCCAACACAACATAAATTACTTTTGTCTGCCATAGGAGCTGTCGATATTCAGGATTCGAACCTTATAATCTTCGATTTAGAAAATAGTACACCTCACCTACCTCACCAAATGGCTTTCCAAATTATAGTGTTAGTAAAAAATAGACCGATCTTTCAGACTGTGATTGATGAGGGAGTTTCAACATGTATTATGTCGATCCAGTGTTGGAAATCGCTTGGTTCTCCTACACTCAATCAATCTCCAACAATTCTAAAGGCTTTTGATGGCCAAGGTTTCCACCCTTTTGGTATTTTGCAGGATTTACCCATAGGGGTCGAAGGTAAAACCATAAATCTAGATGTGGAAGTGGTTGATGCCCCTCTAGATTACAACCTTTTTCTGGGTCGTAGTTGGTCTTATGCTATGACTGCTTTTGTTTCTTCGGTCTTTCGGCTCATAAAATTTCCACGTCAAGGAAGGATCGTTACAATAGATTAGTTAACTTATTTTTCTTCCGATCCAGCCTCTACAGAAACAATCCAGCACATTGGTAAAGCGGCTATCCCTTACAAGGATGTTAGAGTAGGTTTGATTAAAGATTCTGGTTTACTAGGAACTTTTTCCTTTCCTCTTCCTAATGTATCACCTTCTATTGCAACTATTCATATGATTTCGTCAGATACTGTTATGTTTGATGATCCTTGGGTCGTACCTTCCAACACCGAGTTAGATTCATTGGATGGCATGATGCCTTTGAGTCCATTTGAAATTTCATATCAGGCTGTACAGTCACTTTCCAACCCTTGTTCAACCGAAACTGATCCAATGAATGGGATCCATGAGGAATAAATTTCTATATCTAGTTCAGCCACAACGAAATTTCCTGATCTTGTTCATACCGATGAGCAGATTCGTGAACTTTTGTCTGTTGACGATTTACCATGGGAAGATCTACATCATCAATCTTCATTTTTACCTGAGCTGGATCATTTTGAAGATGATTTCGCTTCTATTTTTACTACTGAATATGTCAAAGAACCACAGAATCTATTGCGAAATCCTGAATCTGAGTTAAATTTGGAAAATATCTCTCGAATGATTCCAATTGACATTTCAGTAAAGCCAGGAATAATTGAAAACATTCATATAGGTGCTTGCTGTACAGAAGATTAAATTCAAACTTATAAAGACCTATTTCAAGAATTCCGGATGTGTTTTCCTGGTCCTATGAAGAAATTCCAGGAATCGATCCGTCAATTGTCGTACATGAAATCAAGACTTACCCAGATTCCAAACTTGTCCGTCAATGTCTACGTCAAATACATCCTAGAAAAGCTGCTGCTATCAAAGCCGAAGTTGAGAAATTACTTCGTGCAGGTTTCATTTATCCAATTCCTTTAACGGATTGGGTATCGAATATTGTTCCTGTTAGTAAAAAACAAGGAACGATACGAGTATGTATCGATTATAGGGATATTAATCGAGCTTGTCCTAAAGACAATTATCCAACCCCCTATATCGATCAAATAGTTGATGATTGTGCCGGCAGTGAAATTTTTTCCTTTATGGATGGTTTTTCCGGTTACAATCAAATAAACATACTCCCTGCTGATCAGCCAAAAACAACTTTCATTTGTCCGTGGGGGACATTTGCTTATTGAAAACTACCCTTTGGATTGAGGAACGCTGGAGCAACTTTTCAAAGGGCTATGTCTTACGCATTTCATGACATTAAGCACATTGTGCAGCCTTATCTCGATGATTTACCTTCTCATTCATCGCGTAGGGCCGACCATCTCACTCACTTACGAGCTATCTTTATGAGATGTAGGCATTATCGAATTAGGCTGAATCCACACTAATACGTTTTTTTGTGTAGAATTGGGTCGCTTACTGGGATTTGTTGTTTCGAAAGCAAGCATTCGCGTTGATCCGTCGAAGGTCGAAGCTATTGTTAATTTACCACCTCCTTCAACTTTACGCCAACTCTAAAGTTTTCAGGGGAAAGCAAACTTTTTACGTCGGTTCATTCCTAACTACGCTGAGCTTACAAAGGGTTTTACCCAGTCACTGAAAGAAAACATTCCATTCTTTTAGGATGAGATCGCTGATTGATCTTTTGATGCACTTAAACACGCGTTGACCCATGCATCGTTATTGCATCCTCCCAACTACAACCATGACTACGTTTTGTACCTCGCCGCTTCTCATTCCACAATTGGGATGGTTTTAGTTCAGGAAGACGAATTAAAATTGAAAATGTGATTTACTATCTTAGTCGAAACCTCCATCCGATCGAGATCAAATACACACATGTGGAGAAATTGGCCTTGGCAGCTGTTCAGGCTGTCCAAAGATTTAGACACTACATCTTATTACGCAAAACCACAGTAATTTCTGACTGTAACCCTATGATGTACATTTTAACCAAACAATTGCTAGGGGGCAAGTATTCCAAATGGATAGTTATCCTGTAGGAATTTGACTTGGAATTTGAAAAATCCAAGGCAAAGAAATCTTTGGTTTTTTCCGAACTGATGTGTGATTTCCCCTCTACTGATACTGAAACTGTGGCGGAGGAGCCCATTGGAGACGAATATTTGTTTCTTATCAGTACTCTTAATCCATGGTATGGGGATATTATCGTTTATCTCCAAACCAAATATTTTCGGCCTGAAGTCTCGTGATCTCAGCGACGGAAAATACGTTTCCAATCCCAACAATGCAATATTATTGGTGATACACTTTATCGTCGTGGAGCAGATTCTGTTTTCCGACGCTGTCTTACTCATGAAGAAGCTGAGAAGGTTTTAAATGACTGCCATTCTGGAGCATGTGGCAGTCATATGTCTGGGTATGCCACAGCCCAAAAGATATTGCGCGCTGGTTATTTCTGGGTGTCGTTATTCAAATATTGTATCTATGCAGTCTGGAAATGCCACAATTGTCAACTCGTTGATCGTAAGATGCGTGCGCCACCTGCTCCTCTTCACCCTATAATTGCTGTCAGTCCTTTCGAAAAATGGGGTATTGACTTTATTACATGTAACCCTCACTCGGTCGGGGGGCATGCGTATATTATCTTAGCAATGGATTATTTTAGTAAGTGGGCCGAGGCGATGCCTACATTTTCGGCAGACGGCAAGACTACTGCAACTTTTGTATTCAATCACATAATTGCTAGGTTCGGTGTTCCTCAAGCCATTATTACAGATCATCGAAGTCATTTTCGGAATATCATGATGACTGAACTAACAGATCAACTTGGCCTGCGCCACGATAGTTCCACTCCATATTATCCACAAGCTAATGGTTTGGTTGAAGCTATCAATAAAGTTTTAGTCACTATGATCAGACGAATTATTGGTATTCATAAGTTGAATTGGCATTCCATGTTATTTTCAGCACTTTGGGCATATCGAACCTCAGTAAAAACATCAATTGGTTTCACTCCCTTTCAACTGGTTTACGGTTTGGAAGCTATGTTTCCGATTGAATGCAAAATTATGTCTTTGAAGTTAGCCATAGAATTACTCCCAGCTACGTCTAAAGAGGAGAAACGTTTTTTGTACTTGGCTTAGCTAGATGAGAATCGACGAAGTGCTACAATAGCAAATGAGGCTCATGTTAAACGAATAAAAGTTCAGTATGATAGAAGTATTACCCCTCGAAATTTTTTAGAAGGAGCCTAGTGTTAGTTTATGATCAAGCCAATGATAAGCTAGGAGTTGGAAAATTCGTGCCTATGTGGCATGGTCCGTTCATTGTTAAGCGAAAGCTAGCAAAAGGGGCCTATGAGCTGATAGATTTTGACGGTGTTCCTTTAGATAAACCCAGAAATGGGCTTTATCTAAAGCGATATTATGCTTAAACTTGGTGTGGAGATTTTTTTTGTTAGATTAGATTTCTTTACTGCTGGTGTGACTTAGATTAGAAAAGCGTGCCTAGTTTAGAAGTGTGTTTTGTCACTATTCCTACTTATCTGAGTTTTACTCTTGATATTGCAGATGTCGACGTCTCTTCAAACCTACATTGGTTTTGCTGATGGTGCTTGTCGTAGTACACAGAACATTTCTTCCGCAACTTGGGTTATCTATTCACCCTCTGACGAGTTAGTATCCATGCATGGGGTAAGCCTTGGTCAAACAACGAATAACATTGCAGAGTATAGTGCAGTGATTGAGTTACTATCTGAATCCATATCTTTTGGAATTCAGAGTTTGATTGTTAGGTTGGATTCTGAACTTGTTGTATTACAACTCAATAGGGTTTATGCCATTAGAAATCCAGTGTTATTACGGTTATTTTTAAGAGTTCATCTCTTGGAACGTGAATTTGATTACATTGAATATCAGCATATTCCAAGACATTTAAATACATTAGCAGATGCAGTTGCTTATAGTATGAGAAATCGACATTTGAAATAATCAAAACAGTAAATTAAACAACATACATAACATGTAGACAGATAGCCGGTAAATAGTGATATATCATATTATAGAAGTGTTTCAAAAATATACATCGTCTTCGATCATAGGTTGGAAACACCTTATGATTGGCAAAAATGATAATACAAAAGGTAAAAAATATGAGTCTACGACATGATCATCCTATCATTGATGGTGATCACGATAAGAGACCACTACCCGGGCCACCCTACATAGGAACCTCCTAAAAGGTCCTGGAACACCAATCACGTATCTTTGTAATCTGAGTGGAATTTCATCTATGTCTGTCTCTGGAATGTCTAGAGTCAGGTGCTCTAGGTGATGCTCTAAATCGGACAGGATCTCTGTTGATTGGCCTGCTGGGGCTGGTGCGGTTGTAGCTGGTTGTCTTCTTTCATAAGGCTAGAGAGGGTCTGGTCACTGTGGGCCCACATCTGCATTTAAAACTTTTGGTTATTAATTTCAAGACGATAAAAAAAAAAAAATAGAACTTAGAAATTGTTGAAAATTATTTTACCTGATTCATCCCATTGTTCCCCTGCTGGGAGAGTCATCTCTCGGTCGCCGCAGAAATCTGTCCCGGCGTATGGAAAATCCTCTATAACAAAAATTTGGCGTTCCAGCCAACAGAAATATGAAGAAGGAAATCGAACAACCTCGATGCCCTCAGCAGCATGACGGGCCATCAATGCAACCCAACGAACCATCCTAGGTTCTCGAGGTAGTCAAGCATCAACATGAATGTTTTGCGGAGCTAACATGGGGATCCTCTCTAGAGCAAAGGTGACTACAATGGATCCATATTCAAATTTATTTAGTTTTTCGTTCTTTGCTCTAGTTAGTTGGCTTTTTACATTGGCCAACACAGCTTCGCACCAGTTGAAAATGGTGCCTCGAAAATAGTCTACAGCAATGCGCATCTAGGAACTGGTAGCCACATGCAATGCTGCACTCCCACACAGCCTGGTAATAGTAAATGCAATAAATTTTAGCTCGGGATAGATGATAGTTTTTATGTCAATCTGTTTGTCCCTAGGGTCTGCCTAATCATTACAGAACTCTTGTCGAAAACTAGCGACAGTTTGGCCACTTGGCCTAGTCCCAAACAGAGAAATTTGTTCGCCCCTCTTGGACAAACCAGTTCAAAAATAGATATCCTCCAGCTCAATTTCTAGCCGGTGGCCACCAATAAAGAAACACTGGTCCTGTACGTTCCACCTGTTCACCAACCATGTTGAGAGGTCTACCTGTGCCCTCATGCCCTGAATGGCCCAAAATTTATACAAACCGCATGCTCTTAATGCTTTCATTGTGGGAAAATGGAGCATTGCGGCGTCATCTACGTCTTCATGCTCACATTCTCTCCAAATTAGCATCTTGTTTATCCTACAATGCATGAAAAGATATATTAGAACAATCTAATTTGAAACTTTTTGGGCGGCAAGTGAGAAATTTAATTTTGAAATTCAATTGCGCAGGGTCCGCACTTTGTATTCATACGTAGTGCGTAGGAACGCATGAGCGCTATGTCACAAGTGCGGACCCACGACTTTTTTCTACATAGGAAAAAGTCGAGGTCCGCAGGGCCCATGTGTTGCGCCCGTGGACCCCCGCGGGCGATTTTTTAAACATATTTTTCCTCTTAAGAATGAAATATAAAGCCTAAAAATGAAATGTAAACGGATGAAATACAATATTAGGAGGTCGTGGATTACCTGGAGCTGACGGTTCTTGATTTCGTCGGACGGATTTTCCAAAATCTTCACAGGAAATTTTTTACCTAAAAGCTTTTACTTTTCACTTTGAACTTGAACGGTAAAAATGAAGTTAGAAAAGTCCTTTTTATAAGTTTTTTCGAATAAATGAATTTTTAATTTGTTTATTTTTCACTTTAAAAAGGTCATTTTTGAAAGCATTTTTATTTATCTCAAACATGTATGTGTAATGTTTCAAGTTTTTGTGCAGAAATTGGATTTTTTAGGAGAATTGATCATTTTTCAACAAAGAGCATACTTTATCACTTTTTCGGACTCTTTCAAAATTCACGAAAATGTGAAACATTGGAGTCCTCTTTTAAGCCCTTTTCAGACTCTCTAAACATGAAAATATTGTCGAGCACTTGATTATTCGAACTCGTTAAAATAAATGAATGATCGTCCCTTCAGTATAAGTTTACCCCTTTTACATACTGAAATGGACTATTTACGAAAAGGGTATACGTTGACTAATTATGGTCAATAGAGTTCTATCCCGCATTATTTTATCTTTTTTCGGGCTTGAGAGACTAAATTTACGAAAAAGTACACCCATGGAGTTTTCTTAAGTTTTTCTTCTGACTCCCTAAAATTGAAAAACACTGAGTTTCTCTTATACTGGACTCGTTAAAATTTAACAGTAAAGGACCTGTTCAATTTTAAACAGGAACGAACCACTCCTTCTTAGGGTTCGAATCTTAAATTAAGTTGGACTCATCCGAAGGATGAGCTTATAAACAAGCAAATGTTATCCTCCTCAAGCTTGTCAAAAATAAAGAGGTACTTGCCAGAAATGGTGGGGGAAAAGAGAGAAAAATGGACTTGTTTGTTGTATTTTCATTTTTCGAAAATCCAGTTAACCACTCTTGAACACGACAGTTTTGTTCACATGGGTTGGGAAATCCTTTGCCTAATAGTTAATCAAACCACATTGAAAATTCTCAGCTGGTTTTTGGGTATTAGCGTTGGGTCAATTGTCACCAAGCCTTCTACTGTGTCATTATGTGTTCAAGAGAACAGTTGAAATAAACCATTCATCTGCAAAATATCTGTCATCCATTTTGACCATCCCTGAGTCAGTCCTTTCCAATATATTTTCAAAACTTGATCTATGATTTCGTGTTGTGGGCTTGCCTACGACAGATCACTTTCTATCGACGACGGCTCATTATCTAGGAAGTGATCTAGAAATCGTCAGTACCTTGAAATCTGCATGCCTCAATGGCAGATTTATCGCCTTCGATGACAGGTTGCATCATTGACCTTCGATCGAATGATTCCGTGGCATGTTCGACTTCAGCTCATTCATTCACATTTCATGGATTGTACTGAGTAATTTGAGAGCCATTGAAATTATTGGTGGTTACTCTCACACTTGTTAACAGTTTACATCATTGACTGGTAATAAAGTGGTTTCTACCATGTTCGACTTCGATACATTCATTCACATGGATAGAATCGTACTAGTTCGAGATGAAAAAATCAAGACCCTGGATCTAGTTTCTACCATCCAGGCTGCGAGGAATTTTGTTATCATTTATACAGTGGACTATTTATAAACAGATGGCTGCATCCATACTGTATCTACACATGTCTATACTGTGATGTATTCAAAATCATTCCTGTATAAGAATAGTTTGAATTAGTTTCTAGTTAGTTTTGATCTGAGTATGGGAATGCCTACCTCAGCGATGATATGTATACATATATATTTTGCATTGAAAGTTTTTACAGGTTCCGACCGGGGTGTCCACAGGATGATCCTTGAAATGATAAAGTATTGCACTCTTCATATATGACAGACTTCAACTTCATCTATTCCAGATTTTGCACTTTAGGGGGCAATTTGTTACACTAAAAATTGTCATCCTAGCATTCTTCTATGTGTATGAGCTCATTATTACTCATACTTCCTCCTTGCAAGTCTAACATATCAGTTCTTCATGTCAAGCCTTGAAAATCAGAGAAAAGTTCCTAAAAATCTCCTTAACATTGGTATCGCACTTTCTCTATATCTTGCCCGCGGTCCCGCACCTAATGTTCATGTCTCCTGCATACCCGAACGCACTTTCTTTGTGTTATGGGTGCAGACCCCTGTAAAGATTAAAAAGGCGCAAGTAAAATAAAAAAAGCTCATTTTCAGTAAATTTTAGAAGCCTCTAGAAAGAATCTTGCGGTGGTAGAACCGCTATTTTGAGGTTCATGTATCCCTTACCTTATGGAGCTAACCCCTTGATGTGAGGAGCTTATCCCTTTGAAGGAGGATTCTATCCCTTCATAGTTGGAACTGAAACCTCCTCTTTTCCACTATAAAAAGAGGCATTGGGTAGCCTCAAAGGGAGTTCAAGCTTTGAATTATTTGAGGTTAAGTGCTGTTGGGATTCAGACTCATTTAATTGAGATTTTTGTGAAGAGAGATCACATACCTCTATCTGTCTCGGTTGGAGGAGTGAAGAGCTTATCAGAGTAGAGGAGATTCTTGCTTCGGACCCCAGGAAGGCCTGTTCAACATCAAGGCTAAGGTTGTAAGGTTTTCCTTCTTTTAAAGTTAATACAAATGAATTCATTTTTCTCAATAAGTTGTTAGTTAACTGTTTATTTCATGGATTCCTTGATCACTATGATAAGCATGATTTACGACGTTTACTATACATGTGTTATTTAATGTTTTCTTGTTTGTGACTGCAGGTTTACGAAAATAACTCCTTCAAGTGCATGAGGGATAATAACGACTTCGAACAAGCACTGGACCTACGGTAAGTCTTTTACACCTCTATAGTGCTGTTTGTAAATCATATATGCTTAGAGAAATATTAGTTCATTTGGCTGTTTTTTGCTAGATTACCTTTTTGGTACTAGGGAGATCGTTCTTGTCCGCAAGATTGATTAATCCGCACAAAAATAACCAAGGTAAGAACTTTATTAAGTGGAGGTTATATAATATAATTGATGGAATAAGTGGATTGGTATGCTGTGGGCCCGAAGGTTTGCTTTGAGGTTTTAACCAAAGTCAAAAGTGTGATTAAGCGAAATTTTATTTCCGCCTTAAAGGTACATAAAGGGTTTAAAACTTTGATTAAGGATCGAGAATGGTATTAAGAAGAAATACTTCTGTTTATGAAGTGTACCTCTGTCGAGGTTTATTTTAGCGCATGAATGAGACAAGTATTTTGTTTTAAGGTGAGAATGTGGGTTTTATTATATGGTTTTAACCATTGATTGAAAAGGTAAGCTTCCGCATTAGAGTTTGCCCAGTTTGAGAACTATTTTGGTTTATGAATGAACCATCCATTTTTTAA
The DNA here is from genome assembly GCA_034641835.2 of Pinus albicaulis. NCBI lineage: Eukaryota > Viridiplantae > Streptophyta > Pinopsida > Pinales > Pinaceae > Pinus > Pinus albicaulis. The sequence continues at coordinate 1,678,635,199 of CM076580.1, forward strand.
TGGAAAATGTGGGTTTTTGCAGCCTTTGGTTGCATAATTGTTGTATCAGGGCTAGAAAAGCTCTTTTGAAAATTAAATATATATATATATATATATATATATATATATATATATATATATATATATTTTTAAATGCATGTGCAATGAGGGAAGAAAGAAGAGATCAGATATTAAATCTGATAAGCAGAAGATACACAGAATTGAAGTGAACATGCATTTGCATAAATAAATGAAGATGGTCAAATCAAAGTACAAGTGAATGAAGAGAACAAGGACATACAAAGATCTTGAAGGTGAGATAATTTTAATCTGGTTTGAACATTGTGATTGCATAATTCTGGTTGCAGACAAGATGAATACAAAGATTTTGATGATGATGGCAGTGAACCTAATATTCTAGCTAAAGGTTGGATAGGGAGAACAACTGAAGTGTTCTCAAGAGAAGGTGAGTTGTGGATATAAGCCTAGAGAGAGCAGAAGAGAGTGCTGAAAGAGGTTCCAGAGATAGAGAACCAACGCTTACCAAAAGACCAAGTCCAGAGAGGGAATTGGTGAGGTAAGTGGCAGCAGGGAGGACTTGCTATTGCAAAGGCTTAGTGCAACTCATAGTGAGTGAGGAGTTCATGAATAATATGATCATGGAGGATTAGAGAAGAGGTTCTAAAGAATGCCATAGAGATATTTCAGTGATGAAGGTACAACTAGAGGTACTACAAGGATGGCTACAAGAGACAGGGAATGAATGTCGAAGACATGGATGGAAAATGAGGAAATGGGTTAGATGGAACCTACTGCAAAAGAAATGGAATGCTAATCTGATGAACAAGTGCAAAGAACTTTAACAAATACATATTTCCTTGTTGGAAAAGGAAAGACTCAAAGGAGTTGAGTCACAACAAATAGGATCTGCTAGAAACTAGAAAGTACATTGTGGAAGATTGATGCTTGAGGAAGGAAACGAGACTGAAAAGTCTTGTTGTTTTAAAACTAATGATTTGTGTGTGAATGCAGATACATCATAGGTTGTAGAACACAATTTAATTTTTTTAAGGAGAGGGAGTTGAATCTGAAATCTGTTCAGATTAACGCTGAGATAGCAAGATCTAAGAAAGAAATGAAGATAGAGGGGTCTAATAAAAATATTTAGTAGAGTATTGAAACAAAGGAAGAAGGACCATCTAATGATTGGTCAATAACAAGTGAAGGTATGGAAAGTTGTGTCAAGTTTCCAAGTTCTACTCCAATTGAAATTGTTGAGTTATATAGAAAGTTAGATCTTCAGAGAAGAGAGTTGGAAAAGCAGAGGATCTATACTCAGGATAAATTGCTGAATGTGGAAGACAAAGAAATTGTCATGAATGATAGTCAGGAAACAAAGGATAAGGATGTAAGAATTATTCAGTAAATTGAATAATTTCATTATTTTGAACTGGAGAAAAGATAAATTCATGAAACAGATGATAAGAAAGAGAGACTAGTTGACAGTCTCATGGAGAATTTAGATCAACATACTGATGTGCTGACAAAGGATTTAGAAGAAAACTCAAAGTAGCATACTGAGATGTTGCCAGAGGAGGAAGAGGTATTGAAGCCTTGTATTTTTAATACTGATAATTCATGTGTTAATTATGTAGGCAAAGAAGGACAACAAATGAAAAATGTCAGAGAATTTAATGAAAAGGAAACTATGTTAGTTGAAAACATAGTGGAGGATCATCATTCTATCATGGTGAATGGAACAATGGAGATAACCCTGGAAGTTGGGAAGAAAGACAGTGAAGATTTTCTGAGTCCTGAAAGAGACTTAGAACTGCAAGAAGAATATTTGGTGACTGGATCATTAAATAAGACCATTGGGTATTGTAATTTTGAAATTGATAATTTGACTATGTTTATAGGTGATGCAGAAGACAATCCATCTCTTGGGGTTGTCTTGAATGAAGATGAATTATTGCAGCAAAAGGAAACCATAGATTACTTATTTAATAAGGAGAGCATATGAAAGAACTTGTTACTGTTGATGGCAAGTAGGAGTTGGCTTGTCTAATTGGCCAAGATAAGACTGTGGGAAAGACTTTTAGAACTATCATAGTGGTGAAAAACAAAAATTCCATTCTGATAAAGGATGAAGATATATAATTTGAAGAAGTTGATTTGATTTCCAAAATCAATCAAGGAGGTGATGGACAATTACTGAAGATTGTCAAAAAAGAAGGAGAAGAAGGATATGCTGAAACTAAATTGCAGCATATTGATGATGTGGTTGAGATAAAACAAGTACAAAAGAAATGGCTGAAATGCTTGCTGGAAACAATTATGCCAAAGAAAGAAATTGCAGACACTAGAGTGAAAATGCCTGAAGTTATGGAAGAAGCAAAAGTAGATGCTAGTTTGTCAAATTCGATTATGCTTACTAGTATACAAGGAATAGTGAATGATTATGTTGCTGCAGTTAAAGAATCAGAAGATAATTTATTTTTTGAAAATAAATTTGCAGGTAATGATTAGAAGAAGAATGTTACAGAGGGAGATATCTTAAGAGATATTCAGGAAGCTTGGGAGGAAGCAACAGCAGCAGCAACAACAACAAAAACAATATTAATGGAAACATATGCAGCAACATCTACAACAATGTCCAAAGCAACAAAAATTGGAAGCAGCAACAAAAGGCAGAGTAATTTCCAGATAGAAGATAAACTGGACATAGAGATTGAAAGTATAAGGAGGTTGATGATGAAGGTGTCTCAGAAAAAGACAACAGCAAGAAAGAAAAGAAATTACAACAAGGATAAGACAAGAAGAGACTGTGAAAGAATGGCTAGTGGAAAGATGCAGAATAAGGTATGGAAGCCTGGAGAAGTACAACAGAAGAATGATATAGCTTATGGACAACATAAAAACAAAGTATGGGATCCAGGAGGCAAAATATTGGAAACATATGATTAGGAGATCATGAAAAATTTCTACTTTGGGAGTCTGATGCAGGAGCATTAGGCTCAAGAAAATACCTTGTATTTTAATAGACTTAAGGGTTTTGTGTTTTCAATGGATTTGGTTTCTTATATGATATTTTGAGTGATTTTAATGAAAATTTATTAAATACTATGAGGAATTTTGTAAATTTTCTCGAACATTGGAGAAGATTAGAGAATTAGGCTAGTTGAGAGTGCATAGGGATTGAGAGATTTAGGAATTAATGGTAAATCCTAAATTAGAATTGGTTTCATGATTTTGTGATGAAAGAGGATCCTTAGGGGTTAGTTGAGGAAAATGAGGAGTTAGAGGATATTCAAGGTTTTGTTGAGAGGATGAAGGATCTGAAACCAAAAATAGTTTCAGAACCTTTTGTATAAAAATGATAAGCCTCAAGACATAAAGAGAAGGTAGAAGAGAGATAGAGAGGTAGAGTTTGAATTGTAATCCTACAGGCAATTTAGAGAAAAGGCCACTGATACAAAAGATCAGGTTAGAGGAAGAATTCCTATGTAAATATTGGTTTTAATACAGAAATCTCAATTTCTGAGTTTATGTTTTGAGTGTGTATTGTGTGCAAGTGAAATTGACAGGAACAAGGGAAATTCTGTCATTTTATAGTCAAGCTACATTTTTAAGAGATTGTGTGGTTTGAGGGTGAATATTTATTTATTGAATTATGTGTGATTGAGTATGTTGAGAAATTAGCATCGATCACAGAATGGATCGATGCCATCACATAAATTACTTGGACTTCTAAATTGAGGGATAAATATTTCCTGGATGTATTTCACAATTGAAATTGACATTGTATGAAGCATTTAAAGGAGGGATTACACATTCTGTTGTGTATACACAGTTCAGTGAGATCTGGGGGTTGAGTCACATTGAGGTTTTATTGTACTTATAACCGATGGTTGAGAACCTCAGAAGATGAATAAGCCATGTGTTGTCTGAATGCCAGAATGGGTTTGAATATTGGATGGAACCCTGGCCTGTTCGAAATCATGAGTTGAACAAAGACAGAAAAACACAAAGTAATGGCGTAGTGAAATGAATCGATGGATTGTTTAAGTGTTTTACCAAGTATACAGAGGTGCCGTATTGAAGAGTTGGAAGCAGAACTGTGAGCAACAACACAACAGAACAGTGAAGGTAGAATCATAAATGATGGCGCAAAGGTGGTTTTTGCAAACCAACAAATGATTTTCGCGTGGGTAAGACCTGGTAAGTTGTAATTCCCTGAATGAACGCGATACGCCTCCGCAAGCGACACGTGGATGTCCAAAACCACTTATTTCGTGTGCCTTGGAGCCGTTAACTGTCAAAGTTTATTTGGACGTGATATTCGTTGGACTAGAAGCATTGCATTTTGGGTGTGCGTCCACTGTTAGATGAAGGAAGAAGATAGATCGATTAAACAAAGTGGAAAGGTGAGTTGGAAATGCTGTGGGGCCTGGACATAATGTTATGTCGGCAATTGATATTATAACCAAGGTAAAAACTTTTTTAAGTGGAGGTTATATAATATAATTGACGGAATAAGTGGATGGTTATGCTGTGGGCCCGAATATTTTCTTTGAGGTTTTAACCAAAGTGAAAAGTGTGATTACGAGAAATTTTATTTCTGCCTTAAAGGTACATAAAGGGTTTAAAAATTTGATTAAGGATCGAGAATGGTATTAAGAAGAAATACTTCCGTTTATGAAGTGTACGTTTGTCGAGGTTTATTTTAGCGCATGAATGAGACAAGTATTTTGTTTTAAGGTGAGAATGTGGGTTTTATTATATGGTTTTAACCATTGATTGAAAAGGTAAGCTTCCGCATTAGAGTTTGCCCAGTTTGAGAACTATTTTGTTTTATGAATGAACCATGCATTTTTGTATGGAAAATGTGGGTTTTTGCAGCCTTTGGCTGCATCACAATACAAATCTTGACAGAATTCCAGGCTTCCACTATAAATGGACAAAAAGTAAAAATATGCTTAAAAATTTCTATTTAATTTTTTCACAGAGCACACGACTAGGGCATTCATGTAGTGTATTTGAATATCATCCCAGGTCGGTGCTTTATTTTCCAGTAATCACCAAAGGAATAATCGAGACTTTGGGAAGATCTTCAGCTTCCAAAGCTTCTTCCACCACCATGCCTCAACCTTTGGTTATCTATCATTACAAATATAGAAATACCCATATTTTGGTGAATATTCCCCCAAATGGGAGTGAACCTGTCATAATGTATGTGCTTCCTCTCTAAGACGAACATGGGTGGTGTTTAAAGCAAAAATATAGTTATTCCATAACTCATGAAATTCAAGTGATAAATTTAGTTGGAGGGTGTTGACCCAACAGTTGTGTCGACATGGATGTGTATAGTGGATCTAAAACCTATTTTAGAGTATATATTCCATGTTCGCTTAAAAATAGGACCATATCATGGGGGAAGTGATAATTTTCTCCACACCCTACCCACATATATAAACTATTGGTAGGATATTTATTGTATATTATTTATTATATTAATACGATGAATGAATTTTTTTTTTTTTTTATATACCAATTTATTCAGAGACCATTCTCATTCTCCTATTATATAGGGTTTTCAAATTATAAATATTAAATGTATGTTCCATATTTATTAAAAAAATATTTTTGGTTTTCACCATTTAATGAAAACTTGTGATTAAATTTATTAAGTTACTTGCATTTTATAAATGGGGGATTTTCATTATTTGTTATTAAATTTATTTTTTAGCCACTTAATTGATTTCCAAACTAATGTAGGGGTGGCTACGATATGATCAATACTCCCAATTCAAAATTTGACAAGTGCTTTCCTTAACTATATATGGGAAATAAATCCCCTTTAATGTCAAACCTCCCTATTATAAACTCATGTGGGAGGAGCCACAAGGGAATAATACAAACCCTTTATAAAAATTAATGGATTCAAGCATTTAATAATATAATATGCATGTGACCCATTATACAACATAAATACCAAAGGAAGGGATAAGCCCATTTTTAAATGATAGCCACCAGAGTCAAGCTCCTTCATATATAATATACCTGCCCAAACCTAGATTTGGGTAGAACCATCGTAGCTAAAATTATTTCACATGAATGTGGGGTTATAACGTTACCTTTTTTTTCCATGTGCGACCCACTCTATAGCTTCTATTGCTAAATATTTTTCCTCTTGGTCCATGTGATATGATCAAACTCAAGACGTGAGTCCAATCCTTTTAAATTGGAGCACAATTCTTTTATCCACCTGGGACACATAACTTTCTCTATTGGTATCGTTGACCAATAAGCCAACTCCATGTCATCATTGCTACACATCATCCTGAAGTTATGTCATCCTGATGCTTTCATTTATTTCCCACTCTCAACACTCTTAGGAGATAGACTCTGGGATGTGAAATTCTCTGTTAACTAAAGTTATGTTCCTTGGCCTCCATTAAGTGATGACCACCCTTCTGACCTCCGGGAGGAGTTAGAAATTCTTTGTGGGCTATTTCAATCATTCCATCAAATGAATTGGGTCCAATTTACCCAAAACTCTCCCCGTTGGCTCACTACCACATACACCCAACGTTTAATCATCCCGACTATTACTTTGATTGCACCTCTTTTGATCTTCAAGGAAATACCCTCCGGGACATGTCATCGCAACACTTGGTTCAAACAAATTCACAACCACTTTGAAAATTAAAACGCTCCAATCATATCTAAACATGTCACCCCAGTTCCTTTTAGTCCACTTCACCTGGACGCTAAGTCACCTTGACCTTCCTTTGATATCCCTCCTTTTTAATCACTGCGGGTAATATACTCAGGGAGATGGACATTATTTTTGTCAAACATCAGTCTTGTTCTCTGTCAGATGATGGACCCCTGCAGGAATAATAAACTAAGTCTTGGCCCTTTCTATCTTGATCCCTTCTGCTTGCAGGCTTACACACAACGATCCAACTTTGATTCCTTTTTTAATACACTACGATCATCATGCTTCGACTACACACTTTGATTAATTTGGATTGTCGATCCGCTTGTTAATACAAAATAAATATCTAATCTTCATCAACTACAAATGAAGGGACTTCAACCCTACTTCAAAGGATTTTTTCCTCATTTGTGCAATCAATTTATTTGTATTTAACTTGTGTTCTTAGACATTTTCCCTCCGAAGATTTAAATAAAGATTCTGCAACCTCTTTTTACTTTCTATGGTACTTAATCTAATTTCAATCCCTCCCGAGCTTAAATTACACCTACAACACACTCATTTACACTTGAAACAATATCATATACAAGGTTTCAATTTTAGAAAGAGACAAAGGATTCACACGGTTCTCTGACACTCGAAATAGAGAGTTCACTTATATTAATAATACATGATTTGTACAGGATTACAAAAGTCCCTCTCCTTGACCCGATTTACATTAAATCGACCCTCTTGGTTTTATGGCCATATTTGGCCTTACTTTGCTAGACCTCTCTACAATCCCCTTTCACTCTTCTTCTACATACATTTTGTTCTTATTTTACATAGTTATATAGAATAGGATTCTGAATTACAATCGTTTTAGATCCACAAAATCCTCAACAAAATCCTATTCTAGGATCCTCTAGGTCCAGCTATTCCTCCAGAGATCTAACTGATCCATCGTTCTCAAAAGCTCTTCTAAGAAGAAGGTTTGATTACAATCTCAATATTATTTACATAATTTCTCTATATTTATTTAAAAACACTAGAAATATAAATAATTTAACAATTACACTCAATTAGGGAACCAACTCCCTTGGTATATGAAAGACCCCTAGGTTTAGTCAAAGTGAATTTTGACTTGGAGGTATGTTTCTCCTGCATCATACTCCCAAGGTGAAAAACAATTAAAGGTCTCCTGGCCATGTGATTTCATATGCTGATGAAAGTCCTCCTGGGTCCCAAAATTTAGTTTATAGATGCTGAGTCTGCCCTATTGCCTTGTTTTTGCTCTATTTACTTCAATTCTCCATACTTACATAATTTATGTTTTTTCTTCCCATTTTCATTGTTGATACAAATTTTGTTTACTGATCCGGGTAAATTTATGATACCCTTTAACCAAGACCTTTTACTTCGGCTGATGTGTTCGAATTATATTTTATCAATGCATTAATGAACACATAGTCAAGATGAAAAAATGTCAACAATCATATGACACAAATTCAAGAGGTTTAATAACAGAGTTCATCTAGTGTGGACTACGTCTCCGGGCCTTGGTGTCTCGATTGTGTTGGACGCTTCATTCAGTGCTATAAATAGTGAATATGTACATGGATGGTACTACTTGTCATATAGGGAAATAAGCCATCAACATGAGTGGAAAAGTCTCTCCATGAGATGTTACGCTACAAGGAACTCTCACTCATAAACTGACCTCCTATCAGCACGACATAAACTCACACATGACAACTATGAGTATCCAGCCAACATGGAAACAAAGGGATCTCAATCAAACATACATGTGACAATGAGTATCCCGCCAACATGGAAACAAAGGGATCTCAAACATAAATGACAATCCATGATAGAAATTACTTCTCACATCAAGAACAAAAACAAGATCCCGCATCAAACATCAAGCATGGATCTATACAACACAATGCATCTCATATAAAAGAGACAAAGAAGTACATGAAATAAACACTTCATATACCTCACACTAAAGATTACTGAAGAATAGGTTGCTCTATTGTTGGATCTGAAATCACCATCGCAATTGTGGCATCGAAAGGCATGAAATCGAATACTCACTCACTGAATGTTGACACTTGCAACTCCACATTGAAAAGTGGATGAAAAAAATAAGGCTCAGATGTAAAATATGACTGCACCGCTGAAATCATGCCACCAAGAGGTGTAGGATCGACTGCTAATTTGCTGAATTCTAACAAAGTGAAAATCTGTGCCTTAGGGAATATTTTAGATTCCCCCCTAGATTCCTCAAAGATGCTTCTCCACAGGGAATCTACAAATATGCAACTCAAAATAGGAATATTTTCTCACCATTAACATCCTTGCGAAATTTTGAGAAGAATGAGTATAAGGTTGACCTCATTCTGACACCGACGAATTTCAGCCTCCAACGAATCTGAAATATTCGCTCAAGATTCCTGAAGATTCTCCTCTAGAGGGAATCTAAAAAACCACTGCTCAAAAGGTGAATCCAACCTCACCATTACGTTCCCTGCGAAATTCTGGTTAAAATGCATATAAAGTTCAATACATTCTGACACAAGAAAATTTTACCTCCTTGGAATAAAAAATATTCTCCAATCATAAAAAAGGATCCTGTCTCAAAATCTGTGCACCCTCATGCCTTGAAATGTGTGTCCTTCTGCCTTCCAACCTGCCTTCTCTTTTCTCACAACCTCATTGGCCTCCCTGTGCCCTCATCTCTCATGTATTTTCCATCATTCTCCATGGTTTCCTTGAGCCATTTGAATGACATTTTACAATAAAATGTGAGGATGAATAACAAAAAGCGTGAGGTTGGCATGTTGGTTGTCATAATCATATTAAGATAGTTGTTGTTGGGAGGTTTTGAGTTCAAATCCCATTGAGTCCAAGGATTTTTTTAAAACCCAATTTTAGTTTTAATATAGTTTTTCCAAACTATATAATATATGGAATTCGTATCTCCATATTGTAACGACTCCAAAAATAAAAAAATGGAGGTTTTGTTTAATATGGAATTTAACCATATTTAATATGATTTTTTTTTTTACATAAAAATTTACGATATTTAAATTGATTTTTATTGTTTAAAAAATATATTTAATATATATTATTATTTTAATGATTTTTTTTGTTTTTATGTGGGAAATTAAATCATTTTGTTTTGTCTTTTCTGCAGGGGAAAGGGGCCAATGGAGGAGCACCATGTGTCAACAGCTGAGGGGCTTGCCATGTGGGTCCCACATGCTTACTGGGACATCATGTGGCATGCTGTGGGCCCCACTTCCCTTGCCTTAACAAAACTTCAAACTGCTATAACTTTCTTATACGAACATGGTTTGACGATCCATTCACATCGTTGCGATCAGGATGATGAGATCTATGCTCTGGTCCTAGTTCAAAATCAATTCAAACAATTTTATTTTTGAGCTTTCATAAGCCCTCTTTGTCCTGAGTGTGTCTCTGGAGCCACTTGGATCATCTACTGTGTCTTCTCATGGATGTCTTCCTCATAATCATCCAGAATCCATCAATCTCCTTATCAAGCTCTGTTTTTTACTGATTTTTTCTAGTGTTATTGTCTTCAAGCTATTGCACATATTAAGTCTGTGATAAGAGTTATAAAAAATATGTCAATCTGTTGTTCACACTTTGGAATCCTATCCTCACTATTTTGAACATAATTTCCCTTTCCTCTAACTCTGTTTTTGCAAGATAAATATGCAGTCTTTGGATTTCTATCCTTTCCCCCAAGAAATTCAATTCCTCGCATGATTCAAAAAAATCACCTTGAATTTTACTTGTTCCATCCATAAAAAAATCATCATTTGGATCCTCTATCATCCATTCCTCCAAAAGTTCTATCTCATTTTCATTTGTGCTTTCTTCCTCTGACATGATACTTTCAATTAGTAATGAAATCTCGTTGAGCATGTCTTCATGAAGTAACTCTCCACCTTTTGATGCTATTTCATCTTCTACTTTTGAATAATATCCGTGAGATGATGTTGTTTCATATTCCTCTAAAACAAAAATTAAGGCATTTTCTCGTTCAATTTCCTTTGTCATAACAAATTCCCTATCAAATTTACCATCTTAAAAGTCAATAAACACATGGTTGAAAAATTTATCTATCTTAGCCATCTATTCTAGAAGTCACATTTCTTCATCAAATTTCATAAACACCATTTAAGTGTTAATCATCACCTACCAATCCTCCAATCATACACAAAATTCCAGATTCAAAATTATAAGATTCGTCTTTCGATGCCTCAGTTGTCTCATCTTCATGCTGATTCGAACTAGTTCCATAGTCCATTAGGTTGACTGTAAATTCCTCCTTGACATTTTTGGCTTCCTCAACACCAAGAAATAAAATTTTTTCAAAATCAATCATTTCATATCCAAAGTTTCCGTGTTATTCCTTCAGCCTATCATACATCCTTTTCCTTAACTTACTTTGCAATGGATGTCATCTCACCTTATTCTTCATTGTACAACCATATCTCTAGTCTTCTTGGCTTTCCTATAACAACTGATTCAAATGATTTAGTTTTTCTCTTAACTCAACCATCTGCTTCTCAAATTCATCATTAATCATCTTCTTTATGGCAACTAGTTTGGAATTATTCTTCATATGGTTGTGACTTCTCCTCTCTGAACCCTTGACATGAATATTAGTAGCCATTCTTTCCTTCTTTTTTGAACTTTACTTGTCCACTTGTGAGCTTCACCAAGCCTTCCCCATATTTGTAAAAAGTCTAACACTTGGCACTTGTACCAAGTCATCCTCTTGATATCCTCTTTTTTCTTGGTCCTCTGTTGTAGAAGCTATTCTCCTTCTTCTTGAGCATGATTTCTCTTAAACTTCCAAAGCTATTTTCTTTTGCATCTTCATTTTCTCACCTCTTTGTTTTCTTAAGAATTCGATTTTCCTCTCTTCAACAATTTCATCTTGTTGCTAGGTTCTGTCATAATTTATCTATTTGAGAGCCCTGCCCACTCCTCTTCCTTTTCCATAGTTTTAGTTGGATATCAAAGCTTCTACCAATATTCCTCTTTTCTACATGCAACACAATTCTTGATGACCATAGTTAACAAAAAACAACATACATATTTTATAATACTTGTACCAAAATCTTATGCTCAAAAGTCTTCATTCTGGTCCAATCCTTTAAACCAATTCTCCTCCAAAAGTACTTTTGTTCTTTACTCTTCAAAAAAATCCTCCTTAAGAGTGCATCAACTCTTTCAACCTCCTATAATCATATTCAATTTAGAAAAACCACTTCTGCTTATAATTCCTAAAGAAATTCATTTTTCTTCCTTTTTAATCTTAACATAATTCCTCAGTATTGAATCAAACTAAAATGAAACATGTTTACCTACTATGCCTCTACCTTTACCATTATAGTCCTTCAATTTTATTTTAACTTTGAAAATTCTATACTCCTTTCCTCTAAGAAATCTAATTCTTTTCCTCAAATATTCACCATGTGGTCATCCAAATTCAACCTCAATATGAATTGAAAAGCAAAAACAATATTATCTCTCTCAGACTCTTCCAATCCGATCCTACTATAATGCCTTGCTCCACCATTTTTGTGTTTAAAATAACTCCTCTACTATTACTTCCTTTACTGGTTTGCTACAAGTACTGCCACTATTTATTTAATCATTCAAATAAGTAGGCTTAACACCTATTCTGATACCACTTTTGATGTAGGGGTGGCTAGGATTTGACAGTAGTCCAATTTCGAATCTCAGAAGTGCTTCCCTAAACTATATATGGGAAATATATCCCTTTTAATGTCAAACTTTTCTATTAAAAAAAAAAGTGTGAGGAGGCATAAGGGTAGAGTACAAACCCTTTATAAAAACCACCAGATTCAACCATTTAATAATATAACATTTGTTAGGGTCCTATAATTTATAGGATATCAAGGTGATTGAGTATCTTATCTCAGAAATTTCACATTGTAAATAATTTTCAATCTGCAAATGATTTCCAAAAAAATTATAAAAGAAAATGAAAAGAGAGTATTTAAAAAAAAATGAATAAAGAGAAAAAGAAGAAAAGAAAGAAACATTGAAAAAACAAAATGAAATCAGAACCGAACAAAATAAAAACAAAAGAAAATAACATTGAAAGTGCTACAAATTTAAATGCCACTATTGATAGAGAGAGTTTTTTTTTTTTTTCCTGTCAGATAGAGTAAGGTTGTGTGCAGTTGGTTTAAAATTCCACAATGACTAGTTATTTCTTTAACCATACAACTCAATCGTGGTTAAACAGGCTTAAATTTATGTAAATTACATTAGAGAATAAAGATTTTCCAAACAGTCTAATCTTGGTAAATCAATAGTTAGGTAGAAAATGACATTGGTTCAACTCTTTAATCTGAATCAATAGGAGAAATAAGTGATAGGATTGAATAGATTTTAACCTTTCATAAAAAAGGAAATACGGGTTTTCCAGTCTAAATTCACCCCTAGAATAAGAAATACAAAATGTTAGCTTAGAAAAAGAATTTGAGTTAGAAAAGGGTAGGTAGAATTAATTTGTTTGGAAACATATTGAAAAATTCACTTATCCTAAGTTTTAATTTGCATTATAAAATCCAAGAAAAAAGGATACGTATTGTTTTATTAATTCTTTATCCTAACTTTTTGATCAAAATTAAAAGGAGAATCCTAACCTATCGCATATGGTTTAAAGTGTTCACAACTATCCATTGTAGGATCCTCTGGCTCTTTATATTGATGACACACATTCGCTTTTGGGCCCCCCTCTCCATCCTCGCTTTATCGCCAGGGGTGGGGGGATCTGAAAAAGTGGTTTTCCCCACCCGGTCGCACGACTACATGGCCTTTCCTTCGTGTTTCACACCCACCCTACCTAAACACCTAACCGCTCACCACCCCCTCCAAAAACCGCTCCCACCTCTCCCCATTACCACTGTACCTACCTGACACCTCCTCCACTACCATTCCACCAAGTTTCCAATCCGTTTACAATCAAATCATTCCTCGGGGTTATCCATTGAACATTTAATTAGCCTGGATAAATGTTAATCCAACAGACCCGCACCAATTTCAATGAAAACCATGCAATTTCTATAAAAAATCCTATAACTAATCCTCTTTCGACCTTTTCTGTCACAAATTCTTTGCAAATTGAGTTATTTACAAGTTTTCCAGTGCGCCCATGATTATTACCAGCTGATCGATTTGTGATAAAGTGTTAGTGTCTTGTCTCCCTCCTTCAATCATTTAGATACCTGCAACTCATTCCCTATAAAATTTTCCTCCCAATTCCAATTAAATTATTCAGTAATAATCATGGCTCCTAAGGAGAAGAATCAGGAGGATCCTTTGAACCCTTTAGTTCATCCTCCTATATATTTAGATCACATTCCATTAATTGATAGGGGTTACAAGATAAGTGAGACACAGTCTGAGTTTGAATTGTTTAAACTCTACTGTTGGCTGGAGGATAAGTATGTTGAAAAAATAGATGAAATTGGACTCTGGGAGTCTAATCTCCCACACTAAATTTTTCCTCAGACCTTCCTTTCCCCCGAATTCATCAGAAAAGACCAAGCATGCTACATTCCCAATCAAAGAGCCATTATAGCCCCTACTGGTGAAATCATCTTCACCATCACTACCCAAACTATAAACCAGATGATTCAAGCTCCCTATGTGGAAAACAACACACCTTTTTCCTTAGAAGTCGTCGCTGAACTTTATCAAAAAATTTATTTTTCCAAAAGAGCCAGGATTTTTGACATATTTTTACCAGAAAATACCCAATTTCCAAAGAAAAATCCTCCATACCCTCCCTCCATCTTCCCTGATCAAGCTAAACATATCATAATTGTAATATCATACATTCTTGGTTATCATTTTGATCAGTGGGTAGATGAACCCATTTTAGGCTTCCTTTCTATATTTTCCACAGACAACAAAGCATCCATTATATTTAATTTCAGTCAATTCCTGGCTGATAACATCCATGAGAAATTTCTTAAATTTCAAACTGAAGAAGTATTTAAATACTCTTCAATTTTGGTATATATGTTTTTGTATTATCAAGCAGGCATGCTAAAATTTTCCATGCAAAAGCTAGATGAAGAGGGAAACCACCAGTCAGTGATATTTTGGACATCTCTATTGATGAAAGAGCAACAATAATTCTCCTACAAGCAGTTCATTGGACATATTTTTCACCTAGCCATGAGTGTCCTAAACAGTTCAGCAAAACCTAGGATTAATGAAGACATCAAGAGAACTCTACACTTGACAGATCAGACAAAGACATGAGACTAGTACTTGTACCAGAATTACACGGAAATCAAAGTTTACGGATGAGAGTAAGAACCATATAAGCTCCCAAAATACCTCCTAATGAGGATTTTTTCTCTCGAATACATCAGAAAGATGCTGAATTCTGATGAAATACATTTGGTGTCAGCTAAAAAAAATCATAGTTCACAATGAAAACACATATTGGGTCTTTCATTTGTAACAAACGGTCAGCAGGAGAATAGGCAGACAAATTATTAAGGAGATTAAATTCAATCCAAGTTTCACATGGTCTTATGAACCTTTGGGTATCATTTCCAAGCTGAGAGTAGAAAACAACAATATTTCTTAGATTCATACCCAGAGCCTTGAGATGGAGAGATATATGAACCAATTAGTGTGGGAAAAAAATACATTACAAGAAGCTTAGGAGCAACTAGTTTCTACATCAACATCACAGACTTCTGTTCCACAGGAGAAATCAACTAAAAGACAAAGGGAAGAAGAGTCACCTTCAGTGACTGACAATGCAGGGAAATAGTTTAAAATCATGTACAAGAATAGAGCAAGTTAAATCCAAAGGTAGACACAGAAAATAATTTAGAACAATAATTAGCCATGGTAATAAAAGAAACACCATATTCCTCTCATGTAGGTGTCCAATTTTCTGCATCTCCCACAACATCTTCAGTATCCCATGATCGGCAAGAAACTGTCCAAACAAGTAAAATTGTCCAAGGAGAGAAAGAGAAGACATTGTTTGATATATTTAGAGAAATAAATCTTAAGAATGAGATTCTTAAGAACAACACTTATGCTCAATTCTGGAAGCATAATTCCAGCTCTCAAAGTAGGTTACTATCAATGTTTGATTCATAGAAGGGAAAGATGAAAATGGCCTTCCTTTAGGCCCAAATTCCACAGGAAAAATCAACATTAGATTACAAGAAAACATCATTCGAGTTTTGATATAAATTATATTCATCCCATTGACCAAATGGATATGCATATATAGACAGGTGAAATGATTTTATCCACTTTAACTAACACCAACATGGTTCTTTCTAAACTGCAGGTTTCATAGTCAAATACTCAGTCACAGTTGAATATGGAGAAGAATTCTTCTCTTGTAAAGGACACAAGGATTAAATCCTTAGAGGATTTAGTAGTCAAGATGGGATATGACCCTGCAAACATGAAAGATGCAGATGAATTAATGAAGAAGAAGAATTCTGACATAGCAACATTGAGGAAGAAATTAAATTTTCTAGCTACTAAAGATCCCCTTACAAAGGACATTGAAGAGACAAAGACCCAGAAAACTAACATGATGAAGCTCATCATGGAAAAGAATGCTCAGATAAGGGAAATAGAAACTGAGCTGGAGAAGATGATTAAAGAAAAGGAGCATAATGCATAGCTAGCTATGATTCCATTGGATGTTGTACCTCTTAAAGCCATTCCTACAACAACAACTACAAGCTCCACTGCACCTACTACACAGTTAGCTAATGGTGCTAAAAAATTGATTAAATATTTTGAAAATCTATCAATTCAGATAGAGGAATTAAAAAACTTGCAGGACCAAGTTAAAGCATTACAGGACCAGAAGATAAGGAGTGAGGCTTCACACTCTACTGAATCTCAGAGAGCTTAGAAGCTAATTGAAATATTGTAGAAATATGAAAGGGAATAAAAAATTGGACAGACCTTGGCCCAAGCCAAGGAAATCATTTGTACATATATCATTAATTCAATAACTAAAATCTAGCCCTATATTCAGATTGTATTTGAGCAGAAATATTCGATCAAGAGAGCAACAAAGGCTACAACAGAGATTAAAAAAGAGTTGGGAGAAATGCCTGCAACAAAAACAAATATCATCAAATTCATAAATTCTAAGAACAATTATGAATTACATGATTTAGGAGTTGATGATAGAACATAAACAATTTTGGAGGTGAAGAATATTCTTACCAAAAAGAATCTGGTTGTTCAGTTAGAGGAGAAGTGTCATAACTTGGAGATAGTAGTAAATAGATTTTTTACCAGAATTGAACCTCTAACTCAGAAGGGGCTACCTAGTTTATTTGTAATTAATGAAAAGTTAATTAATTATGAAGATTATGTTATAAAATTGAAAGAGGAAACCAACGACAACTCAAAATTTGCAAACATCAAAGGAAGCATGACAGGTAGAGCATTCTTGGAAGCCATGGGTAAAAATTTCTTCATCCAGCATGAAGTAAGTCATAGTTTTGTGGTAAGGCCCAAATTTTCCAAATATAATCAGGTTGATGAAATTTACCGGAAGGTAATAAAATTAACCATTTCATATGGAGATAGGTGGGATAAACTTTGTGAGTTACAAGAATCAGCAGTAATTCAGATACAGTTAGAACACAAGCGAGCACATATACCAACACATCAGCCATCACATGACATGAATAAGCCCATTCAACAAATAACTTCTCCAAAATAGGGCCGCCTCTCCACCCTATTGTCCACCTTACCTATTATTTTATAGAAGATCATTTTATTGTTTAGGATAATGCCAATAATAAACTGCTGGTTGAGACACCAATGTTGTAAAATATTTTGTAATTTAGTGTATAAATAATTCACATTTTGAAGTATTAGAGATTTATTGTTGAGTATAATTTTCTCTAAGTATTGTAATTTTTTGGTTGATGTAAGCATCAATAATACAAGGAAATTATTCACAGGATTCATGTGGTGTACGAATTGGTGATGTTTTTCTTCTATTAATGTGTTATTCATTGTTTTCTTTCTCTATTATTTCTGAAAAGCTTAATTACATAAAAAAAACTGTGACGAATAAGATATGTTATAAAGAGCACCCTCTTCTGGTTGTTTGTAATTTATATGTTTTTTTCTGAAGTCAAATTAAGGAATAATTCATTGCTCCTTATTTTTTATTGAACCTTACATTTCTTATGTTTCATAATTCATTTAAAATCCTGAAAGATCCAACTAATGCAACCTAGCTTGCCCTGTGAAACTACTTCAAAGTTTGTGAAGATCCAGTTAATATTTAGACTCCAAGATCAATGGAATTATAAAAATTTAATCAACCAAACAATCCTATTAAATCATAAACAAACAAACAATTAGTACAATAATAACTAGCCTAAAATTCACATAAAACATAGCTAAATATTATAGAGAGATCCCTCTTTGAAGCTGCAAGGGCTAGATCCCAGCTTCCAAAGTTTTTTTGATGTTGTCCTCTGTGTTTATTTCCACAATCTCATAAATTACAGAACGCTAACATAGTGGCGACCATACTGGGGAAAATTTAAAATCTTGTAATTTTCTTCAAATTCATTACCCTGGTTAAGAAAAGTGTATGATAGGAATATTTCAAGAGATTGTTTCATTTTCATTTTGGTAAATAATAAGTATGCGTGTGCCTTATATTTTAATTCTGGCTCCCAAAATAGCTTACAATAGATCTCATCCTGATCCAAAGCCTGCAGCTATTGTTGATGATCCTGAAAACTGTTGAGAAGAAAAAGTATAGCTGAGAGCCAAGGAAGTAGCAGGCCTCCCCATAGGGAATATTATCTTCCAAATGATTTTGTTCCCCTACAAGATATTGAATTTGATTTACCTTTGAACATAGTTTGTTTAGAACTAAGTCATCCAACTGGGTAGATCAAAATGTGGTAGATCAATCCACATTAAGACGTCATTTTATTGAAGTAGAATCTTCCCAACCTGATATTGATCTTCAAATCCTCCAAGATTTTAATAAATTGCAAGGTTTAGTTTCAGGTCTTAGCCTTTCTGTTCATGAGGCATACGTCCAAAAATATGTTGAACTCTCTACCTTAACTTCTTTTGCAGTTTCATCTATCTCATCACAATCTGTTCATTCGAGATCATCCAGTCCCGCCCCTTCTACAATTTCCATTACTACCCTTGTAATTTCTCATCAAGTAACTCAAACTCCATCTTCTCCAAAATCTTCACCTAAAATCTAGCCTACTCCTTCACCACATCCTCAAACTTTAGTTTATCCTCCACCTCTCATCCAGTCTCCACCTCTGATCCAACCACCACCTTTCATCCAAAAACCACCTTTAATCAATCCACATATTGTCCATCCTCATATATCTATAATGGTAGTGAGATATGCTCCACTTTTTCTTCAAGGTCCTTTGGAAAACATGCCAAAGTACTATGAAACTAAGATTCCTTAGTTTGATGGAACTGGAACTATCACTTCTCAACAACATGTAGATAGGATGAATGATAGTTTTGACCTTCAGGAAGTAGATGAGGAAAATGTAAAAATGAGGTTGTTTTCACAAAGTCTTATTGGAGAAGTTAGGAAATGGTTTAAAGCCTTGAAACCTGCTAGCATCAATGATATCCTTGCATTCCATCTGTCATTCCTTAATAGATGGGAAGTTAAAAATAACCCTCTTCAGATTATATCAAAATACGAAAGCATTAGGAGGGCACCTGGGGAAAGTGTCCATGATTATTGCACTAGATTCGTTATTGTTTACAATTAAATTACTGCAAAAATTAAACCACCACAAAGTATAGCCTTAATAAAATTCCCAAATGGCTTTTAGGCAAACATGAATTATCAGTTGAGAGAGAGAAACTCTGCAACATTAGAAGAAATGCAAAGAGATGCAGTGAGTGTAGAAGTCAATTTGTTAGCAAAAAGAGCTAGGATAAGAACTAAAAGAAGAGTGACCATGAAAGAAGAAACCTCAAATTCTTTTGTTGATGCAAAAACAGATTCTTTAGTTTGAACAATATAATAAATGATAGAAAGGATTAATCTAAAAAATAGGGTTGTTCCAAGATAAAACCAACCTGTACCTCAAAATCATAATCAAAATGTTAGAAGAAATCCTCCCGTTGAGGTCTTCGAAGTAAGATGATTAGGTCTTGTTGAGGCCTTGGAATCCCGTTGCCAAAACATGGGGGAAAACCACCCGGTCTGTACCTTAAAGCAACTCCTTTTCCGTTTGGTGTAGTGACTATGACTGGGGATAATGGGACTAGTTTCCCAATAAGGATGATTTTGAGGGTGTTTTGATTATACAACATGCAAATGGAGAATGATTTTAATATATCATATGCATCTATATAAACTATATATTCTACTATATACCCGGGGTGTTTCTTCCTTTATGCGATATAAAGAGATATCCTTCAACTATTAGTAATATAGATCATTTAACAGTTGAAAGAGATGAAAATTATGTAAGATGATTCTTCTAACAAAGTAGTTTGACTAGAAGAATTGTGAAAAATATATCACATTCATATGTGTGATTATATATTTAATAAGAAATCACAAACAAATATTAGAACAAAAGTGCATGTAACATTCATTTATAATAACGTTTCAAATATATAATGCAATAAAAGATGACTATCAATCTATAAAGCAAGACTTAATACAACTCAATAGAAGTACCATATGTACGAATTTATACTCATGTAAACTGACAGTAATTGATCTTCTCCTCTTCACTTTCAAGAAATTTAAAGAGTACAATAGTGCAACATCAGTTAAACAAATTGAATTGTCAGAAGATAACAAAAGTGTTCCATTAATTCATAAAAGCATTCACACACTTATAATAGTGCATTCTTTGCAAATGTTTTTGACAAATTTATGGACCCTTCTCTAAATGCATGAGAAGGGTTTAAATACTAAACTAACTATGTTCTAAAATATATTATTACAAAAATATAGAGGAGGTTTCAAGCAACCAACATCGTAAGACTAAATTAAACTAAAATGTAGGAAAATAAAGTAACAATATGATTTATGAATTCTGCCCTTTGTTTTGGATTTGGTCACGAATTTGACAAATATATAGCATAGGCTTGAGCTGAGCTAGATGCGAAATCCTCGATCTGACTTGTCCCTTGAATATTGCGTGTTGGGTGAATTTATTGGATAAATTAACATGATCATTTAATTATCAATCCGGGTTGGTGAACTTAGAAGCATCCCCAAAGTATATGGGTTTCAATCACAATCAAATTTAGAAGATGAACTATTGATGGTTAGTGAAATGCATATTACAAATATAAAAACTAACTTAATTAATTCTAAACAATAGATTAAGATATATGAAATAATAATCAAGAGGCTCTATGTTTAGAGATCCTGGCTGTCCTTAATTACTGGTTTCATTACGTCATCAATACCATTGTGAAAACATGAAAAGCAGGAAATTTAACTTCTAAACAATGGATTAAGATATATGAAATAATAATCAAGAGGCTCTATGTTCAGAGATCCTGGTTGTCCTTAATTACTGGTTTCATTATATCATCAATACGATTGTGAAAACATGAAAGCAGGAAATATAACACTAAACAATATATTAAGATATATGAAATAATAATCAAGAGGCTCTATGTTCAGAGATCCTAGTTGTCATTAATTACTGGTTTCATTATATATTTAATGCTATTGTGAAATCATGAAAGTAAGAAATATAACACTAAACAATGGATTAAGATATATGAAATAATAACCAAGAGGCTCTATGTTCAGAGATCCCGGTTGTCCTTAATTACTGGTTGCATTATATCATCAATACCATTGTGAAAACATGAAAGCAGGAAATCTAACACTAAACAATGGATTAAAATATATGAAATAATAATCAAGAGGCTCTATGTTCAAATATCCCGGTTGTCTTTAATTATTGGTTGCATTATATCATCAATACCATTGTGAAAACATGAAAGCAGGAAATCTAACACTAAACAATGGATTAAAAGATATGAAATAATAATCAAGGGGCTCTGTGTTCAGATATCCCGATTTTCCTTAATTACTGGTTGCATTATATCATCAATACCATTGTGAAAACATGAAAGCGGGAAATAATAAATCTAAGTAAACTAGTTCACAAATTACAGCTATGAAAACTAAGAAGTGCACTTATCTCGGTGTGGGGGCCCTTCCACCCTTGCCTTGCGCACGGTAAGTAAACTCAGCTACTCAAGACTTCAAGAAATCAATTAGCATGTAGCAGCATCAAAATATGGTAGAACATATCTTCTATTATGTCTTCAAGTCTCAAAGATAATAATAATAAGTCATACAAGTTCCAATCCTACTCTAATATATTCTATATTCCCACTTGGAGAAAGAGCACTCCTATTTATACATGAGTGCTTTGAAAACAAGATAAGCAACTCAATAATTACAAATCCACTTTTCTCTCAACCAATATCCCTATAATTAAAATATATGATCCCTTCAAATCCTCACTCATCTCTCACAAATCTTGGATAAGATATGTTATCCAATTCTCCATGATCTTCTCCTTGGAATATTCCATCATCTTCTCCTTAGAATAATCTTGAGCAATTATCCTTTGAATTATTGAAAAGGTGGAGGAAATATTCAAAAGGATTTTGAATAATTATTCCAAATGATCCTAAAAATTTACAAAGCTCATTCACATTTAATATATTAGTGAAATATGTCAATTTTCCAATAATTAATCACACATTCTCCTATAATATTAAAAATAAATAAATTGGAAAATAATGAGGTGAACCCATGGAAATGGTATGCTGAATGGTTAAATGAGGTGATGGAATGTGAGAAATGGCAAGGATAAACATGATGAAACTGTGACAATTACAAGATCCAACATTGCATTTGAGAGTATTGGCTACGATATTCTTGTTGAATCTATTAAAGACCACAAGATCTGGTATTGATGATAAGGTTTGATCAGAAAATTCCAATAATTTTCTTGATTAAACTTATCTACCTTTTTAATTGTTTCATCCCACGTTTCTGCCTTTTTCTTCCACTGTGTTTCTAGTTGTTTGACTTTGAGAACACTTCAGATGTGTACTCTTTGATAAGTTTTGATTTTGACCAACTATTCACATACATATTCAGTAATTTCCTTTGAGAATCTTGGTGTTTTCGTTGCTGCTTTCTCTGCCTGCTTTATTTGTGCTTCCTAATCTTTGAATAAGATCTCCTTGTGGAACTTATCTACCTGGGGTAGATTAGTTTCCTTGCCTGAGTCTAATGCTTGCCATTGAATGTGTTCATTGATTTTCTTCTTGAGCTTCTCACATTCAAGTTTCTAGATAGCTACTTGCTAGATCAATATTTCATTTGAGTCACAATAACAATTGATAGTAGAAGCTTGTTGGTAAAATACTTCTTGTTGTTGCTTTAACTTAGCATTTACATCCAATGCTTCTTTTATGAATTGATCTAATTGTGGCTGGCTTTGTAACTTGGTAATTTCTGCTTCCAGTTGTGCTTGCTTCTCAGTGATTTTTACCTGATGCTGTATATTAAGATTTTCAAAATCCTTTTGAAATTGGACCATCATTGATTTCATTTTCTCACTTGAGTTAGATTTTTCTTGATGGAACAACCTCTCTAGTTCTTGTATTTTGTCTTCCTTCTGCTTTATTAACATTTTAACTTCAGTAGATTTATCAAAAGTGGCAGTAGCATACGCCCCTACAAACTATGATAATTTAGTTAAATTTTCAGTAGCATCAGCTAGGGGATCCTTCCATAAAACATCAACAGATTAATTTGTAAGATCTGAGACCGTTTCATCAATTCTTCTCCTTTTATTTCTCTTGACTACAACCTTATGACTAGGACTGTAGAATATATCCAACGAAGGAATTTCCTCAACTTGTAAAACTATTTGTTCTGTAGGGTATGCAAGTATGATCTCTCGATCATGAGTTTATGTAACTTGTTGTAGTGGAGTAATAGTTTGCACTAACTTCTGGAAATGTTCAGGTGTCTAAAAACTAGTAGCTTGGTCAATTTTGGGATTGGTTGTAGGAGTTTTTATTGCTTCAGAAAACTCATCCCATTCACTATTCAAATTCTTTGGTTGGGACTTTCCTGACTGATCAAGTGTATCCTGACTGTGTTGAATTTCTTGAGAAGTTGACTTTGTTCCATTACTTCCCTTTTTCTCCTACATACCAATCTCTTGGATTAATTGATCAATTATCTTTTCTGGGCTTTCCTTTCTGGATTCAGATTAATTTTCAGAATGATCTGAATTGTGAGATTCATGCTCTGATTATCCTGAATCATCCTCAAACATGTCTTTTTCTTCATTATCCAAGCTAATACTTGGAGTAGGTCTGTTAACATCTTCAATAGTTAATAAGTCGAGAGGAATTCTCTCCAGTCTCTTATTTTTGTATGTTTGGAAGGCTTTCAAATCATCTTGGTTAATTTAAATGAATACAAACTTAATTATATCTGAAAACTTTTCCATGTCTTGAAAGAGATCATCAAATTCGTCTATTTCTTTCACAAAAGGCTTCATTTTGAGCTCAGTGATGTAATTTTTGATTACATCGTTTGGATCATACAACCTCTTTGGAATTACTGCCAAATTCAATAGATTAATCTTTGAAACTTCGTTGTCGGCATGGCCAATATCAAAAAGTGCAAGAGTGCCACACTGTAAAGGAAAATTAGGCCAAATGACCTTCTTAGCATCTTTCAGCTGTTTAAAAATACCATTAACAAGCTGGTAGGCTATCTCTCTTGCAAGTAACTTATCAGGAACATAATATGGTAGGACGTGGGGAGAATCATAAATCTTAAATACTATGACATATGTAAAATTTTCCTTCACAAACCATCTAGCTACAGAAAGAATATCCATACTAGCTTCTTTGGAAACCCTAGGGGCTTTCTCATTGAATATCATCGGGTGCATAAGCAACGTGACTCCATGGAAAATTTTATAAAAATGCAAGTGGAAGTCTGAATACTAAAGGGATCTATGGTAAATGTGGATTGGGGTAGTGTCTTGGGTAGTCCATTTCCATCCCATGGTAGGAAAACTAGAAGAAAAGTAGATTGTGTCCATGACATAGGCACTCGTATAAAATGGAGGTATTTATCTAGATGAAACACTCCTTTTATTCCTATAATCCATGATGTGGTTAGCTAAATTATCAGTTAGGATATTTTCCCAATTCAGAATTAAATAATTGACGATTGCGTCAATCAATGGGACCCAATCTACTGAAAACCTAGTGGTATCAGGTTTTGAAAACAATCTACACAACATACTGAAAGCATAATGGTAAGGGTAAGGAAGTTGGGCAATTGGGTACATACCAAGTTTATTTGGTTTAAGCTTTCCCTGGTCTTCTTTTCATTCCTTTATGACTTTCATGAGGTCTGGATGCTTTGCTCTAAAGCTGTGCAGAAAAGCCTTGTCATATTTCTGTTGCGGGGAGGGTAGATGGCACATTGCTTGTAAATCTTCTACCCTGAATGACCCAATATTTTCTCCCTTCGAAGCTTTGAATGTTCTTTCTTCTACGTTTAAGTGGTCAATCACCCACTTAACCATGTCTGTATAAGGGAGAATTTTTGGCCTTGTGGCCACCTTATGGACGAATGAACATGCAGCGTCGAAGTAAGTCGTGTTTGAAGTACCTGACGTGCATGTTGTAGTGCCTTTGGTGATTACCCTTGGATTTTCGTCTCCGAAAAGCTTGTACATTGCCTCCCATGATCAAATGCCACAATATTTGTTGCAGGTGGTGTCTGAAAACAAGGGAGACATATCTGAGTCTTCGTTAGACGGTGTTTGAGCAATCTCTTTGCCTTTCTTGTTCATTTCAATCTTCTTCACTCCATTTATTGGTTTCCTGATTTCAAATGAATAGAGGAAACATTAAAAATACATGGAACAGAGGGAAAAATCCATCGTTTATATCAAACATGCATAAATAAGTATGAATCTATCAAAACTTTATTTCTATTAAATGTTATTAATCACCGATAATCATTTCAAATCAAATCTCTTACACCTTCACATGAAATAGCTATCAATCAACTTAAGACGTTGGATCTTGGA
Organism: Pinus albicaulis; assembly: GCA_034641835.2. Taxonomy (NCBI): domain Eukaryota; kingdom Viridiplantae; phylum Streptophyta; class Pinopsida; order Pinales; family Pinaceae; genus Pinus; species Pinus albicaulis. The sequence continues at coordinate 1,678,661,116 of CM076580.1, forward strand.
TTTATCTTTGATATGATATAAGTCATTTCACATGCTTGATTAATTAAATTCCATTCGTTCGCATATCACAACTTATAACTTTTACCGTTTACGATGTTACCCATAAATTCTGCAAAATGCGATTTGCGCAAATCGCACATCGCAATTTCTATGTGGTAAATGAATTTGATTTTGGTTAAGTCTTGCGAAATGAAAAGTGTGCATTCAAGAAGTCAAGCAGCTGAGCTTTATGTGACTTTAGAGCTTTATGTTTATTGCTTTGGTGGCTTGTCGGGTCCGCGTAATCGCAACTTATACCAAATTGATTTATAAGTTAGATCTTTTAAATGAGGTGCGATGTGATAAAAAAATTATAATGGTGATTGAAGCATTTGCAAGTTTTTTAATATAACTTCAGAAATTTTTTATCTCATTTCACAGCCCACGTGACTTAGTAAGTTTCAAGTCTTTTTCGTTGTAAGTTATGCGGTTTGCGATGAGCACTAAGGAATAAAGCGGAAAATCGCAAAGAAAACTTTATTTCCTAAAGTTTTTTTGTTTTAAAGATAAAAATAAATGAAAATGAATTTCCTAATTTTTTCTAAAGGGTCCCCATTTATTAAAATAAATGGGGGTGTTGTATAGCACAACAATTGGTAATTCACTTGGGAGAACCAGTTATCTCTGACTAAACTTTTTGAAATTTCTAAAACTTTTTTGAAATAAAAATAGTTGCAGGAATGAATTTCAAACAAATGATATCTTACTAAGCAATGAAATCTCTCTTAATTAAAATTGATAAGAATCCCTCTTTTAAAGATATAAGTATGAGAATATATATCAGTATTTACATAGTTCAAAAACATTAAGCAGGTGGCTCTTATAGATCAACTTTATAAATATTTACTCTTTTATCACAGGTAGAGCCTCTGTTCCAATAAGCAATTTAAGCTCTTGGCAGGGTTACCTTTTACCCATCAATGATTCATTGTCCCATCCAGTGTTTCTTACAATTTCCAAAAATAAATTCTAAATTTATACAATTGATCTTTTTTGAAACTTTTCTTTTTCTATCATATTTTTATTTACTTAAAACCATTGTCTTGTCTTGGTAACCAATTAATGACAATGCCTTTCACTAGTTGTAATTGAACTGATCAAGCTGGCTCTTGATGAGACCCTTGTCCTCTTGATATAATATCAATTCATTACCCGGTTTTGGTAGGCAGTATTAGTAATGCCAGTTCAACTATTTTCCTATGAACATGGTAAACAAGCTCGTGATGAGACTTATTATCTTTTAAGCTTTTCTAGTTATAATATTTTTTGAATTTATTTCAAAAATTAATAAGTATTAGGGCAATTTTGAGGTCTAAAATGGGCCTCCTAAGGAAATTATAAAATAATAGTGGAAATAATAAAATAAGATTTGATTACATCATCAAATTTTAGAGGGAAAAAAGAAAAAACTACTTTTTCAACTCGTATTTTGAACTTATCTTCCTAAGGTTTTACTCAAATTTCGAGTAGGAATACTCGTTGGATGAAAAATTTAATTCCCTATCCAAGGAGTACCCATGTTGCATACTTTTGATGGACTCTGCTACACGAAAAATTAGAAATACATGAAAATTTTTTGATGGACTCTGCAATCACGTTTTTTCATATATTTCTCATTTTTTGTGTAGCAGGGTCCATCAAAAGTATGCAACATGGGTACTCCTTGGATGAGAAATTAAATTTTTCATCCAATGAGTCCCGCTCGAAATTTCAGTAAACCCTTAGGGATATAAGTTGAAAATACGAGTTGAAAAAGCAGATTTATTATTTTATTATTTTTTAATCTTTTTACTTTTTTGCTCCAAAAATGGTGGATCATCTCCCATGGTTGACATCATCATCTTCAATCCTATTGGTTCTCATAAAGTTTATTTTGGTTGTACATTTTTTCTTATGAGATCCATTTTAGACCTCAAAATTCCCCTAATGTTTCCCGGATGGGGTGAATCATTGGTCCTTTTAAGGATTCTGGATGATAATGCTGAGTTTTAGATTGCTTCTCTATAAAACAGTCATTACTATATTAAGGATTCTTTTATTGACTGATGACAGAATAATCATGCTATATAAGGATGAGAGTGCATCTTTCAGTGAAAATAAAATCTATTTGTCTTTCAAATATTTCGATTGTTTCCTTAACACTTCTTATTTCTATAAAGATAAATAAAAAAGGATCATCTGAGATTTTTTTTTTGTGAAACGAAAAAAAATTATACTAAGCAACTTTTATTTTTCTAAGGAAAAGAAAAAGACACTAGTATACAAGGAATAGAAGGGGCTACTTCCTATGAAAAGTATTTTTCAAAATATTCCCATTAATAGGCAAATAATCTTTTTTGCCTGATAGATCTTGCAATAAGAATGTTGATGGGCCTATTTCTTCAATTATTTGAAATGGACCTAGCCAGAGTTTTTTGAAACTTCGTGTGTTTACCTTTTTCCTCGTGCTCTTTGTCCCATTTCAATACCAGATCACCAATTTGAATTTTTTTTGGAGTAACAGAAGTTGAATCAAATGAGGCTTTTACTATCTGTTGATGATGTTCATGAATATGCTTAGCCTTTTCTCTTTCTTCTTCTAACTTAAGAATTTGACATTTTCTAAGTTGTAAAGAAGAAGAAGGAGATTCATCAATAAATTGTACTAAGGAAAGAGAGGGAATAACTAAATTGGTAGGAAGTAAAACTTCTTTTCCATAAACAAGATTGATTGGGGAAGTGCCAATAGAAGCTTTTTGAGTTATTCGGTTTGCCCAAAGAGCAAAGATTAATGAATTATGCCAATTTCGTTGGTTTTGATCAAGAGTTCTTTTGATTATTCTAATCAAGTTTTTGTTCTTGGAATCTGCTAAACCGTTTCCTTGCGTGATCCGGATTTATGCAGGAACACAACAGAATAAACACATAACCATAAATACAGAGATGCAGCGGAAATAACACTTCATTTCATTAATATCAAAGAACTGAAATTTGCTTACAGACAATGGAAATAAAACTAGCTAGGGTACCGGTAGCTATCTCTGAGAAGAGATGTGGTGGCTACAGACCTCTGAACTGCTTTACAATGAGGCGCGAGGGCCTATTTATTATTGAGAAACAATGGAGAACCCTAAACATCCCAAAAACTTAACCCTAGGAGATGAAGCGCCAAAACTATGGGCCCCGTTTGGGTAAATTGGTGTTTCAACTTCCCAGGGACGTAACTTTGGCATACTATCTCCGTTTGACGCATATGATACATCATTAGAAAGCTCTATCCGAGGACTACAGCTGTCGGGACGAATTTTATCAAAAAATTCGTTGGCGCTTTCATACCCAAAAAATGTCGTTTAGGGCCTCAAAACGGCTCCCGAAGTTCAGGACCCGAAAAACTGCTAAAAATAGTAAGTTATGCCAAAACGGAAAAACTGAAAGAGACAATGGTGGGGGCCCAAGTGGAATAGGCGGGTGGCCACCAATATCCACCTGGATCATTGCGAGTAATAATTTGCAGAATACTTAAGTTTAAAACCGATTTTGATTGCAAATTCCATCATAGCAGTTCCTGAGAAGTAAGATACGTTATCAAACATTAAAGCAGTAGGTAAACCAAACCTAGTTATGATATATTGGTTGATGAACTCAATGATATTCTCAGAGTTGGATACCTTTAATGGAATTTCTTCCACCCATTTAGTAAAGTAATCTATAGCTATGAGGATATACCTATGTTGTTTGGAAGAGTTAGGAACAATCTCACTGATTATATCTAATCCCCATTGTTCAAATGGTTGTTCGATATTGACTGGCTGTAATGGGAAAGATGGCTTCCTTTATCTTCCATATGCACTTTGACACACTTTGCATTTTCTTGCATATTCATGAGCATCTTTGAAAAGTGTAGGCCAATAGTAACTTGCATGCAGGATTTTTTGCGCTGTAGTATTTCCTCCAAAATGTGCTCTAGCTGGTCCATCATGGAGTTCTTGAAAGACTTTCTCTGCTTCAGATTTTTCTAAGCATATTAGTAGTACAAAATCAAAATTTATCCTAAACAATACACAATTGATTAATTCATATTACTTGGCCTTTAATCTTAAAGCCCGTTTTGTTTTGTAACTGAGTTGGGTTGGAGCATATCCATTCTTCAAATAAAATATGAGATTAGTGTATTGAGATTGCGTATCGTTGAGGCTTACCTATGATATTTTCACATTGTTACCTAAATCTTCTTTTGATGATGGATGGGATTCTCTTGTAAGAATTCTGCAAAAACCTTGACCTCTAACAATTTTAGAGGGTCTAATTTCTACATCGTATTCTTGTAAAGCGATGACCCAGTTATCCCTTTTCTCTCCTAATTCTCTTTGCATTAATAGTTGTCTCACTACATAGAATGGAACTATGATTTTGGTGTGCATTTTTAGGAGAAATGGCCTGAAATGCTTTATAACCTTAAAGATAACAAATGCTTGCTTTTCTACAGATGAATAATTTAGTTCTACACCTTGCAAATTGGAACTGAAAAATGATATTGGTGCTTCAATTTGTTGGTCATTAAGCTGTGTTAAAATAACATCGTATGATGTATTTGATGAAAAAGTATATAAATTAAAAGGATTAAGAAAATTGGGGGTAGCCAGGAATGGAGAATTGTCAATGGATTGTTTAATCAAATAAAATTCTTCTCTTCCATTATGTCCCCATTTAAAGACTAGATTTTTCTTAATCATGTTCTGTAATGGTAAAACTATTTGTGAAAAGTCATGGACAAACCTTTTAACAAAATTAATTTTCCCAAGAAACAACTGCATAGATTTCTTGTTATGAGGGAAAGGAATTATTTTAATCTCTTCAATTATTTCAGGATCAATATAGATACCTCTTTTTGACACAATGAATCCTAGAATTTTTCCTTCATCTAATGCAAAAAACTGTTTCTTTGGGTTTAATGAGATGCCATAACTTTTACCTCACTCAAAGAATTGCTTTAGGTAATTCACATGATTGGTTAATTGTTTAGAAAATACTGTAATGTCATCTAAATAAATAACCACTAATTTATTTATGAGTCCCCTAAAAGTAGTGTCCATAGCTCTCTGAAAAGTTGCACCTGCATTAATTCATCCAAATGGCATCTTTTGATAGGCGTAAGTTCCCCACTTAGTCCTGAATATAGTCTTTAATCTATCATCTGGATGTAAGAGAATTTGGTTATATCCCGAAAATCCATCTAGAAAGGACATAAGTTTAGAACCAGCTACTGTTTGCAGTACTTGTTCCATGGTTGGTAATGGAAAGTTGTCCTTTTGACATGCTTTGTTTAAATTCCTAAAATCAATGCAAATTATAATATTTCCATTATTCTTCCTGACAGGTACCAAATTTGATACCCATTTAAAATTCCTGACTAGAAAGATGATTTTTTACTTGAGGATTTTTTTCAATTCTGTTTTGATTTGATTTTCCAGATTTGGATGAATTTTCCTCAATTTATGTTGTATAGGTTTTTCTTTTGAGATCATAGGAATTGTGTGTTGAATCACATAAGTTCCATATTTTTTAAGATCAGTATAATCCCAAGCAAAGACACTTTTGTACATTCTAAACAATCTCATAAATGATAATCTTTCTTTGGAAGATAAACCAAGACTTAGATTGACATTTTGAGGTTTTTCGTCAGTTCCTAGATTTACTAACTCAAATCTTAAGGTAGAGCTTTGTGTTTTTGAGTTAGTAACTCTTTTAAACCTATATTTCAGATAATATAGGTCTTCTAACTTGAAAACGAACTTAGGAATAGGATTTTCATCTTGTTCTTTCCTAATCTGAATGTCATGTTCATTTTCATCCAAAATTTGACTAGCATAAGGTCCTTCAGATGTTAAGAAATCTATGATATCTAAATCATCATTGAATATTTTCCAATTGGTAATATTATCAGGAACAGATGGTCTAAAAATTAATTCAATGGAAAATCTATCGGGACTAAACCTTTGGGATGGAATTAACTTTGATGCTAAATTAGCCAGTAGATCTACACTAGCATTCTACATTCCAGGTACAGAAGAAATGTTAAAGGCTAAGAAATGAATGGTTAATTCTTGGACTAATGATTGATAATGCTTTAAATGTCCAGAATTACAATGAATGGTATCTCTTACCTGTTTGACAATGATTTCTGAATCTCCTAGGACTTTAAGATATTGGATACTAAGATCAATGGATTTGTACAAACCTTGGACTAATGCTTTGTATTCAGCTATATTGTTTGTACATTTGAATTCTAGTCTGCAGGATAACATGAATTTTCCTCCTTCTGGGTTTATTAGAATACAGCCTACGCTTGCACCATCTTCAGATTTAGAACCATCAAAATAAAGAGTCCAAAACAAAGAATTAACTACTACTTTATCAACAAAATTTATACACTTGGGACTATCTATCTGGGAAAAATTATGAATATGAGAAACAACTGCATTATCAAACAAAGGTGATGGTTGAGCATTGAAGTTTCCCAAAAATGATTCTGATGAGTAGTTTCCAATAATGTTATTATTGAATGCTACTGGCTCATTTAATCCTTCAAGACCGGTGAATATATGCTTCATGAACTTTTCACGGTCTACCCGATTTTGATTTGGCTTTCCATTATATGGTACCACATATGTGACCAGTGTTGAAAATGCAACAAGATGATGGAGCTTAGTGAAAAGAAGTCACCTCCACTAAGTGGGCCCGTAGGCTATTTTTGGCGCAAAGTCTATTTTTAGACTATGTCTATTTTTAGACATATGGATCATGGTCTATGAGTTGCAGGATGATATTTATGGATGATTGGTCGAGTTGGTAAAAATAGATGGACCTCTATTTTTAGACATTGGGCGGTTTCTATTTTTAGACTGTCGAGCTAAAAATAGAACAGCCAAATATTATTAACCCTTAATAATATTTAGACTATAAACATTATCTTTTCCTCTTGGAGCACTTCAGTTTGATGCTTGGATGTGGCACATGCAGCTGACAGAATGAAATACGCTTTTCCTAAGGGTTAGTTGAGCTATTGCATGGTTGACTTCAGTTAGAACTCATGTGGCAGAGTTTGGTGGAGTTGATGAGACAGTTGGTGGAGTTGTGTTCAGTTTAACTTAGTTGAACTAGTTGTATTTAGTCTAACCGATAAATACACTAGTGATGAGTGGTGTGAATTAATTATTAATTAATTCACTAATTATTAACTCATAAATCAACTAAAGAACACATCAGTTAACTGCAATGCATGGACAGTTCAGTGGAGACCATTGTTAGAGGTGGGTGAAAGGGTGAGTCTACTATCAGTTGTGACTATAGCTGTGCATGAGATTTGCACACACATTGATTGAGATTGCCAATGAGGATTGCGCAGTACAATCCAGGTGGATTCGAACTTGGATATCATCATTATTCATCTTGGATTGCGCAGTAGAGGTAGGCAGACTTGTGGAGGATATTTGAACCTGTGACTTGTTCAGATCTGAGCTAGTTTGTGTGTAACTATTGGAGATAGTACTGAGTACTTGTGAGGACTATTGTACTATGATTGTTACATGTTCTCTATCATTATAATATACAGATAGTTGGGGGTTTTCAGCTGTATGCTTTCCCCATTACATACTGTGTTATATGTGTGCTTGATTATGTTTTAATGTGCGCATGCGACTGCTTCTATTTTCGCATATTGATGATCAATTGTAGAAGAGGTTATGTATTATGCATGAAGCTTAAATAGTGTGTAATCAGGATAATCTCGGTGAATAATTCAGCTATTATTCAAATTTCTACAACCAGTCTATTGCAAAGTATCCATGAAGTTTTTCAGACCAGTCTCAACTTCAAACTAAGTTGTAAAACTCTGGAATATCAACCACCAATATATTAATTATTTTAGTAACCTTGGGATTTGATGAAAATTGGATAGAAAAATAATTTATTTCTCCTACCACCTCTACTCTGGTTCTATCAAGTTGTACTATATGAATAGGGGAACTCTGAGGAGTTATGTTCAAATTAGCATAGACCGATTTTGGAATTATATTAGAGGAAGCCCTTGAGTCTATTAAACAATTATGAATGTTTTTATTATAGATCTCATAGGTTAAGAGAAATGGAGGAGTATGAGAGATGGATCGATCACCTATCATAATCAAGTCTGTAGCATCTATTTTAGTTGAAGGAGAAGGTGGCTTACCCATTTCATTAGCATCTTGTACTATTACTGGAGTAGGTAAGGTTGAATTAGGAACCACATTTAAGTCTCTAAGTAAGATTTTCTATTGCTACTTTAATTTAGTGAGCTCGTGAATTGAAATGTTGGCCCTGGTTTTCTTCATATCTTCAACTAAATTATACTCAATAGTGTCTGAGACTACCATTGTCTTAGATGTATATGGAGTATCTGAAGTAACGAGACTTGTTTGTGTAGCCTTTGAAGTAGACATTTTTCTTACTGATTTATCCTCGGCAGGAGGTGAAATCTTTTGTTGTTGATTTGGTTGTATTGCTTCAGTAGTATTTTTTCTCCCTGTACTCATAGGTAAAGCTTCATGTTGTTCTTCAATTGGTAGGATGAAGTCCCACATTCCATTTAGTTCAAATTCTTCTTCATCATCATCTTCTTCTTCCTCTGTTTTCTTTTCCTCTGTATCTTGATCAGATTCAACATTATATATGATATTTGGAGGTTTAGTATTAGAGGACCGACCTTTCTTGAGGTTTTTAAAAGCCTTTTTTGAGCTAGAAATTTCAGTGACTTGTTTTTTGATATCTGCCATCTTGTTTGTCATAGTCTTCAAAAAATTTTGAAGACCTTCTACATCAAAAGGGTCTTTGGCAGCTTCTTTTTAGAATCATCTTTGAAAGATACCTTCTTTGATTTTCGATCTTCTTGAGAATTCTTCTTCTCAAGAGAGGTTATGCATTTCTCTATAGATAGAGATTCCTTCATGTTTTCTGAAAGTGTCGATAGTTTTTCTCTATTAACAAAAATCGCTATATTGGATGGAAGAGATGAAATATACCACTCAATTTGAACTTCTGCAACATGAATTTTATTGGGTAATTGATTGAATCTTGAATTAAAATATTTTATATTTTCACCTGATTTAACTTTTGGATTTGAAAAATCATTGATGAGCGTATTAGTGGTCTTGTCATCCCCAAACTTAGCTAGAAATTGTTCTTCGAACATATTCCAGCTAGTTATAGAGTGGGAAGGCAGTGAAAAATACTAAGATCCTGCGGATCCTATTAGAGTATACAGAAATAATATTTCAACAGAATCCTCTTCAACTAATTTTAAATTGATGGCTAACATAAAATTATGAATGTGTTCTTCTACCGGAAGACCATCATCAAGATTGAATATAGGTAACCACCTTTCAGGATATTTTGGAAGAGCATGAAGAGGAGCAGGCATATTTACAACCCCTGGATTGTTCCATGGATAGCCTGCCATTGGAGCTTGAGTGGATGTGATGGATGGAATTTGAGTTGAAGAAGAGGCAGATGAGTGCTAGGACTAGTTGAAGGGATAGTAGTTTGAGTACTGGAACTGGTAACTCTGATTGTTTGAATGGAAGTTGTGGAAGTGAGCGGAGGTAATGGAGGTGAATGGGATAATATCTCGCTGGCGATTGACTCTGATTGATTCCTATTTAGTCTCTTTTGAGTAATATCGATGGGAAATTCAAAAGGAATAATTCCTTTCTTTTTTACTTTCTGATCGATTTAATATTCTTAGAGGTTGTAAAGAAGATGAAACATTGATATCCGATTTTTGAGAAGATTCAGGATTTTCAGCAGAAATGGATACTCTCTCTAAATTTTCTATCAAAGACTGAACTTCCGGGGAAGCTTGATGGGATTCAGGAGATAGTATGCATTGAGTATCACTAGGAGACTTAGTAGAAGGATGATCAAATTCAAATTTTAAATATGAGGATCTAGATAACTTTCTGAAAGTTGATGGGGATCTAGAGGGAGAGAGACTCTTAGATTGACCTTTATATTGATCATATCTTTTTTCGATTCACAAGGCCCTCCTTCTTGCGCCAAAATGTTGAGGCCTTAGAATTCTGCTACCAAAACATGGGGGAAAACCATCTAGTCCGGACCTTAAAGTGGCTCCTTTTCCGTTTGGTGTAGTGGCTCCGACTGAGGATAATGGGACTAGTTTTCAAATAAGGATGATTTTGAGGGTGTTTTGATTATACAACATGCAAATGGAGAATGATTTTAATATATCATACACATCTATCTAAACTATATATTCTACTATATACCCGAGGTGTTTCATTTTTTATGCGATCTAAAGAGACATCCTTCAACTATTAGTAATATAGATCATTTAACAATTGAAAGAGATGAAAATTATGTAAGATGATTCTTCTAACAAAGTAGTTTGAATAGAAGAATTGTGAAAAATATATCGCATTCATATGTGTGATTATATATTTAATAAGAAATCACAGACAAATATTAGAACATAAGTGTATGTAACATTCATCTATAATAACGTTTCAAATATATAATGCAATAAAAATATGACTGTTAATCTACAAAGCAGGACTTAATACAAGTGAACATAATTACCATATGTACGAAGTTCTACTCATGTAAGATGATAGTAATTGATCTGCTCCTCTTCACTTTCAAGCAATTTAAAGAGTACAATAGTGTAACACGAGTTAAACATCTTTAATTGTCAAAAGATAACATAAAGGTTCCATTAATTCATCAAAGCATTCACAAACTTACAATAGTGCATTATTTGCAAATGTTTTTGACAAATTTCTGGACCCTTCTCTAAATGTATGAGAGGGGTTTAAATACTAAACTAACTATGTTCTAAAATAGATAATTACAAAAATATAGAGGAGGTTTCAAACAACCATTCTTGTAAGACTAACTTAAACTACAATCTAGGAAAATAAAGTAACAATATGATTTATGAATTCCACCCTTTCTTTTGGATTTGGTCACGAAGTTGAAAAATATCTAGCATAGGCTTGAGCTGATCTGGCTGCGAAATCCTCGATCTGACCTGTCCCTTGAATATTTCATTCGAGAGTACTGGTTGCGATCTTCTTGTTGAATCTGTTAAAGACCGCAGGATTTGGTATTGATGATAAGGTTTGATAAAAAAATTCCAATAATTTCTTGATCAAACTTATTTACCCTTTTAACTGTTTCATCCTACGTTTCTGCCTTTTGCTTCCACTCTATTTCTAGCTATTTGACTTCTGAGAACACTTCAGAAATGTACTCTTTGATAAGTTCTGCTTTGACCAGCTGTTCACATACTGATTTAGTAATTTCCTTTGATAATCTTGATGTTTTCACTCCTACTTTCTCTGCCTGCTTTATTTTTGCTTCCCAATATTTGAATAAGATCTCCTTATGGAACTTATCTACCTGGGGTAGATTAGATTTCTTGCCTAAGTCTGATGCTTGCCACTGAATGTGTTCGTAAATTTTCTTCTCGAGCTTCTCACATTCAAGTTTCTGGATAACTACTTGATGGATAAATATTTCATTTGAGTCACAATAAGAATCAATAATAGAAGTGACACAACCTAAGCTGCATAAAACCATAGTATGCATATAAAAATGCATGTGTATACATTTGCCCCAAAATCAAACATTTCCATTTGCTGATATAGCCCTTAATCAAACTATTTCCTTTATACAAATATAATCACCAAACTATATAATATACCCACTTGATTAAATCATTCATATATACTTATGATTTTGGTTTAAATTGCACATGGCCGACAATTATATCCGAGCCCACAACTGTCTCCCCATGCACTTTTCACCAAAGATCAATCAAGCCCGTCAATCCAACGGATATCGCATCTCAACCTGTGTGATATTTAACGTTTTCATATCATGCGAAATAGGTAGTTTTAATGTGCTACCTGTCACTTTCCTAACACTATCGCACTCCTCAGTTAATTACCACTTATTTTCTTGCGAATACTACTGTGGTTTTATAAGTCCACTTCTCCATTTTGCACGTCCATCCTTCTGTTACATAACTTGACTAGGAACATTGTTCCACAAACCGGTATCGTTGTTGTTCTTTACTGCAACTCCCTCTGATAGAAAAAATAATTAACTCAGAAAAAGACATAAAGCAGACATAATAAAGGTGGAAAAGGCAGAAGCCTCATGGCTTCTTCATGTATTCTCTCTTATTAAAAGAATTTTAATTTACAATTTAAATAGATGAGAGAAGATAGTCCGTGCTATCTTAGAATCTTTTGGTTGAGATAATTTCTCACCAAAAACCCACCAAGATAGGAGTTCCTAAACAAACTCCAATATTTGAAAAACAACCCAAGAGTTAGGCACATATTCCTAACTTGGAATATTTAATTAATTTAATTATTGTTTTGGATTTATTATTGCTATTTGAGAGAGGCTAACACCCTCTTAATTTTTAAACTTATACTTCTCATCTGCATACACATCTTATGCATCCAGCTCTACACAGTGCACTCTGGATATCGATTTGAAGGGTCATGTTTTTTTTAAAGGGTCACCATCGATCCATTCTGTCATCGATGGAAATCTGCAAATCCATCCTGAATTCAAACTTGTTCACTACAAAATGAATGGTCGACCTTTTAAAAAACATGCAGTCTCATGAATTCATGAAAAATGTAGTTTGAATACCTAATGACATAAATTCCTTCTTTCCAAATTCGAGTTACACAGAGCTTGTATGAGCCATGTCATTTCTTGATGTTATATGTCATTTGGCCTCTCTCTGTTCTTCTCATCTGCACACAATCATATGATTTGATTATGCCCGATTTCACCTGCACACATGTATTATGCAGAAAATGTTTGACATATATATGATTTATAATTCACCAGACAGTATACACCACATAAACTCAGAAGTTGAGTTCTCTATATTAACAAACATATATTTGCAAAAAGAATTCCATTCTAGCATGATATTCTCTATCAGTGGTCTCTTAACCTACTCGCTGGCCCGTAGGCTTCAAAATCCAAACCTTTTCTACCTATATAAATCTTGAATCTCCCTTTTTATGCCTTGAGGCTTATGATTTTATGCAAAAGGTTCTAAAACCAATTTTGGTTCCAGATCCTCTATCTTCTCAACAAAATTGTGAATATCCTCTAAGTCCTTTTTTTACTCAACTAATCCCCAAGGATCCTCTCTAATCCACAAAATCATGAAACCAATTCCTAATATAAGATTTTCAATTAATTCCCAAATTTCTTAATCTCTCAACTATTCTAATTCTCTCATGTTCTCCACCATTCGAGAATATTTACAAAATGCTTCACAAATATTAATTAATTCCTATTCTAAATGGCTTACTCAAAATATTTTAAAATTACATTAATTTAGTACATAGGAAACCAACTTCCTTGAAATCATAAGACCCCTATTCTACTAAAGTACAATGAGCTTTCTGAGCCAAATGCTCCTGCATCAGACTTCCAAGGTTGAAAATAATCATGATCTCCCGTTCATGTGCTTCTAATCTTTGTCTTCCTGGATCCCATACCTTGTTTTGTAATTTGTCGTTTATTGTTGCTGTTGTTTGTTACTTTTCTCCAGGTCTCCACACTTTATGTTGCTTTGCTCCACTAGCTATGCTTTTACAATTTGCTACTGTCTTTCTCTTGTTGTTGCTTCTTTGCTTTCCTACTGTTGTATTCTGCTGATACACTTTCATCATTATCCTTCTTATCAATTCAATTTCTTTGTCTAATAGATTTTCTAAATGATGATTACTTTCACCTCTTGATTGCTTAACTTTTATTCTTACTGCCACCCTTTTATCCTTACCCTATTGTTTACAGTTGTCTTGCATCTTTTTAGTTTCTGCTACATTTTCTTCCAATACAATCTTCTGCTTCTGTTTACTGCAACTGATAACTTCTTCTTGATTGTCACTTATGACAATTTCTTTGTCTTCTTTCTTCAAAAATTCCTTAGAATGGTACACAGTCTGCTATTTACTACTATCTCCTTCTCTTTGCTTTATTTTGTTGCTACTATCCTCTAACTCTTGCATCTTCACATTCTGCATTTCTTCAAGCTCTTGCTCTTTTATAGTTACCTCTTCTTGCATGAAATCCTGATTTTCCAGCATTCTTTCCAACACTCTAATATCTCTGTTCCATGGATTAAATCCTTCCATAGATTCTTCTTCTTCCTTCTTTACTTGACTGCTCACCTGCATCAGATTTTCTCTAGCATTTGCAACAAAACCTGTACTCACAAAACAGTTATAAAAATAAAAAACATAAGGCCTGAGTACCTCTTTTTCCTTTGGCAGCATTTTAGTTTTCTGCTTTGAAATTTCTTCCTCTATCAGCACATCAGTATTCTGATTCAACCTCTCTAAATAACTCTCTAAAGGACTCTCGAGACTGTTAGCAAGCCTCTCTTCCACACCATCTATTTCAATGATGTCTCTTTGTTTTTTTCCACTGTAGTGAACTCCTTCCTCTGCAATCTCACTGTCATATTCTGAGTTTTCCAGCAAATATTCCAACAATTCAATTTCTATTTGACATTTCTTAAGTACTTCATCATCGCTTACAATCCCTGCATTTATACACAAATTTTCAGTTTGCAAATTGCAGGGTTCAACAGTCTCAATTGTTGCTTCACATATCAACTCTTCAAACTGAATCTCATCTCCTTCTTCCGCAAGAAATTTTTCCTGTGTTGTAACAAATTCAAATATCAATGCATTAATAAGTTCTTTCTGCTACAATAAATCACTTCTTTTCTCATTCAAGAGACATCCTTCATCATTACTCTCTATTTCAGAGTATTTATCTTCTGAAATATACTCTTCCATACTTTGATCAATTTTTCTGACAGTTTCAAAAGATTTTTCATCACCTGCAAAACCTGTAATCACATCAAAATCATTAGTTACAAAAATAAAGGCTTTACATCCTCCCACTGATCTGAACTTGCCCAACAATTCAGGAAATCATCAATAATTCATTTTTCAGCAAGGAAAACTTCTTGTTATCTTTAATTCTCACAATAATTCATAAGATCTTTCACAGATCTCCAGTCTTCATCTTCACCCAGAATTTCACCATGTTTTGGTTTACAAATGGAAACTTCCATTTCTGACTTTGTTTCTCTAATTTTTTCTATCAACTGCTTCACTTGTTTCTGTTGTAGCCTCCTCTGTAATTTAGACCACTTCACTGTCTTTTTCCTCAAGACCCAACCTTGTCTTTGGTATTCTTCTATCATCATCTTTAATTTATTAAATTGTTCTCTTATCTCAAAAATATCTTTGTCACGCTCCTCTTGACTAATCTGTTTCCTATAGATTTCTTTAACACCCTTCTTCTTCATCTTGTAGCTTTCTTCTGAACCTTGCACATGAATTTCCATAGTCATCTTCTCTTCTGTGTGAGCTTCTACACTTGCAACCATTTCAACTTCCTCCTGAGTTGATCTTCTCACAAAATTTCTCCTCTGTCTAGTTTCCAAGTCCTCTTATTCTCAGAACTTATACTGAGCAATCTTTCTCTCTTCTCTGGTTACTGTAGTCACTTCATTTGAAGACACCGTTGTCCCTATATATTCCAATCCTTAGCTAGAATAAGGTCCTGCTACAATTTCTAAGAACTTTCAAAAGTTCTTCCTACAGTCTCACTGCTGCAATTTTGTGCCAAATTTCCACTCCTCTAATTTGTTGTGGTCTTGCTCAGTACCCTTGATATGACTATCAGTAGTCATCTTCTTCTTTCCATATCTGTGAGATCATCACTCACTCTCTCACCATGAGCTATTTTAAGCCTCTACAACAGCAAGTCCTTCCTGCTGCCACTTACCTCACCAAGTTTTTCTCTAGAATTGGACTTTTGGCAAATACGGTTCTCTATCTCTGGAACCTCCTTTTGAGCATTTCTCTCTACTCCTTCTAGGCTTTAACTCTTTTGCACGTTTTAGAACACAATTGTCCCTTTTATCCAAATTCTGTTGGAATTCTTCAAGGTTCTGCTCCACACTTTTCTGTCACTCAGAAACTCTTACCATCTTCCTTCATCACTGCTCTTAAGGTTGTGATCTTCTTTTCTTGAGATTATTTTCAACTGTTTGCAACCTGAATTCTACAAACATAATCTTCAAACCATATTAAAATAACACATAACACCTCACCTTCAAGATATCTGTGTGATCTTGTTTCACCACTCATTTGCATTTTGAATGGATTGTTCTCTATTTCCTTGCTTCTGCAAACTCTTCCAATATTCTGCTGCACTTTATTTCTAAGTGCATGTTGTTTGTCAGATTGAAATTTGATCTCCTTTTTCTTTCTGTCATCACCATTTTACCTGTATACACATATTTCAAAACATAAATTTGTAAATTTTCAAAGCATATTTTCTTTTTAACTCAAATTTTGTAGATCTGAATTTCCTCATAGTCTTAGGCTACCATGCTTCCACTGCATACCTTTTCCAATCTATAACTGCTACCAATCAGATTTAAAATCTGACCCTGTAACTTATTTTTCAATCTCTTTTACAAATTTCTAAATAATTTTAATTCTATTTCACATAAAATCAATCATTAACTAATCATACTTCTTTCTAGTACATGCAGAATCCACTTCTGCCTTGATACCACATGACGTCGCCTAAGCTGCATAAACCCACAGTATGCATATAAAAATGCATGTGTATACATTTGCCCCAAAATCAAACTTTTCCATTCGCTGATATAGCCCTTAATCGGACTATTTCCTTTATACAAATATAATTATCAAACTATATAATATACCCACTTGATTAAATAATTCATCTATACTTATGATTTTGGTTTAAATTTCACATGGCCGACAAGTATATCTAGGGCCACAACTGTCTCCCCTTGCACTTTTCACCAAAGATCAACTGAGCCCGTCAGTCCAACGGATATTGCATCTCAAACTGCGTGATATTTAACGTTTTCATATCACATGAAATAGGTAGTTTTAATGTGCTACGTGTCACTATCCTAATGCTATCGTACTCCTCAATTAATTACCACTTACTTCTTTCAATCTGTGTTAATACTACTATGGTTTTATAAGACCACTTCTCCATTCTTCACGTCCATCCTTCTGTTACACGACTCGACCAGGAACACTGTTCCACAAACTGATATCGTTGCTGTTCTTTAGGGCGACTCCCTATTAATTTTAAACTTATACTTCTCACCTGCATACACATCTTATGCATCCAGATCTACACAGTGCACTCTGGATATCAATTTGAAGGGTCACATTTTTTTTTAATGGGTCACCATTGATCCATTCTGTGATCGATGGTTGATCTTTTAAATCTGCAAATCCATCCCGAATCCAAACTGGTTCACTACAAAATGAATGGTCGACCTTTTAAAAAACACGCAGTCTCATGAATTCATGATAACTGTAGTTTGGATACACAATGACATAAATTCCCGCTTTCCAAATTCGAGTTACACAAAGCTTGTATGAGCCATGTCATTGCTTGATGTTATATGTCATTTGGCCTCTCTCTATTTGTCTCATATGCACACAATCCTATGATTTGATTCTCCTCGATTTCACCTGCACACATGTATTATGCAGAAACATTCTGACATATATATGATTTAAAATACACTAGATAGTATACACCACATAAACTCAGAAGTTGAGTTTTCTATATTAACAAATAGATATTTACAAAAAGAACTCCACTCTGGCCTGATATTCTCTATCAGTGGCCTCTTCACCTACTCTCTGGCCCGTAGGCTTCAAAACCCAAACCTTTTATACCTATCTAAATCTTGAATCTCCCCTTTTATGCCTTGAGGCTTATGATTTTATACAAAAGGTTCTAAAACCAATTCTGGTTTCAGATCCTCTATCTTCTCAACAAAATCGTGAATATCCTCTAAGTCATTTTTTTACTCAAATAATCCCCAAGGATCCTCTCTAATCCACAAAATCATGAAACCAATTCCTAATCTAAGATTTTCAATTAATTCCCAAATTTCTCAATCTCTCAACTATCCTAATTCTCTCATGTTCTCCACCATTCAAGATTTTCTTCTCGAGCTTCTCACATTCAAGTTTCTGGATAACTACTTGATGGATCAATATTTCATTTGAGTCACAATAAGAATCAATAATAGAAGTGATGCAACCTAAGCTACATAAACCCATAGTATGCATATAAAAATGCATGTGTATACATTTTCCCCAAAATCAAACTTTTCCATTTGCTGATATACCCCTTAATCGGACTATTTCCTTTATACAAATACAATTATCAAACTATATAATATACCCACTTGATTAAATGATTCATCTATACTTATGATTTTGGTTTAAATTGCACATGGCTGACAATTATATCTGGGGCCACAACTATCTCCCCATGCACTTTTCACCAAAGATCAACCGAGCCCGTCAATCCAATGGATATCACATCTCAAATTGCGTGATATTTAACGTTTTCATATCATGTGAAATAGGTAGTTTTAATGTGCTACGTGTCACTTTCCTAACGTTATCACACTCCTTAATTAATTACCACTTACTTCTTTCAATCTGTGTGAATACTACTATGGTTTTATAAGACCACTTCTCCATTTTGCACGTCCCTCCTTCTGTTACACGACTTGACCAGGAACATTGTTCCACAAACCGATATCCTTGTTGTTCATTATGGAGACCCTCTTAATTTTTAAACTTATACTTCTCACTTGCATACGCATCTTATGCATTCGACTCTACACAGTGCACTTTGGATATCGATTTCAGGGGTCACATTTTTTTTTAGTGGGTCACCATCAATCCATTTTGTGATCGATGGTTGATATTTTAAATCTGCAAATCCATCCCGAATCCAAAATAGTTTGGATACACAATGACATAAAATCCTGCTTTCCAAATTTTAGTTACACAGAGTATGAGTTATGTCATTGCTTGATGTTATATTTCATTTGTCCTCTCTCTATTCTTCTCATATGCACACAATCCTATGATTTGATTCTGCCTGATTTCACCTTCACACATGTATTATGTGTATACATTTGCCCCAAAATCCAAAAAATCAAGAAACCAATTCCTAATTTAAGATTTTCAATTAATTCCCAAATTTCTCAATCTCTCAACTATCCTAATTCTCTCATGTTCTCCACCATTTGAGAATATTTACAAAATGCCTCATAAATATTAATTAATTCCTATTCTAAATGTCTCACTCAAAATATTTTAAAATTACATTAATTTAGTACATAGGAAACCAACTTCCTTGAAATCATAAGACCCCTATTCTACTAAAGTACAATGATATTTCTGAGCCAAATTCTCCTGCATCAAGAAGCTTGTTGGAAAAATACTTCTTGTTGTTGCTTTAACTTAGCATTTACATCCAATTCTTATTTTATGAATTGCTCGAATTGTGGTTGGATTTGTAACCTGGTCATTGCTGCTTCCAGTTGTGCTTGCTTTTCAGTGATTTGTACCTGATGCTGTAAATTAAGCTTTTCAAAATCCTTTTGAAATTGGGCCATCTTTGATTTCATTTGCTTGCTGGAGTTAGATTTTTCTTGGTGTAAAAACCTCTCTAGTTCTTGTATTATGTCTTCCTTATACTTTAGTAACATTTTAACTTCAGTAGCTTTATCAACAATGGCATTAAAATATGCCCCTGAAAACTGTGATAATTTAGATAAATGTTCAGTAGGATCATCTAGGGGATCCTTCCATAAAACATCAACAGATTGATTTGTAATATTTGAGACTATTTCATCAATTCTTCTCCTTTTATTTCTCTTGACTACAACCTTATGACTAGGACTATAGAAGATATCCAATGAAAGAATTTCCTCAACTTGTAAAACTATTTGTTCTGTAGGGTAGGCCGGTATGATCTCTCGATCATGATTTTCTGGAACTTGTTGTAGTGGAGTAACAGTTTCCACCAACTTCTGGGAATGTTCAAGTTTCTAAAAACTAGTAGCTTGGTCACTATTGGGATTGGTTTTGGAGTTTTTTTTTGCTTCAGAAAACTCATCCCATTCACTATTCAAATTCTTTGGTTGGGACTTTCCTGACTGATCAAGTGTATCTTGACTATGTTGAATTTCTTGAGAAGTTGACTCTATTCCATTACTTCCTTTTTTCTCCCGCATCTCAATCTCTTGGATTACTTGATCAATTAGATTTTCTAGGCTTTCCTTTTTGGATTCACATTCATTTTCAGAATGATCCGAATTTTTATTGATGCTCTGATTGTCCCAATTGATCCTCAGACATGTCTTTTGCTTCATTATCCAAGCTAACACTTGGAGTAGGTCTGTTGACATCTTCAATAGTTAATCAGTCAAGAGGAATTCTCTCCAATCTCTTATTTCTGTATGTTTGGAAGGCTTTCAAATCATCTTGGTTAATTTCACTGGATGCAAACTTAATTATATCTAAAAAAATTTCCATGTCTTGAAAGAGATCATCAAATCCATCTATTTATTTCACAAAAGGATTCATTTTGAGCTCAGTGATGTAATTTGTGATTACATCATTTGGATCATACAACCTCTTTGGCATTACTACCAAATTCAATAGATTAATATTTGAAACTTCCTTGTAGGCATGGCCAATATCAAAAAGTGCAAAAGTGTCGCATTGTAAAGGAAAATTATGCCAAATGGCCTTCTTAGCATCTTTTAGTTGTTTAGAAATACCATTAACAAGCTGATAGGCTATCGCTCTTGCAAGTAACTTATCAGGAACATAATATGGTAGGATGTGTGGAGAAGCATAACTCCCAAATACTTGGACATATGTAAAATTCTCCTTTGCAAACCATCTAGCTACAAAAATAATATTTGTACTAGCTTCTTTGGAAACCCTAGGGGCTTTCTCATTGAATATCATCTAGTGCATAGGAAAAATGACTCAATGAAATTTTTTATAAAAATGAAGATGGAAGTATGAATCCCAAAGGGCTATGTGGTAAATGTGGATTGGGGTAGGGTCTTGGGTAGTCCATTTCCATCCCATGATAGGCAAACTAGAAGAAAATTAGATTTTTTCCATGACATAGGCACTCATATAAAAGGGAAGTATTTCTCAGATGAAACACTCCTTTTATTCCTATACTCCATGATGTGTTTAGCTAAATTATCAGATATGATATCTACCCAATTTAGAATTAAATAATTGAGGATTATGTTAATCAATGGGACCCAATCTACTGAAAACCTAGTGGTATCAGGTTTTGAAAACAATCTACACAACATACCGGTAGCATAATAGTAAGGATAAGGAAGTTGGGAAATTGGGTACGTATCGAGTTTATCTCGTTTAAGCTTTCCCTAGTCTTCTTTCCATTCCTTTATGAATTTCATAAGGTCTGGATGCTTTGCTCTAAAGCTTTGCAGAAAAGCCTTGTCATATTTCTATTGTGGGGAGGGTAGATGGTAAATTGCTTGTAAATCTTCTGCCCTAAATGACCCAATATTTTCTTCCTTCGAATATTTGAATGCTTTGTCTTCTATGTTTAAGTGGTCAATTACCCACTTAACCATCTCTGTATAAGGGAGAAAATTTGGCATTGCGGCTACCTTATGGATGAATGAACATGAAACGTCGAAATAAGTCGCGTCTAAAGTAACTGACGTGCCTATTGTAGCGACTTTGGTTATTACCCTTGGATTTTCATCTTTGAAAAGATTATACATTGCATCCCATGATGAAATGCTGAATCCTTATTGCAGGTGGTGTCTGAAAATAGGGGAGACATATCTGAGTCTTCGGTAGACGACATTTGAGCAACCTCTTTTCCTTTCTTGTTCATTTCAACCTTCCTCACTCCATTTATTGGTTTCTTGATTTCAAATGAATAGAGGAAACCATAAAAATACATGGAACAAAGAGAAAAATCTGTTGTTTATATCAAACATGCATAAATAAGTATGAATCTATCAAAACCTTTATTTCTATTAAATGCTATTAATTGCCGATAATCATTTCAAATCAAATCTCGTACAGCTTCACACGAAATAGCTATCAATCAACTTAAGACAATGGACCTCGGATTTTGGTTTGATATGACATAAGTCATTTCGCATTCTTGAGTAATTAAATGCCATTCGTTCTCATATCACAACTTATAAATTTTACCGTTTACGATGTTACCCATAAATTTTGTGAGATGCGATTTGCGCAAATCACACATCACATTTTTTATGTGGTAAATGAATTTGCTTTTGGTTAAGTCCCGCGAAATGTGAAGTGCACATTCAAGAAGTCAAGCGGCTGAGATTTATGTGACTTTAGAGCTTTATGTTTATTGCTTTGTTGGCTCGTTGGGTCCGCATAATCACAACTTATACTAAATTTCTTTATAAGTTAGATCATTTAAATGAGGTGCGATGCGATAAAAAAATTATATTGGTGATTGAAGTGTTTGCAAGTTTTTTTAATATAACTTTGGAAAAGGCCTAGAGAATTTCGCAACCCGCATGACTTAGTAAGTTTCAAGTTTTTTTGGTTGTAATTTATGCGGTTTACGATGTGCACTAAGGAATAAAGCGGAAAAGCATGAAGAAAACTTTATTTCCTAAATTTTTTTGTTTTAAAGATAAAAATAAATGAAAATGAATTTACTAATTATTTCTAAAGGGTCCCCATTTATTAAAATAAATGGGGGGTGTTGTATAGCACAACATGTCTCATCAAATATCTGTGTGTTACTTTAGCTCAAATTCCGACCAAAAGTCTAGTAATGGATATAGTGGTTGCCGATAAACTCCCTAAGTATGGTATGTTGTTGTCATGATCATGGGGAGCAAAGTTACAAGGGACCCTACAAATGGATATAAACATTGCTACCATACCAGTGTTTGGTCAACAAAGACGATTATATAGGGAAACTTTGATGAAATTCATGGTGAGTAGTTAGGATAAACCACACAACTATCCCCTTTATTCTGTCCATTCATATTTAGACTCTTTCATTATTTATAATGATGGAGATATCAATGCTTAGGTTACCAAAGAAGAAATTGATATTTGTGAAACAAATGAAAACCAAAAACAAATAGTGGAACAAAACACTCAACTTGAACCTCTTTGGAAAATGAGCTTTGATGGGTCTTGTAGCAGAGAGGGTTCTGGAGTAGGAGTGTGGGTTTCAAAAAAAGGAAACAATCATGTTGAAGGTCATTCATACAAGCTTAATTTTCAATATACAGAAATATAAATGAGTATCAATCACTTATATTAGGATTGTAATTGTTGAAAAAATTGGGTGCCAAAAGAATTTCCATTCATGGGGATTTTGAGTTAATCATAAAAAAAATGAAAGGAGAATACTCTGCAAAACACCCTAGATTGATAGCATACAGAAATTTTATGCTTGATTTTCTAGAGAGTTTTGTGGAATATTATCTTTCTATAATTCCTATAAATCAAAATATCCTTGTAAATAGTCTGGTTTTTTCAACTAGCATCTGTAAAATGCCTCACTCCAATCGACAATATACAATGGAAGTGAAACATCGACCAACTGTACCAGACAATATGAGGTATTGGAAAGTCTTTGGAAATGATAAACAAATTGAAAAATTTCTGCGGTCTAAGGATGAGTATGAAGAAAATAATATATATTTAGAGTGTGAATTAGAAGATCAAATAGTTGTACATTCTAATGTAGAAAAATAGTTAGATAACTTAGATGTAAATATACGTGTAGATAAATTTGTAAATAAAGTAGAATTGCTTGAGATAGATCTAGAGAAAGAAGAGTTTGAAATACTGTAGTTAAAGGATAATGTTTTACCTAGAGGTTGAGTTCCATTAGAAGAATTATTTGATTTCAATGATGTGGCTAAGAAGCCTACGATTGAGCCCACAAGGGCAGATGTAGAAGAGTGCAACATAGGTAGTGAAAAAGATCCTAAAATGATAAAACTGTCTGAATCACTGCCAACTGCTATGATTGTGCGCACGAGAATAGAAAAAAAAAACAAAAGTGACAATATATATATGAGGGATTATAGTCAAAGTTGGGTTAATATATTTATTTGTCAATTTCTATGAAATTGACAATAAATTTTGAAAGGGAAAAGCAGGGGACTTCTTGTATTACAACATAATTTGCACTAAGGCAAACATGGACAGAGTAAAGCTAGGGGCCAGCTCTCCTTGGGGCCTAGTCTTCAATTTTGTTGCTGTCAATTTGTGGTATTAGAGTTGTTTTTGAGTTATTTTTTTTGCAGAGAATTAACATGGCCATCTGAGTTGTTAGAGGTGCTGGCAAAAGGAGAGGCAGACCTGTTGCCAATGCAGAGGTGCTGGAGACCTTACAGCGGGTCCAAGCCAGATTGGATGCCATGGAGCTAGGACAACCCAAAGATCCTAAAGACATCAGTGAACCTGAATTAGAAGAAGCTTGAGAAAATGCTGAGATTCCTCCTGAGATGAGGCTCCTCAGAACTGTTCTAGGGTCTATAGTTAAGCCCAAGATTGAAGTGTCAAGTTTTGCAGGAGGACTAAATCCAGAAGAGCTGGTGGATTGGATTAATGAAATGAACAAGTGCTTTGACTATGAAGAAATGAGCGAAGATAAGAAAGTCAAGTTTGCAGTAACAAAGATGAAGGGACATGCTGCACTTTGGTGGGATGGAGTGCAAGCAGAAAGAAGGAGAGATGGAAAACAGCCTATCAAAAGCTGCACCAGAATGATGGCTAAACTAAAAGGTAAATTCTTGCCTAGTGATTATCAACTGACATTTTTTAGACAACTGCAGAACCTGAGATAGAGGTTGCTGACAGTAGAGGAATACACAGAAGAATTCTATAGAGCAAGTATAAGAGTTGGACAATTTCAAGACACACTAGAGAAGATTGCTAGATATGTGAATGGTCTCAAGCTAGAGATCGAAGATGAGATTGGTCTTCTGTCTCCTAAGACAGTGGAAGAGGCCTATCAGATGGCCTAGAAAGCAGAGGAGAAACTCCTGAGAAAGCAGTCTGCCAAAGGGAGAGGTATTTTCCGTGGAAAGGGAAGTCAGGGTGGTAGAGGAAAGCCTACTACACCTAGAGAAGGGGCTAGCAACAGCTTACCTCAAAATGCATCCACAGAGGGCGATGCAAGAGGCAGAAGGGGTTCTTATAGAGGAAGAGGAGGCAGAGGCAGAGGTAGAGAATTGAGGTGCTATGGATGTCATCAAGTGGGACACAAGCACTATGAGTGCCCAAAGAATATGGGTGCCAGTCCAAGAAATGCTATTGTTGCCCAGGCTGGAGAAGAAGCAGCAATTGAAGATGAAATTCTACTAGAGAAAGGAGAATCCTTGGTGGTTAATAAGGTCCTGTTGAAACAAGCCAAAGAGGTCACTGAGCCTGCACAAAGGAAGACTTTGTTTAGAAGCATATGAAAAGTCCAGGGGAAATGTTGCCAGCTAGTCATTGATAGTGGCAGCGCAGACTATCCGGTTTCCACTAAGGTGATAGAGAAGTTGAAACTGAAGATAAGGGAGCATCCAACTCCCTACAGGGTGTCCTGGGTGCATAAAGGGCACTAGCTGATTGTAAAGGAATAGTGTGAGATAGAGCTGCAAATGGGCAACTACAATGACAAAGTCCTGTGTGATGTGATGCCCATGGATGTGTGTCACATACTGCTGGGTAGACCCTAGCAATATGACAGAGCAGCAGTGCATGATCGCAAGAAGAACACTTACAAGTTCTTCAAAGATGGGGTACATCATACATTGATAGCCATGGAGGAAGGTGAACCATCAAGCATAACGGTTGACCCAAAGACCTTGTTGCTGAGAAGGAAGGAGTATCTACAGTAGATTGAAGAAGAAGAGGTAAGTTTTGCTTTAGTTTGCAAACCTAAGGTAGTTCTTACTTCTACAAAGATTTTTGATTTTCCAATAGAAATCCAAGAGATGTTAGACAGTTATTGTGACATTGTTGTGGATGATTTTCCTAATGAGCTGCTCCCTGTGAAGAAGATCAGCCATCAGATAGATTTTATCCCTGGTTCAAATCTGCCAAATAAGGCAACCTACAGAATGACTCCCATAGAGAATGAGGAAATCAGGAAGCCAGTACAGGAGTTAATGGAAAAGGGGCTGATCAGAGAAAGTTTGAGTCCATGTGCAGTACCAGCAGTATTGAGCCCGAAGAAAGATGGAGGCTGGAGATTGTGTACTGATTCCAGAGCAATCAATAAGATAACCATCAGGTATATATTCCCTTTACCTAGAGTTGAAGATTTAATGGACTGTTTGAGTGGTGCCAAATATTTTTAAAAGTTAGATTTAAAAAGTGGATATCATCAGATTATAATAAAAGAGGGTGATGAGTG
The DNA here is from genome assembly GCA_034641835.2 of Pinus albicaulis. Classification (NCBI taxonomy): domain Eukaryota; kingdom Viridiplantae; phylum Streptophyta; class Pinopsida; order Pinales; family Pinaceae; genus Pinus; species Pinus albicaulis. The sequence continues at coordinate 1,678,687,543 of CM076580.1, forward strand.
GAAAACTACATTTAAAACAAATGAAGGAATGTATGAATGGATGGTAATGCCTTTTGGGTTGTCAAATGCACCTATCACTTTTATGAGACTTATGAATGAAGTGTTGAAAGAATTCATTGGTAAATTTGTGATAATGTATCTGGATGATATAATAGTTTTCAACAAAACTAAAGAAGAGCATCTAAGACATCTTAATTATGTCTTGAAGAAGCTGCACCAAGAGAAACTACTAATAAACTTAAAAAAATACTCATTCATGAAGGAAGAGTTGGTTTATTTGGGCTTTGTTGTCTCTGTAGAAGGATTGAAGATGGACCCAGAAAAGGTTAAGGCAATTGTGGAGTGGCCTTCACCCAGAAATGTTTTTGAGGTAAGGAGTTTCCATGGACTTGCCAGTTTTTACAGGAAATTTATAAGAAAATTCAGTAAGATTAACGCACCCATCATTGAGACAATAAAGGAGAGAAAATGGCCATTTAAATGGACTGCTGAAGCAGAAAGAAATTTTAAACTTTTGAAGCAAAAGATCACTGAAAAGCCTGTTTTAATTCTGCCTGATTTTACTAAACCATTTCAAGTGAAGTGTGATGCCAGTGGAGAAGCTATTGGAGCTCTGCTGAGTTAGGATGATAGGCTTGTAGCTTACTTCAGTGAAAATCTGAATGACACCAGAAGGAAGTATTCCTCTTATGAGAAGGAATTCTATGCAATTGTTCAGGCATTAAAAAAATGGAGTCACTACTTAATGTCTAAAGAATTTGTATTATACTCTGATAATCATGCTTTGTAGTACATTGTACAAAAACCCAAGTTAAATCATAAGCATGCCAAGTGGGTTGAGTATCTGCAAAGTTTTAACTTTTTTTTGAAACATATAAGTGGCCAAGCAAATAAACTAGCTGATGCTTTGAGTAGGAGACACATGCTTGTTCAAGAAACCAATTTTGAAGTTGTAGGATTTGAATTTCTCAAAGAACTGTATAAAACAGATTCAGATTTTAAGGAGGCATTTGAAGCATGTTGTAACCCTTTTCTAACAGATAGAAGCCAATGGCTGGATTATTTCTTGCAGGAGGACTTACTATTCAAGAGAAACCAGCTATGTGTACCAAAATGTTCCATGAGAGAAAATTTGATCAACGAGAAGCATAGAGGTGGACTTGCTGGGCACTTTGGTACTGATAAGACTTATGAGCAGCTGAGTCACTTCTATTATTGGCCCAAGCTGAGAGCAGAAGTGGAAAAGTTTGTGAAAATTGCAAAATCTGTTAATATGCCAAAGGGAGGAGCCATAATGCAGGATTGTACACTCCCTTGCCTATTCCAGAAAGGCCTTGGGACATGGTGAGTATGGATTTTGTTCTAGGATTGCCCAAGAGTCAGAGAGGGAATGATGCAGTCTTTGTTGTAGTGGAAAGATTTTCCAAAATGGCAGATTTTATTCCATGTTATAAAACTAGTGATGCTACCCATGTTGCTAACTTATTTTTCAAAGAAGCTGTTAGGTTGCATGGATTTCCCAAAAGTATTGTTTCAGACAGAGACACCAGATTTGTGGGCCATTTTTGGAGGACACTATGGAAGAAACTTGGTACCAAGCTGAATTTTAGCTCAGCTTATCATCCTCAGACTGATGGACAAACTGAGGTAGTGAATAGAAGTCTGGGAATTTTTTTGAGAAGTCTTGCAGGAGAGCATCCCAAGTAGTGGGATCATATTTTTCCCCAGGCAGAATATGCATATAATGATTCACCAAACAGAAGCACAGGGCAGAGTCCATTCCATATTTTTTATGGAATGCACCCCGGAGGAATATCAGAGATAAGAAATCTAGGAAAGGCAGAGCTGAGGAGTGCTGATGGTGAGGAATTTGCTTCAGAAATCCAAGCCATACATGAACAAGTGAAATAAAAGCTACAAGGCAACAACATCAAATACAAAGGCAGAGCAGACTTGAGCAGAAGAGAAGTCCATTTTGAAGTAGGAGATTTGGTTTTGGCACACTTGAGAAAGGAGAGATTCCCAAAGAAACAGTACAACAAACTAAAGTTTAAAAAGATTGGGCCATGCAAGATACTTAGAAAATTTTCTACTAATGCTTATGAGATTGAATTGCCTCCTGATGTTGGAATATCTCCCATTTTTAATGTTGCAGATCTATACAAGTATGAAGATGATGGTGCAGAAGAAGAAATAGTAGACAAGGAATAGATTGAATGGACAAAGCAGCTACCCACAACACAACCACTGCAGCCAGAAAAGATATTGGATAGAAGAGTGTTCAGGAAGACCAGAGGAAAAGAGTACTTTCAGTACTTAATCAAGTGGAAGGACCAGCCAGAGGAAGATGCCACTTGGATGACTGAAGGAATGTTGCAAAATATAGGCAGATTAGTGGGAGAGCTCATGGAGAGGAGTCCATGAAGGAAAATTTCCCTAAGGAGTCTGATGCAGGGGCATTATACACTAGCCAGCAATGTAGGAAATTTTTCCACATGTTGTGGCTAGGAGGGTTCAAAATAATTTTAATTTGTAACACAAAGGTGCCAGTTTCTTTTAGATCAGTTAGAATCAGTAGAATTCGAATAGTTTAGGTTCAGTCCATCTGTACTGTTCAATTATTCGAATGAATGTAATTAGGCCTTTTTGTTAGAATATAAATGGTCCTCAGAGAGGAACCGAAGAGACATACGAGGATGTATAAAATGTAGCCCCCAGATACTTTGAAAAGGGGGGGGGGGGAGATTTTCGCAGTAAAGTTTGTGTGTTAAGCAATTGCTTCAGTTTGAATAAAGGCCGATATTTTATTGATTATCTGTGTGTGATTGAATTGGTCTTTGTGTGAATTTTTTTGGTCCTGAGTGTATTGAACCTCCAGTCCTATGATTAATTCGATGAAGAGAATTGATGTTTAAATCTCCGCAAACCTCTGTCTATGTTTGATTGTGGATTTCTCTTGAATTGTTGGAATGCATTATGTAAGAGGCCGATAATGATGGATTAACCCAGCGTTGCAGGTGTTGTGTAGTGTGTTCAACCAGTCTTCAAAGAGTGTAACCTGTAGGGGTTGTTTGCCCACAGAACAGTGGATTCTGTTCATAGTGGAAAATTCGCTTGTAAAATAAATAGGACTGTTTCATTGTTATCTGAGAGCACAGTCCCGAGGTGGGAACCATGAGTTTGTGAACCAGAGCGAGTACACAGAGTTGTATTAACCTCGGTGAACCTCCAGTCAGTTAATGTTAAAAAACCGGAGCGGAATTGCAAAACCAAAACCACTCATTTCGCCCCGCCTTTGCATGGAAGTCAAACCACTTAAAAATTACGCGATCCAGTGGAAGGTCGCCACGTCGATGGGGCAATACCACCCTCATCGCGTGAATTTCACGTGTTAAATGTTGACGGTGAATTCAGTGCGATATGGATGTGCGTCATCCGATCCGGAGGCGGGTTCATCGAACAATGATCCCATGCAAAACCGCTCGGAGGTTAAACCAAGGTATGAGCGGTTACATTTGTTGAAATCCGTTCGTTATATGTGTGGGCCGGCCACAAGGTGTGTTAAAAGTGGTTCATTTATAATGAGGTTGGGTTATTAATATTAGCCGAGTATTCTAATCTTAATTATAAGGTTCAGTGCTAGATATAAGTGTGTATGTGTCGGCTTAATACATGTCATTACCCAATGGTTAGTGCTTAAGGTTTTGTCTTGAGTTGATGTCACGAAGAATTAAAGTGTGGAGATACATTTTAAAAAAATTCCCAAGGTCTTAACAATAAAATGGGGAGTTTATGAAACACATATATATCTATGATTGTGCACGCGAGAGTAGAAAAAAAAAACACAAGTGACAATATATATATGAGGGGTTATAGTCAAAGTTGGGTTAATATATTTATTTGTCAATTTCTATGAAATTGACAATAAATTTTGAAAGGGAAAAGCAGGGGACTTCTTGTATTACAACATAATTTTCACTAAGGCAAACATGGACAGAGTAAAGCTAGGGGCCAGCTCTCCTTGGGGCCCGGTCTTCAATTTTGTTGCTGTCAAAAGGACACACAGATTAATTCCTTAGAGGATTTAGTAGTCAAGATGGGATATGGCCCTGCAAACTTGAAAGCTACAGAGGAATTAATTAAGAAGAAGAATGTTGGCATAACATCATTGAGGAAGTAGTTAAAATTTCCAGCTACTGAAGATCCCCTTACAAAGGACATTAAAGAGATAGAGACCCAGAAAACTGACATGATGAAGCTCATCATGGAACATATTTATCGGATAAGGTAAATGGAAAATGAGCTAGAGAAGATGATTAAAGAAAAGGATCAGAATGCAAAGCTAGCTATGATTCCATTGGATGTTGTACCTCTTACAACCATTCCTACAACAACAACTACAAGCTCCACTGCACCTACTACACAGTCAGCTGATGGTGATGAATAATTGACTCAAGATGTTGAAACTATATCAATTCAGACAGAGGAAATCAAAATGTTGTAGGACCAAGTTAAAACATTACAGGACTAGAAGACAAGGACTGAGGCTTCACACTCTGGTGAATCTCAGAGAGCTCATATGCTAATTGAAATATTGCAGAAATCTGAAAGGGAATCAGAAATTGGACAGACCTTGTCCAAAGCCAAGGAAATCATTTGGACAAATATCATGAATTCAATAGTTGAAATCTGGCGCTGTATTCAGATTATCTTTGAGCAGAAAGATTTGATCAAGAGAGAAACAAAGGTTATAACATAGATTAAACAAGAGTTGGGAGAAATGTCTACAACAACAAAAAATATCATAAAATTCCTAAATTCTAAGAACATTATGAATTAGATGATTTAGGAATTTATGATAGAACATAAAAATTTTTGGAGGTGAAGAAGATTCTTACCAAAAATAATTTGGTTGTTCAGTTAGAGGACAAGTGTCATAGCATGGAGATAGAAGTAAATATATTTTTTACCAGAATTAAACCTATAAGTCAGAAGAGGCTAGCTCGTTTATTTTTAATTAATGACAAGTTAATTAATTATAAATATTATTTGAGAGTGCGAAGCTTACGATCTATTAATGTATAACTAAATATAATTTTAGTTATTAATGTATTTATTTTGACTTTGATTATTATTTTACTTTTTATTTTATTTGATTTATATTTATTTTTATATTTATATTTATATTTATTTATTTATTTATATTTATTTATTGTTTATTATTTATTATTTATTTCTTTATATTTATATATTTTATTTTTGTTTATATATTTATTTATTTATTTTTTTTTATTTTTTTTTGGTGTCATTTCAGTTTTTAGGTTTGATTTTATATCATTTTAGTTTTGACTAGCGTTTTTAGGGTTGGGTTTGTTATGTTTTCTGTTTTTATTTCTATTTTTATTTTTGACCGTTAAATTTGGGTTTTGACCGTTGCTTCTCTCTTTCTGGTATAAATTGGGTTTGTCTGATCAGCCAATCTTCATTATCCTGATGATGAACTACAGTTGGTAGTTCGAAACGCGTCGTTCCTAAAACTCTCATGTGATTATCCGGAAGATTTATTAAAATCTCTACCGTATTATGTTAGAGAACGCCTAGAGGTAGCCAGAGACAACTCAAAATTTGCAAACATCAAAGGCAACATGATAGGCAGAGCATTCTTGGAAGCCATGGGTAATGATTTCTTCATCCACCATGAAGTAAATCATATTTTTGTGGTAAGGCCCACATTTTCCAGATATACTGAGGTTGATGAAATTTACCGGAAGGTAATAAAGTTAACCATTCCAGATGAAGATAAGTGGAATTGAATTTGTGAGTTACATGACTAAGAAATAATTTGGGTGCAATTAGAACACAGGCCAACACGTCTACCAGGACATCAGTCAACACAACACATGAATATGCCTATTCAACAATTAACTCCTCCAAAATAGAGCCACCTCTTCATGCTATTGTCCACCTTGCCTATTATTTTGCAGAAGATCATTTGTATTTTTTAGGATAATGCCAATAATACACTGTTGGTTGAGACAACAATGTTGTAAAACATTTTGTAATTTAGTGTATAAATACTTCGTAGTTTGAATTATTAGAGGTTGATTTTTTAGTATAATTTTCTCTAAGTATTGTAATTTTCTGGTTGCTAGAAGCATCAATAATACAAGGAAATTCTTCACAGGATTCATGTGGTGTACACATTGGTGATGCTTTTATTCTATTAATGTGTTATTCATTGTTTTCTTTCTCTGTTATTTCTGAAAAGCTTGATTACATAACAGAAACTATGAAGAATAGGATATATCATAAATAGCACCCTATTGTGGTTGTTTGTAATCTATATGTTTTATGCTGAAGTCAAATTGAGGAATACTTCATTTCTCCTTAGTTTCTTCCAAACGTTATATTTCTTCTGTTTTATAATTCATTTAAAATCCCGAAAGATCCAACTAGTGCAACCTATCTTTCCCTTTGAAACTCCTTCAAAGTTTGATGCAGATCTAGTTAATCTTTAGACTCCATAGCCCAACAGAATTATAACAACATAATCAACCAAACAATCCAATTAAATCACAAACAAACAAACAAACAATCAATATAGTAATAACTAGCTTAAAATTCACATAAAAAGTAGCTAAATTTTACAAAGAGATCCCTCTTTGAAGCTAGCAGGGAGAAATCCCAGCTTCCAAAGTGGTTTTGATGTTGTCCTATGTATTTATTCTCACAATCTCATAAGTTACGGAATAATAACAACATGGACATGGCTCATTATACAACATATATACTAAGGGAGTATATATGTTGTATATGAGGGAAAGGGATAACCTTTACCTTATGTGCAACCCACTCTATAGCTTCTATCACTCAAGACTTTTCCTCCCACTCCGTGTGATATGAATGAACTGGAGACCCGAGCCCAATCCTTTTAAACTGACATGTAGTTATTTTATCCACCTGGGACACGTCACTTTCTCTATTTGTATCATTGACCAACATGTCAACTCCACGTCGCTGTCACTACACATCATCCTGACCTTACGTCATTCCTGCGCTACATTTATTGCTCACTCTCAATACTCTGGGGAGATAGACTCTGGGATGTGAAATTCTCTATTAACTAACATTCTGTTTCCCAGCCTCAGTTAAGAGATGAACATTGTTGACTTTTCCACTAATTTTACGTTTGGGAGGAGTCAACACTCCTTTGTGGGTTGTGTCAATCTTTCCATCCAATGCATTGGGTCCACTTCATTCTCCACGTTGTTTCACTGCCACATCCGTCTGACGTCTAACCATCCCAACCGTTCCTTTGATTTCATCTATTTTGATATTCCGGGGAATACCCTATGGGACATGTCATCTCGACGCTTCGTTCAAACAGAGTCACAACCATTTTGTAACTTACGTTCAACAAATCCTAAAAAAATGACCTTGATGCCATTTAGTCCATGTCACCCCAACACTAAGTAATCCCAAACTTCCTTTTTAATCACTTTGGGTAATGGACTCCAGGAGACGAATATGTTTTTTTTCAACCATCAGTCTTGTTCTTTGTCAGATGATGGAATCCTGTAGGATTAATAAACTAAGTCTTGGTCCTTTCTATTCTCGACCTTTCTTCTTGCAGGCTTATACACAACGATCCAACTCTGGTTATTTTTTTAATACACTACGATCATTACGCTTCTACTGCACACTCTGATTGCTTTGGACTATTGATACACTTGTTCATCCACAATCAAGAATTAATTTTTATCAACTACAAATGAAAGGACTTCAACCCTAATCCAAAGGATTTCTTACTCTTATGTGCAATCGATTCCTTTGTATTTCATGCTTGGACGCTTTCCCTCATAAGATTTAAATATGTTAAAATATATAATTACTTCCTCATGCAGAAGTTAGACGAAGAGTTAAGTGGAGTTAGTTGAGTTGAGTTTTAGTTATATTTGGTGAGCGAGTTATACAGTTGATTAAGTCCAGTTATGAGTGATAGTGTGTGCATGTCAATTAGATTAAATACCCGTCATGGGTTCATTGTTTTGAAGAGAGTAAGAGAGTTTTATGATTCAGAGTTTATGATTAATAGAAGAGCAGCAACTCATTGTTCGTGTGAAATATTCGTGTTATTTGTCTGATTCAATCTTCTGTCTCTCCAACAGATTGGTATCGGAGCTGAGGAAGGATCAGAGATCCGTGGGTGAGCAGAGCCCGTAAGCAGGCCAAGAGCAAAAGGCCGAAAATTTTTTTTACACAATTTTTTTTTTTTTTTACCCGCGGTCCGCACGTTTGTAGTGCAGGACCTGCGGAGATCCGCATAGAAAGACCGCAGCCTAGCCTCTATCGGGGGTGCGGAACTAGCACGCAATTTCCTTTCATCGGAGGTGCGGAACCCAGTTTCATAAAAAAATTACACTGCCGACGGCGGCAAAGGTGAAAGCAAAGCCGTGTTGAACAAGTATGTGAGCTTTATTTTTTGAAAAGGTACACCTGTATATTCACTTTCGAATTCCGTGCGGCATACTTTTTTTTTTTGGAAAATCCAAAAAACACCGTGGATGTGGATGCGCTCTTTTTATCTATTAAAGGCTTCTATATAGTTGGCATACGAAGGATATAATCACCATCATATTTTTTTTAGATTTTTTTTATATAAAGGTTTTTAAAAGAATTCTTTATATAAATAAAACAAAAAACATCCAAGGATTTTTTTTTATATAAAGTTTCTTATAAACTTTTATAAAAATAAAGGAATCTTTTTTTTCTATAAAACCTAGGGTTTGGGTTTTATTGAGAGAATTATTTAAAAAAGAAGAAGGAGAAAGCGCTTTGCAAAGCTTTCATAAAAGAGGAAAATTTAGGGTTTTGTCAGAGACAACTTTTTTTGAGGCAAGATGGCCACATCAAATTTTCAGCCACAACTTCCATCTTTCAATGGGAAAGATTACGATATGTGGGCCATTAAGATGGAGACTATGCTCAAAGCGCATGATGTCTGGGATCATGTTAAGTATGGGTTTGCAGAACCTAAAGATGATGCAGAAGAACGAGCCCTCAGTAATGCAGAGAGGGAACAGTGGAAGAAAGATAAGCGAAAGAATGCACAAGCATTGCTTCTGATCCAGCAGGGAGTAGATCGAGCCGTGTTCCAGAAGATCATGATAACCTCGTCAGCAAAGGAGGCATGGGACACCTTGGCGACAAGCTATCAAGGTATGGCTAAAGTTAACATTGTTAAATTGCAGAACACTAGGAGAGACTTTGAAAGTCTGCAGATGAAGGAGACAGAGGACATTGATTTCATGAATAGGGTCATGTCTATCGTCAATCAGTTAAAAATATATGGCGAAGATGTTCAAGATCGAACAGTGATTGAGAAGGTTCTTCGATCCCTGTCTACCAAATTTGATGTGGTGGTAGCAGCCATAGAAGAAGCAAAGGACTTGGAAAAACTCACAATTGATGAGTTGATGGGATCTCTTCTATCGCATGAGGCAAGGATAGACAGAAATAAGGGTTCAACTTTGGAAACAGCCTTCCAAAGTCAAGTATATATTTCAAGAGGTCGAGGAAGAAGTCGATCGAGAGGCAGAGGACGAGGCAACAACTATGGCAGTCACAGAGATGGCCGAGATGATCATGAGCATCAACGTGGAAGCAAAAACAGTAGAAGCTTTCATAACAATCAAAGGTCTGACAAATCAAAGGTAAAGTGTTATTACTGCAGTAGATTTGGTCATTATGCTCGTGATTGTAGGAAGAAGATTGCAGATCAAGGCAATCAGAGAGCTAATGTCAGTACAGAAAATAAAGACTCTATGTTTCTCGCATGCAACACCATGCATGCACCGTCTGATAAGGTCTGGCTATTAGACAGTGGTTGCAGTAACCACATGACAGGAAACAAGGATTTGGTTGCTAATTTGGATGTCACAGTGCAAACAGAGGTCAAGTTGGGTACTGACAAGACTATGGCTGTAGATGGCAAAGGAGTGGTCAACATTGTGACCAAGCAGGGGGAGCCAAAGACCATATCAGAGGTATACTATGTGCCTGGACTCAAACACAATCTGATTAGTGTTGGTCAATTGATGCAGAAAGGATACAGAGTTACCTTTCAGGGACAACAATGTGTTATTTACGACAAATTCCCAAGCAAGCAGCTGATTGCAAAGGTGCAGATGACGAGGAACAGACTCTTTCCTCTCATTATGAACTACAATGATCAGGTTAGTTCTTTTACAACTGCATGTTCTGATGCATACTGGTTATGGCACTTTCGGTTTGGACACTTGCATTTTTCCGAGTTAAGATTGTTGCATCAGAAACAGATGGTGAGAGGTTTACCTCCCATCAAAGAACCTGCTAGCACGTGTGAGTGTTGCATCTTGGGAAAGCAACACTGTGAAAGTTTTCCGAAAGGATTTTCTTACAGAGCAAAGAAACCACTTGAATTGGTGCATACCGACTTGTGTGGACCTATGAGGACACAGTCGATTGGTGGAAGTTGTTACTTCCTCACCTTTATTGGTGATTATAGTAGGAAGACTTGGGTTTACTTTTTGAAGCAGAAGTCTGAAACTTTTGCAAAGTTCAAAGAGTTCAAAGCTTTGGTGGAGAACCAAAGTGATCGACAGATCAAGGTATTGAGATCTGATCGTGGTGGCGAATATGATTCGAAGGCATTCCATGAGTACTGCAAACAACATGGAATCAAAAGACAGTTTACGACCAGATACACACCACAGCAGAATGGTGTAGGAGAGAGGAAGAATCGAACAATCATGAACATGACAAGGAGCATGTTGAAAGGAAGACACTTGTCTAATGAGTATTGGGCAGAAGCAGTTGCATGTGTTGTTTATGTGATAAACAGATCTCCTACAAAGAGTGTGATGAACAGAGTTCCAGAAGCAGCGTGGTCAGGTATGTCTTGCAGTGTATCTCATTTCAGAGTTTTTGGATGTGTAGCCTATGCACATGTGCCTAAGCAGATAAGAGGCAAATTAGATGATCAAAGTGAAAAATGTATATTTACTAGTTATAGTGAGCTGTCAAAAGCTTACAAACTGTATAACCCTGTCACAAAGAAGACAATCATTAGCAGAGATGTTGTGTTCAAAGAACAAGAGTCATGGAATGGGACTGTAGACACACTAACCGATGCTCAAACACCATTGATGGAGGATGATCTTGTAGAAGAAGAGGAACATCAAGAACCAAAAGAGGAGACACCAAACAGAGTCACACCAGCAAGGACTCCAAGATTTTCAGAGCCGCATGGATCTTCAAGCAGATCCACAGATCATATTTCTCCAAGCAGCGAATCAGGTAAGAAAAAGATGAGAAGTTTGAAGGATATCTATGATGATTTGGATGTTAGTTCAAATTTTGCATTGTTGGCATTCCAACCTTCTTCCTTTGAAGAAGAAATCAGAGATGACAATTGGGTGCAAGCCATGGATGAAGAGATGAATTTAATTGAAAATAATGAGACATGGGATTTGGTTGATTTACCAAAAGATAAAAATCTCATTGGTGTGAAGTGGGTATATAAGACAAAAGTGAATGAGAAAGGTGAGATTGACAGATTTAAAGCAAGACTTGTAGCAAAAGGATTCTCGCAGCAACCGGGAATAGACTTTGGGGAAACATTCTCTCCGGTAGCCAGATTGGATACTGTAAGAGCAGTTCTAGCGACAGCAGCTCAGAACAAGTGGAAAGTGTATCAGATGGATGTCAAATCAGCCTTCTTAAATGGAATTTTAGAAGAAGAAATTTATGTGCAGCAGCCTCCAGGTTATGAAGTTGAAGGACAAGAAGATAGAGTTTACAGATTGAAGAAAGCGCTCTATGGACTAAAGCAAGCACCTAGAGCATGGTATAGCAGAATCGATAGTTATATGATCAAGAATGGATTTTGTAGAAGCAGCATTGAGCCTACCTTATACACAAAGGTAAATGAGCATGGACAGATTTTGATAGTTTGCTTATATGTTGATGATATGATTTTTACAGGTGATCTTGAAATAGATGAATTTAAAGCAGCCATGATGAAAGAATTTGAGATGAAAGATCTAGGTCTCATGAAATATTTTCTTGGCATTGAAGTTGAGCAATCTGAAAAAGGCATTTTTATTTGTCAAAATAAGTATGCAACAGATTTGTTGAAAAGATTCAGGATGGATAATTCCAAACCTGTACCTACACTAGTTGCAACGGGTACAAAGTTAAGTAAGGATGATGAAGGGGCAGATGTCAATCCAACTCTATTCAAAAGATTGGTTGGCAGCCTCATGTATCTCACGGCTACAAGACCAGATATTATGCAGGGAGTGAGTCTGATTTCCAGATTCATGGAGACTCCAAAAGACACACATTGGAGTGTTGGAAAAATAATTCTGAGATACATAGCAGGAACCAGAGATTATGGCATAATGTATGCAAGTACAGAAAAGAAAGAGTTGATTGGATATACAGATAGTGATTTTGCAGGAAGTTTGGATGATCGGAAGAGCACATTCGATTATGTTTTCCATCTCGGTTCATGAGTGATAGCATGGGCATCTAAGAAGCAGCCTATTGTGACATTATCATCAGTAGAAGCAGAATATGTAGCAGCAACTTCAGCAGCATGTCAAGCATTATGGTTAAGAAGAGTATTGGATGGACTCAAGCAGAAACAACAAGGATCAACAGCGATATACTGTGACAACACATCATCGATTGCACTATCCAAGAATAGTGTGTTTCATCAAAAGAGCAAGCACATTGATACTAGATATCATTTTATTCGAGAACTAGTGAACAATGGAGAAGTTCACTTAAAGCCTTGTAGAACGAGTGATCAAATGGCTGATATCTTTACAAAGCCATTAGCAGTAGATTTGCTTGAGTTTCACAAAAGAAACTTGGGAGTTGTAAGCCTAGCTAAGACATAGACCAGCAGGCATGTTTGAGTTGTCATAAGTTATGTTTTAGTTTAGAGGTCGTAATTAAGGGGGAGTGTTAAAATATATAATTACTTCCTCATGCAGAAGTTAGACGAAGAGTTAAGTGGAGTTAGTTGAGTTGAGTTTCAGTTATATTTGGTGAGCGAGTTAGACAGTTGATTAAGTCCAGTTATGAGTGATAGTGTGTGCATGTCAATTAGATTAAATACCCGTCATGGGTTCATTGTTTTTAAGAGAGTAAGAGAGTTTTATGATTCAGAGTTTATGATTAATAGAAGAGCAGCAGCTCATTGTTCGTGTGAAATATTCGTGTTATTTGTCTGATTCAATCTTTTGTCTCTCCAACAAAATAACGACTTTTCAACGTCTGGATAATTTCTGTGGCACTTACTCTAAGTGTAATCCCTCCTAAGATTAAATTACACCTACAACCCACTCACTTACACTCGAAACAATATCATATACACGGTTTCAATTTCACACAGAGATGGAGGACTCACATAGTGCTCTCAAAATAAAAACAAAGCATAATACACGCTTTGTACAAGATTACGGAAGACTGTCTCCTTTAATTTATCTACATTAAATCGCCCCTCTTGGCCTTACTCTGTTGGCCCTCTCAACCCTCCTCTTTCACTCTTCTCTACATACCTTTTGTTCTTATTTTACATATTTATATAAAATATTATTATGAACTACAATTAGTTCAGATCCACCAAATATGGCAACAAAATCTTATGCTAGGATCCTCTAGGTCCAACTATTCCTCAAGGGATCTAACTGAACCATCATTCTCGAAACTAGTTTTATGTAGTAGGTCTGATTACAATCTCATCCTTATTTATACAATTTTTCTACATTTCCTTAAGAACATAAGAAATATAAATAATTAAACAATTACACTCAATCAGGGAACCAACTCTCTTGGTAAATGAAAGACTCCTAGGTTTAGTCAAAATGAGTTTTGAATTGGAGGTAAGATGTTCTTGCATCACAAACCTAAGATTTGAATTCATGCCGACCTTATTACCACAATTGAATTTCCTAGTGATTAAATTTATTAGTTTTCTTTTTATAAATGAGAATTTCTCATTATCTTCACTATTAAAAAGGTTTTTAGTCACTAAACTACTTTCCAACCCTAAGATTCAAATTTGTGCCAATTGTGTTTTCCACAATTTTTCTTGCTTGCATCTATGTCATTCATTAACCATTTTACTAGTTTTTTTTTTTTGAAAATTAAAATTTATTTTTATTATTTAAAATAGTAAAAAATATATATATTTATTATTTTTGTATATATGTATTTAAAATTATTTGGAAAAAAGACATAAATATACAATTTTTTGTTTTTGGTAAGTCGAAGTTTCTATTAATCAAAAGGCATATACAAGGATACAAAAATTCATTTGGTCTCACCCCGACCAAGTTTGTTGATTAATGCGATAACCATACAACATACAAAAAGAAAAATTACCAGCTGAGAGGTCCAGAGCCTGAGAGGAACAAGAAACACACCAGTGGGCATAATTAGTTGTCAGAGGTAATTGAGGCATGGTTGTCTGGCTCAATACCTGCGGGAGGTGGAGGGTGATACATGTAGTTGAAATCGTGATCAAAGTGAGCAAGGAAAGTTTCCTGCTTTTCAACCTTTCCTGTTAGCAAATTCTGCCCACGTCAGGCCATGAACACTCTCTCACAAACATGACTCTGGAAGTACTGGAGCTACTCAAATTTGGCCATGACGACCGCGTGATCTTGCGCGCAAGCTTGATCAAGGGTGTCCAGACGAGCAGAGACAGATTGGACTAGTTCGAGGATCGTTGAGGAGAGCCTTGTCCTCCTAGAATGTGTCCGACCCGTAATCCGAGAACGTCCTTTACTAGAGTGGCCCCAAGTCGCTGAAACATGTTAACGTCCCTACCCGCAGCCACCCACTCTTGCACCACTACCAAATTGTGTGACCGTCTTGTAGCGGCAGCCCGCCATGGAAGCAACCAACAAGCTACGACCCCCATGGGTACCACAACCCCCACAACCACAGCCACTAGCTCCCTGCCTGGAGCTTCTACTCCAGATAAATAAAACATCACCCCGAGACCTAGAGAGGGATGTAGAACCTTCCATCTTTGCCAAAGAAATTATATGCGAGGAGCGGGGGCTAAGTTTCATAATGGAGCTCAGAGGGAACCTGAAGAGCTAGAGTAGAGAGATATCTGGAGAGTTACCACTTTCCACTCAGAACTAAACAGGCCCAACTACAGACTAGAGAGAAGAGAAAAAACAACACCAAAGTCCTTGCCACCAGGAATTCACCACCCAAGTGTAGCCAAGCTGGGCTAGAGAGGAAGAAAGAAACCCGAGGGGAGAGAGCCAAATAGAAATAAACAAACAACCGAGACAAAATTGTAAGGCAATTCGAACCCAACACCAAAGTTGAAGCATAACAACAAGGGGTGAATTAGGACCAGGAACGCTAGAAAGCAAGAGCCATGTTGCGAGAATATCGAGAGACCAACGCCACCCTTGACCCTAAATCACCACCTTGAGAACTACAACACCACCCACGGGCCCATAATTGTGAAGGACAAGATCAAAGATCTGACACCAAGCACTCCAAAAGCATCCCCTAAGCAGCCAAGGTGAAGAACCCGGGGAGTAGAAAGCAATGAAGTCTAGATCTGGCAAGAACCAAAGAAGAAGTGTTTTCTAGAGAAGGCCTAAGAAGGAAAGTTTCTCAGATAACAGGAGCAAGCGAGAGGACGACGCTTGGGGCGTGCCCAAAGTGGACAAGACGAACCACCACCCTAGAGCATAAGCCGGAAATGATGCAAACAGGTAGAGAGACACATAACACAAAGAGGCATTAGATAACCAGAGAGAGTTGCCATAAATGAAATATAACTAGAACAAGAGGAGCGCCATCACATTGAAACAACTGCACACATGAGAGAAAGATTTTTTCACACGTGCAAGCTCATAAGTATTAACTCTAGTGTGGTGGAGGGATTGATGTCCTACTCTCCCCGCCTTAAACACTATACAACTGGCATTAGTCACGTGACGGGTGGCTATCCCGACCGATACCCATCAAGGAATTATACAATAAATAATTTAGTTAAATAATTGTAATTATATTTTCTTAAAAAAATATTAATTATATAAAATTTATAAATATATATATATATATATATATATATATATATATATATATATATATAATCCTAATAAATAATAATAAAATAAGATTTAAAATCGTTTATGATTAATTAGTGTTTGTACTTATAGGTTAAGAAACTAATATTCATAAGTATTTAACAAAAGTGAAGAGATGAGTCATAAACTATTAAGAAATTATTTTAAATAGTATAAAATAATAATAATAATTAATTAATATAATTTTTTTTAATAATAATAATTAATCAAATCATTTTAAGTATTATAAAATAATAATAATAATAATATAACTTATTTAAATAATAATAATTAGTGAACTTATATGGATCCAACAATTTTCTATAATTATATTTACCAATCATATTAGATAGTATAAATTTTTTAAATAATAATAATTAATTAAATATATTCACAAGTAAAGAAGAACAATTATTTTCAAGTTGAGTTAATCAATAAATGATAAATTTTTTCTACTATAATTAAAAAGGAAAGGAAAATAGAAATATTGATAATATAAATAAATGTCTTTCAAATTAATTACATCATTAAAATTTGACTTACGTTTTAAACCATCTAATGTAAAAAATACACTCTAAATAATATATATTAACAGAAAATCCACTTTCCATTGAATTATTATAACGCCCAAGTATATCAACGTTGAGATTGTGGCATTACAAAGCATAACTCCGGTAATTTAAATTGATATATCGATATATGGATATTGATCTGTTAATTTAAGTTGATATGCTCGGAGAAATCCCCTTACTTTTAGGTTTATTTCAGACTCCGATGAATGCTATTTTGTAATGTTTTTGAGGTTGATTTCAGACTCCACGTCTTAGATGAATGTTATTTTTTTATTATTTTTGTTAAAGGTGATTTTTGTATAGTTAATGAATAGTATTAGGATTATCTACATAAGAGATATGATATTAAGATTTTTGTGATCTTTAAATTTGATAAATGTCTTTTTGGATTAACCACATAATTATGATTTGGTGGATCTTTTGAATCAACTAGTGTAATTCATTATGGGAGAAGGTGAAAAAGCCAACCAATCTTATTGAATAAATACTGTGAAATCATCATTGCCGGGAATTATTTGCTGAAAACTAGCTGTTGAAAAACTAGCCATTTAAAAACTAGCTGTTAATGAATGAATGAATTAGTTATTAGAGAGTAATATTAAATATTTTTAATTAAAATTTTTGATATATATATATATATATATATATATATATATATATATAAAATTGAAATATGATAAAAAACTTTCGGTGAAAATCACATCAGAGTAGATTTGGTCGACATGTTTCGAACCAGCCAGTGTGGTTCATCATCAATAAATATTTTTATTATTTTATTAATATAATACATAAGAAATTATATAATATATTATAAGATAATATAAAACATAGGATAATATATAAGATAGTATCAAGGGGAAATAAACAGAAACAAGATAAAATAATCAAAGACGAGGGCTAAAAAAGGAAAAAAGAAAGGGAAAATAAAACCTTAAAAATATATATCAGAGAAAGACCAAAAGCAAAAGAAAATCTAACGCAAGGGGGGGGGGGGGGGGGGGGAATCACCTAAAGAGAACTGGAGATCAACTCTTACTCAAATTCCAACCATCATCTCTGTTGAGATTCTTAGCATGCCTTTCAATCTTAATGGTTTCTCTAAGTTCCCTATGATGGAAGTGGTCAACCTTAGCAATGGCTTTGGAGTCTTCAATGCATACATGGTGACACGATTTCTTCACATTTTCTGCAAGAGTTGATGTGCGAGATCGATTGTGCCTAATGTCTGTAGTATGGATCGACATGTTTCACCAATATAGGGAGTGCCACATGAACAAGGAACTATGTACACACCTTTCATGTCTTTTGGGTTGATAGGATCCTTGAGAGATCCGAGAGAATTTCTAATAGAATATAGAGGCTTGAACAAAGAGGAGACATTATTCCTTCTAAGGACACGGGCAATTTTGTTCGTGGTCCCTTGGATAAATGGGAGATGAACTTTAGAAATAGGATCCACTCGAGTAGATTTTCCTTTTAATCCTTCATAGGCCTTGGGATCTACTATACCCATTATTTTCAAAAATATCAAGGAGATGGGATTTCTCTCACTACAATTGGTTGTCGTCGAAGATTCTTAGAGCACGGGTAGCAAGAGTGCAAAGAACACCAAATTTCTTAGCAGGAAAATGATGAGAACCAACATGAAGATACTGTTGTGTGTGAGTTTTCTTGCGAAAACTTGGTGAGAAATGGAACCATCATCCATTCTAGAGAGAAGGATATCCAAGAAAGGAAGACAACCATCCACCTCCACTTCGATGGTGAATTTGATGGAGTCTAACAAGGAATTCATGTGTCCAAGAAACATATCTAACTTCTCTCGACCATGGGGCCAAATGACACAAGCGTCATCCATGAATCTCTTCCACTTCCTAGGGAGAAATTGACCTGAGGCCAAGGTCTTTGATTCAAAATCCTCCATAAATAAGTTAGCGACTATAGGGGAGAGCGGAGAATCCATAACAACACCGCAAGTCTTCTCATATAACTCACCATGAAAAATGAAGAAGGTCGAGGTGAGGCAAAGGCCAACTAATATAGAAGTGTCATGGTCAGAGATTTGTTTAATGACATCAATGGCTTCCTGGATGGAGATCTTGGTAAATAAGGAAACAACGCCAAAGCTGACCAATAATTCCCCAGGTCCCAACCTGATGTCCTTCCATTCTTTGATGAAGGAAGCCGAGTCCTTAACATAGGAGTCGGTGCTCGACCCACAAGGGGTTTAAGCTTTTGGGCCAAGAATTTATCAAGATGATGAGAGGGACCACCTATTGTGTTAATAATAGGTCTTAATGGGGCCCCCAATTTATGATTTTTCAGAAGGCCATAAATCCTGGGGGTCAGGGTATTGCTATCAATAAGATTTCCATAGAGAGGATTAAGGGAGGGATCTAATTTAATGGTGCAAGAAATCTCCTTAGAGACATATTTAAGAGGATTTTTTTAAAGCTTAACGTAACAACCACTATTGGAAAGTTGGTCTATCATTTTGTT
The DNA here is from genome assembly GCA_034641835.2 of Pinus albicaulis. Classification (NCBI taxonomy): domain Eukaryota; kingdom Viridiplantae; phylum Streptophyta; class Pinopsida; order Pinales; family Pinaceae; genus Pinus; species Pinus albicaulis. Next base: position 1,678,706,768 of record CM076580.1, read on the forward strand.
GACATAGTCAAATTTATCTATAATGACTATGGCACCACCCTTATCAGCCTTGAAGATGACAATGCTAGGGTTGTCCCTCAGGTATTTTAGGGCAAGAACCTCAAGCTTTCTCAAGTTTCCTTTGGGAGGCTTAGAATTCCTAAGAACAATAGAGCAATCTTGTCTAATATTCTCCTTAACATTATCAAGAAGATCCTTAATGACATATTCAATGTTACAAATAATGTCATCAATAGAAATCTTCTTCCGAGCTAAGGCGAAATTAAGCTCCTTATTAAAGACACTAAAAACAATAAAGAATCAAAATTCAAACTAAAAAATTAATAACATTTTTCATAAATGAAAAATTATTAATATTAAAACTTTTAATATTATTATTATTATTAATAGAAAAATTATTATTACTAGTATCAATATTGTCAATAGTATTATTATTAATAACTTCATTAATATTATTATTAAAAAGAATGTTGTTTATGTTAATTAAATCATTGTTTTTATTGTTAGATGGATAATCACTATTATAAATATTATAGTTATTAATATTATAAATATTATTATTATTATTAATCAAAATTAAATTATTATTAATATTGTTTTTTTTTTTACTTTGAAAATCATGAAAATTTCGTAATATTTTAAGGTAAATCCACTTTATAGCTATAAAACTTCAATATTTTGGGTGTCTCCAAAGTTTTTGATGGTGCCGAACCTATTTCCACCATAAAAAATATGATTCAAACACTGCTATTGCAAGATTTCTTAAATTTTTTTTTTTGCCCAAATTTAAACTAATTTTGACACTCCAGACAATTCCTCTATTCCTCTATCTGCAGACAATTCCTCCATAAAAATATCCAACCGGCTGAGAGACTTACTAACCGAATTTAAAACCTTTACCAAACTCCGCGATCTTCTCATTGGAACAGCTGCCAGCATCGAACGTTGAAGGTTTTCATTGCCATGGTATGAAAATAGAGCGGAGTTTCAGCAGATTTGTGCGGAACGTAAATCCGAAGCCGAGGGGACAGCGTTCATACTGCCATGATCTGACAAAGAGCGGTGTTTCTGCAGCCAGGGATGGAACGTAGATCCGATTTCGAGTGGACAGATTTCGATGCAGCTATAAAACTATATTAGTCGACCAAATATGATACTTATAAATTAAAAAAACTAGTATCTTTATATGATCGAAATTGAATATAACTGATCAGTTTTTTTTTAAGAAACTGAGAAAAAAAGGTTGATATATAACTCTGAGCTCTGTATTTAAGAGCTTCAGGTCAGCCTGAGATAAATTAAAAATCCATAAAATTAGCGATTGCCGCCACTACTAGGAACCTTGCAGCATGCACCCACGTGTTCTGTCACATCAAACACAGGATTGCAACCCTACGAAAATCAAATGAATGATCCAGTGGAATGCTGGCTGCTTACGCTCCTCTACGATTCAAATTTCAAAAGTAAGATAGTTTTTCAAAATTTAGGGTTGAAATTTCAGAAAAACATAATTAATCTAGAATTTTTATTTTATTTTTTATTTTATAATAATCACATTTTAAAGAATATTGTCCATGGGTTTCAAATCAAGATAATCGGTCTAATTTGACAGTTTAAATAATGTTGATTGTATTTAAATATTTTTAACTTTTTAATGAGCAATGAGCAAATCAGTCTGTAAACAACAATCTGTTTCATCAAATTCTATCTTATGTTTCTCTGCGCTTGCATTACACACAATTTCAAAGATTCTGTTGAAATGCATTGGACATTTATGGAGAACAATCTGTTTCACCAAATTCTATCCTATGTTTCTTTGCCATTGCATTACACACAATTTCAAAGATTATGTTGAAATGCATTGGAAGTTTATGGAGGTTTGTGTTTTAATGCTATTTTATATTATATATATATATATATATATATATAGAGAGAGAGAGAGAATATTATATTGTTAAAATTAGTTTAGTTATATAAATTAAATGACTGATAAATATTAAAAAAATCAAAATATGGTAAGTATCAAAATAATTATTTCATTATATATCTTACATCTTATTATTAAAATTAACCAAATCATAAAAATTAACTAAATTAAAAATTATATATTTATATATATATATATATTCTCAATTATAAAGATTCAATTGCACTTTACATTAGAGATTCTTAATATTTAAATAGACTTTGTTACAATACCATGGTTTATCAATATTATATGCCCAAGAAAACTATAAAGCAATTTATATGATACTTGTTCATAATATGTTTTTTTAATCAAACAATTTAATTAAAAAACAAAAATGACATAACTACTTTGAAAATAAATTTAATTTTTGATTTGTGAATAGTACTAAGAATATTTTAAAATATTCTATGAAGGTTAAAACCTAATAATTATTTAATTATTTTGAAGTTTTAAAAGACATGTTCACCTACCAAAAAAAGATTGATAAATTATTGAGGATGATACTATTTTATTAAAAACATAAAAATTAACGAAATTGTAACTTTTTATATATATATATATATATATATATATATATATATATATATATATATATATTGATCTAACCCACTCTGAATTGATTATTAACCGAGGCCGAATTGAACATTGAATCTTTTTCTTTACAATGACTTCAAAACAATGCCATTACTAATTGAGCTACACAGTGTGGGAAAATTATTAATAATATTATTAAGTATTAAAAATATTAATATATGAATTAAACATATATATATATATATATATATATATATATATATATATATATCAAGATTATTAATTATGGAGATTCACCTATCATGGAGATTATTAATTTGGAAATAGGCCTTTTACAATAATATGGGTTATTAATCCCCGATCAGGGTGCCCACCCTCGCAAGAAAGGCGGTAAGGGATGCCAAGTGTTCACCCTCCGTCAACATTCATGATCTGTCAGGAGCCTTTCATGATCTGTGAGGAGCAACAAGCTGGAGAACCTTTCCCACGATCTACGTTAATGATGGCCTTACATCCTAGCCGCCCATGCATTCACTGCTCACAGTGTTTAGATTGGAAACCACGCCGGTTCTTGGCAGGTAAATTAGAAACCTTTCTCATAAAATCTCTTACTATTTCTTTCACGTTGTTCTTGCTTTGCATGGTGGGAAATCTCCAGGGACTGCAAACTCATCATCATCAAAGATATTCAGGGTATGTAATGGCTTCTTATCCCCGTCATATTCAGATTTATGATGTTCGACACATGAATACTATGGTTACGCATGGCGCTCGGGCTAATAGAGAAGTTTCTTCTCAACAAGGGTTATTTTCACTTTGCATGTCGATAAAATGGTAGTAGATTTAGAAATTATCCCATGTTTTAGAAGCCCTGAAAGAGTGTCTTATATTTTGGAAGGTCGGATGATTACAGGGTTTAAAGGTTTCGAAAATATAACTGCTCATGATATTAATCCATGTTATTTCGTTTGTAGCTACATTTCAACCCCGGGGCTTGATGGTTTTTTCTCTCTGGGTCAAATGAATTACTCAGTTAAGTCTTTGGGCCGAGTTTGTAGCAGACCTCTGCTCTGCTGTATCCTTTTCGCCTCTGTCATAAGGGCTCATTTTCTTTTTCACTGTTATGGGATTGAAGTCAATTGCTCTCGCCATCAACCTCAGTATAGTCCCACTGGTAGTTGGCCTTCTAAATCCTTGGGGTTGAGTTACAACTGGTCTCTGTTTTATAACTTCACCTCTGTCTCAAGTTGTTATGTCTGGTCCCCTTTCAAGGGGTTTATCAACAAGACTTGTTTGGTTTATAGTAGGTCCTAGTTAGAAGTTATTCGCTTTGCTAAGGCTATGTATACTTTGTTCCTTCCGATGGTAAACCTCAGCTGCTCAAAATAGTGTCTCTGCATGAAATTTTTCCACTTCTCTTTAAGTTCTAAGCTGTCAATTGCTTCTCCCTTTGCACTCACATGGACGTTGGTCTAAAAAAAAATGAAAAAAACAAGGTCAGGTCTCCGTAAACCCGCAGTCCGAGATAGTCCCCCTCGTAAAAGAGGACGCAAAACTAATACTCAAACAATGGAAAATATCACCAGCACTTATGAAGAAACTACTCCGGAAGATATCACAAATAAAATTGATGAATAGGAAAGGGTAAGTGAAGAAGAAGAAACAGATATCAGAGAACAACAGTTAAGAATGGAATTCATATTAGACCCGGGTAGCACTAGGGGCAGAGTCTCTCTATTTCAACAAAGTGTTCAAACTTATTGGAAGACTAAGTGTGTCTTGGCAAAAGCCATGATGAGATTACAGGAGAAAGAAGTCAAATCTTACCCCGCGGTGTTATTTGAACTTCAATCAATGAAACAATAAGTGAGAGAGATGTCCAAGATTCAACAATAGCAGAATGCCCGTATTGGAAACATAGAACAACAACTCCAAACATTTCAGCAAGTAGAGATTTCAGGATCCTCTACCAAAGATCCAACACCAATAAAATCTTCAGATAGTTAATTAGAATCATGTCTTTTTTGTTTTTGTTTTGAATGACTTTTGATAGTATCTACCGTCTTTGTTTTATATGTAATTTCTATGGACATAGTCGAGTAAATATAGCAGCTGCAAAATGAAAGAAACAATACCAATTTTGGTTAGATTTTTACTCATTGAGGTGGCCAACAGACCTGGTTTCCTTCGGGCAGGTTGAGGCACCCATATACTGATGTACATATTATGCAACTTGCTCATATAACAGAAAATGGCTAGGTACTACGGAAAAAAAATAATAGTAATAAAAATATGGGTTATTAATGCATCATGAGTAAAAAACCATAATTCATATTCATATGATACATGGATACATGACATTTTTTAAAATAATCACTTTAATTAAAATGATAAAAGTAAATATTTCATCTAAGGCTGATACAAAGTTCTATTAGGGTTTTCAGGATCTTTGTATGATCAAAAGTTTTCAAAAACCCTCATGGTAGCTCAGACTATCACTACTTATATGATATTGAGAGATCATGTGCCAAATTCACCAACTTGTTATTAGATATTTTCAAAAATCCCCTTTGCACAATCATTTCTTATTAGGGTTTTCTCCTCAGATCTAGTTCGAGATATCAAGTTTTATTTAGAGCTTTGAGTGAGTATTCCCTCAGGCATGCAATATTTTATTTTTCAAGGTAAGCACCTAGATAATGCTTCTTTTCACTTAGTTTACAACATTGGTAAATATGCCACTGTTTTCATGGGTCTTTGTCTAGGTGGGGGAATTAGAGGAAATCTTTCCTCCTCTCTTAACTTTTCTTATAAAGATGCCATCCATGCTTGCCTCCCTAAAGGAAGATCAAGCCTAGATGGCTCCTAGGTTGTTTTTGGTGGAAAAATATGGGGATTTTCCCTCCCTAGAAATCTCTCACTAAAATTTGGAGGATCTTCATCAGTTGTATTCAAAGGAAACCCTAATTTTCTGTTTTTATGGATTTTAGCCCTACACAACCGATATATACCAATGTATCCATTATGTATGGACTAAGAATTGCAAGATTTTTTTTCGCTCAAAAGAATTGATTGTATTATTTATGGAATAAAAAAATGATCAAAAATATTTATCTAAAGGACCCTCGTTTTGAGGCATTGTTGGACTATTTTTAACCCATTCGTTCAAATATTTTGACCCTTCCACAATGATCATTACCAAGATTCTAGTATGGGTGAGGCTTCCTAATCTACCATCTCACTTATGGAACTATATAATATTTCAACGCATTGAAGACTCTTTGGGCCATTACTTTACTACTGATGCCTCTCATGGGAAACATGGTGTGTACACCTGTGGAAAAAATTGTGTTGAAATTGATATTAGTAAAGGGATGATAGACCAAACCAATTTAAAAGTCAGTGATTTTCACTGGACCCAGGCTCTAGGCTATGAAAAAATTGCTTTTCATTATTTCTTTTGTCATCAAACATGCCACTTATTGAATTCCTACCCAATGTTTAATTCTTTACAGAAGAAAAACATTCACAATTCTAGATCTAAAAGTTGGAAGCCCTGCAACCCTCCTCCTATGGAGGGAAAAATTCCTCTATGTTCGAAAAATATGATGAGGAATTTGATGGTGAAATTCATTTGGGAGACAAGGTCCAAGACTCAAGGCCTCAAATATCTCTAGCAACTCCTCGTTTAGACCATGCTCCTTTGGTACGCACAAAGATATTGGATAGTAATGCTTCTCCATAGATGTTGAAACGAGCTCAAGAGTCTACTTCGTAGGACTCTAATAAGGGATCTCCTTCGGTTCGCAATGATAATTTGCATATTGCTTTTATCAAAGCGTATTCAAAAGGTTGGGTCAAGGTTTTGAAAAAGAAAAGAAAGAAAGGTTTCCTTGAGGATCAACACTAATTTGGGTGATTCTCCTCCCTAGTTGTTTATTCCATCCCTTTATGTCTACTTTTATATGCTCAGTACCATTCATCTATGATTTTATACCATTAGTATAGGACATATTGTGTGAGAAAATGAGTCACGATGGCAAATGATATATATATATATATATAATTTGTAGACTTACAAAAAAAAATGGAAAAAGGATATAACTATTTTTGAGATAAATATCAACATTTGATATGTGAGTACTACTAAGAATATTTTAAAATGTTTGGTGGAAATTAAATCTCCATTATCTACTTAATAATGATTGATATTTAAATTGAAATTTTGGAAGTTTTATTCCAAATTTCTATCAACTTAATTATCTAAAACTAATCGCTTTAAATGATGTATAAAATAAGTGTTGCAACCCAACTTTGTTGCATGCCACTCTAGTTAGAAATTATATTATGAGAAAAATTGAGCATGTCATCCTAGTTAGAAATTATGTTATGGGAAATTTTGTATAAAACATTATTATGTGGATAGGTGCATCTATTTAGAATAGGTTTTCCACAATTTTAATTAAATTATGAGTAATTATTAGGTGAATGTAAGATATTTAACCTCCATGGAATATATTCAAATTTGTTATATTCTTTTAATTAATTTATATAAAATTAATTAATTAGAGAACATATCATATTAGGCATGTGGTATTGATAAGCCATGGTATTGGCTCATAGTATTCTAAAAAAATCTATTTACCAGCTAAGAATTTCCATGGTAAAGAGTGAGTGAATCACCATGTTTATGAATATTGTTATTTTTTTTTTAAATAGATGATTTAAAATAAAATTAATTAAGTTAATTAATTTTATGATTTTTTAAATAAGGACAATGTGAGATGTATCATGGCATAAGTGTTTTGATGCTTATCTTCTTTTCTCAACCATTTAATTTATATGGCTTCAATAGTAATCTATATTGGTCAATGCTAAATTAATCACATACTCTTGTTTTGGTAGAAATTAATAAATGAGATGTGAAGTAGATATGTTAATTGGTTGCATTATTAATCTATATTGGCCAGCACTAAATTAAAAGTGATAAATAGGCAAATGGAGTCATATACTCTTGCTTTGGTAGGAATTCATAAATGAGATGTGAAGTAGATAAATTAATTACTTGCTCAAACACAAGGACATGCATAAATTTTACTCCAACATAAGTGTTGAGGAAAACATAAATAATGGTGGAAAGTAATTCCTTTTAAATGTATTTATTTACATCTTATTCCTATCTATTTTTTATACAAAAACTTGTTGAAAATTCAATAATTTTATTTTTGGATAGTTTTCTAACAAAACTTGAGAATAAAAAATCATACATAAATATTACATCAATACCCATAAATTATGGCATAAAATATGTAAAACATTTAACTTACAATAAAATTTGGTTCAATCAAAATTTTAAAATTAAATATTATGAATTATTGGTCATGCTAAATTAATTAATAATAATAATAATAAATAAACAAATACAATTCTAAAATCTACACTAAACTCATAAAATAAATATACATATTTAAAAATTAACAATTATAAAAATACATTTCTCAATGCTAAATTAAATTAAATATCTACCTTAAAATCCTAACAATGTTTTAAAAAAATCATCACCAAAAATAATCTTATACTAACAACTAACAGCGCAAAAAAAACTATTTTTAGCATAGAGTTGTCTTTAGTGGGACTTTTTGGAGTTTCTTGTGTCTTGGGGTGAAATTTTTTGAGGTGAAATTTTGATTTCTGTCATTTAAACTGGTTTTTTTGACTATATATATATGGATTCAGCACCCTAAAAAACTTAAGGGCACTTCGATTATAAATTCCTCCCAAATTTTAAAAAAATTAAACCAGAAAAATCCATTAAAAATACCTTCAAAAAATCTCACAAAACTAGATATCCAACAATATACATGTTTCCTGAAAGTCCTGCCTAACATCCTCGTGGACCTGTCTGCTAAAACGCTGATTCTGCGGCCATTATTTTTTCCCATCAAATTCAATTCAATCCATCGTATGTCGTGAAAACGAATGCAAACATCACAAGCAGATGCAGGCATGGGGCATTTTGACTGACGTTTAAAATTTTTAAATGGCCGTTTCTTGTGAGGAATTAGAAATATGCCATTTCTACGCTCTTTCAAACAATGGATCATAAATAACTTTAACGATATTGCACATATTCATAATGACAAGATACTTTAACGATATTGCACATATTCATAATGACAAGATCAGTCCAGATAAAATATTGAAATTGGAAGCAAGTGAATAGTTTAGGGAATTATTCGTTTTTAGTTTTTTGAGTTTTTAATTTAATTTGTTTTTATTTAAATTAATGAAATTAATGATGAGTTGACTTATGTTGGAGAAATCACAGCGGAAACCTTAAACAATTAACACACAACAGATTTAATCAAGCACATAAAGACACAGTGATTTTACCGTGGTTCACCCAAACCTCCTGGGCTACGTCCACACAACAGGGCATTGGCAATCCTTTATTAATGAACAGGAGATTACATAATTCACACACCCTCCAAAACAAACGTATGGAGACCTGTTATATAGAAGGAGAATCTAACAGCCTCATAAATCCTCTCAACTCAAATTTAGCATGCATTAACTCCCTCCCAACAAACTGGAGCTAATCTAGGAACTAATTCCTAATTTTTGTCACCTAATGAGATTTTTGCCAATTTTATTCAAAACAGAAAAAAATCTCAACAATCTCCACCTTGACAACAATTAGCCTGATGCCCTGTTCTTTATTATTTTATCTCTTCTGCAAGCCAAGAGAAGCCAAACACCAACGCAGCTTCTCCAACAAAACTGGTTTCGTGAACATGTCTGCACAGTTTTCCTTTGTATGCACCTTTTCAAGAGAGACTCCCCTTTTAGTAATAACCTGTCTTACAAAATGGTACTTAATTGGAATATGCTTTGATTTACTATGATAGGCCGGATTCTTAGCCAAATGTATTTCACTTTGACTATCACAAAGTAACCCGATGTTGTCCTGTAACCTACCAAACTCACCAAGCAAACCTTTCAACCAAACCGCCTCTTTGCAAGCATGCGAAGCAACAATGTATTCTGCTTCAGTAGTGGATAAAGCAACAATGTTTTGTAGCTTTGACATCCAGCTAATAGCTCCACCTCGCAAGAGTAAAGACGCACCCTCAAGTCGACCTTCTCTATCCAAATCACCTCGCAAAATCGGAATCAACATATCCGCAAACAAATTCACTACTCTTATTGTAAAGTGATAATAACTACTTGTGCCTCTCAAGTACCGACACCCATTTCATCGCCGATCAAGAGCCCTTTACCCGATTTGCTATGTACCACGACAACCCCAATCGCATGTGAAATATCCTGGGTTTAGTACAAAAACTATCGCATACATTAAACACTCTTACACTCCTACTACATTAGCATATGGAATTGAGACATAAATTTTCTTCATCTCGGATTAGGACATAACCCCTGTACTTTTTCTTTGAAATGTGTGCTTAAAGGACTGAAACAGGCTTCACATTATTCATACCAAACCTCAAAAGTATCTTCTCAACATACTTCTGTTGTGATAGCCACAGCTTACCATTGCTCCTGTCTCTGAAAATCTCCATGCCCAAAATCTGTCTTGCTGCTCCTAGATCTTTCATATCGAATGTCCTTGCCATCTGAGTCTTCAACCTGTTGATTTCATCAATGCTTTTGTTTGCTAAAAGCATATCGTCAACATACAACACTAAGATAATGAACATGCCATTTTTCAATTGCTTGAAATACACACAATGATCATATTCACTTCTAACATATTTCTGACTCAACATGAAAGAATCAAACTTCTTATACCATTGCCGAGGCGACTGCTTCAGGCCATATAATGACTTCTTGAGCCTGCAGAAAAATTTCTCATTGCGATGCTGAACAAACCCTTCCGGTTGTTCCATATAAATTTCCTCATCTAGATCTCCATGTAGAAAAGCAGTCTTAACATCTAGTTGCTGGAACTCTAAATCAAACAAAGCAACTAAAGCTAACACAATTCGAATTGAAACTATTTTAACAACTGGTGAAAAAATCTCATGAAAGTCTATGCCTGCTTTCTGAGAAAACCCTTTTGCAACCAGTCGTGCTTTGTACCTGTCCTCCGTATCATTCACACCCCGTTTCAGCTTGTAAACCCATTTACACCCCACAGTTTTCCTGTCTTTCGGAAGCTCAACCAGATCCCACATGCCGTTCTTACTCAAGGCCATCATTTCTTCCTTCATGGCTGCTTTCCACTTGTCACTTTTCGAACCTTCTATTGCTTCCTGATAGCACAGAGGTTCATTGTCATTAGCAGTAAATGCAACTGAAGTAACATAATCATCATACCTTCTCAGTGGCCGTTTGATTCTTGTCGACCTCCTTAAGGATGTTTCTGGTTGACTACCATCTGTAGGAACTTCTTGCCGATCAGTATCTGAGACCTGTTCATGATCTAAACCTGAACCCTGTTCATGTTCTGATTCTGAAACCTGTTCATGACTAGTATCTGAACTATGGTCATCATGACTATCATTAGAAGTGCTATCAAACTGAATGTGCTGAAAGTCAAATACATCATCCTGTTTCAATTTTCTATCTACATCTAACTGTACAAGAGAGGATTCATCAAACTTTACATCTCTGTTGATGATGATTTTGCGGGTAGTAGGATCCCACAATCTATATCCCTTTGTTCCAACACCATACCCAACAAAGATATACCTTTTAGACTTGGGATCTAACTTAGTTCGCTGATGTTTAGGCACTAGAGCATATGCATCACAACCAAACACTCTGAGTTTAGAATAATCACAAGGGTGTCCTTTCCATACCTCTTGCAGAATCTTGCAGTCTATGGCCGTCGATGGAGATCGGTTTATCACATAACAAGTTGTTGCTACCGCTTCCGTCCACAACTCCTTTTGCAACCCGGCGTTACTCAGCATACTCCTTTCTCTCTCTAGAAGAGTCTTGTTCATGCGTTCAGCAACTCCATTTTGCTGAGGAGTATAAACCGTGGTCTTATGTCTCTCGATCCCTGCATCCTTGCAATAGCTGTCAAACTCCTTGGAAGTAAACTCACCACCATTGTCAGTTCTTAAACACTTTATTGTTCTACCAGTGCTGTTTTCTACCAATACTCTAAATTGTTTGAAAACTGAAAAAACATCAGACTTCCTTTTCAACATGTAGACCCACACCTTCCTAGAAAAGTCATCAATGAATGATACAAAATATGACGAACCACCATATGACGCTGTAGGAGCTGGACCCCAAACATCTGAATGAATATAATCAAGTATCCCTTTACTAGTATGTTTGTCTATTTTAAATTTTTGTTTACTTTGTTTTCCAAACAAGCAATGTTTACAGAAATCTAACTTTCCAGACCTTAGATTAGGAAGTAACTTGCGATCAGCCAACATTTTCAACCCTCTTTCACTCATATGCCCTAATCTTTGATGCCATAAGTGAATGGAACTACTGTCATGTTCAGACACAGTAGACACATGAACTGACCCTGTTCTTCCTTCTAACTGAAACATATTTCCTACTTTCTTAGCTTTCATTACTAGTAAAATACCTTTATATATTTTCATAACTCCACCTTGAATTACAGTTTTATATCCATTCGTATCCAATGCTCCTAAAGAAATTAGATTTTTCCTTAAGTCTGGAACATGTCTCACATCTGTTAATATTCTAGTTGTGCCATCAAACATTTGTAGTTGTATGCTTCCTATCCCAACAATATTAGATGTGACATCATTACCCATGTACACGACTCCATCATTAACTGATCTATACGTCTTAAACCATTCTCTATGAATGCACATGTGGTTTGATGCACCGGAATCTAACAACCAATGTTGATCATGATTTGACATATTAACAGACAACACTTCGTCGCTCATACCTGAACCAGATGCCGACCCTGTATCTGTCGCATTTGCCTCCTTCTTCTCTGTCGAAGAGTCTCCTTTCTTCTCTGTTTGCTGTCTCTTCCAGCAGTCTTTCTTCAAGTGCCCCGATTTGCCACAAAACCAGCACTTCACTTTGCTCTTCTTCCCTTTCGACTTTGAACGCGAATCGTTGCGCTTACCAGAGCGTCTTCTCTAGAACGACCTCTAGCCATCATTGCCTCTGATGTAGAGGTGTCAGCATTCGACCGCTTCCTGGTCTCTTTGAACAACATGGCTCCAACCACATCGTCAAACTCAAGGACAACTGCATTACTGAAGCTTATGGAAGTAACAAAGTGATCCCACGATTCAGGCAATGTACACAATAGAGTTATTGCCTTATCCTCTGAATCAAATTTTACATCTAGACTTTGTAATTGTACCAATAGAGTATTAAAAACATTCATATGGTCAGTAACCGAGGTACCTTCCTTCATCCACAAACTGTATAGTTGCCGCTTCAGGAGAATCCGATTTGTCAAGGATTTCGTCATGTAGAGCTTTTCAAGTTTTATCCACAAGCCTGCGGCGGTCTTCTCTGACACAATGTTGAACAGAACGTCATCTGCCAGACATAACCGAATTGCGCTCAGAGCTCTGTCATCCAACTCAACCCATTCATCCTCCGTCATGGAAGAAGGCCTTTTGCTCCTCCCCAACAGCGCTTTTGCCACGCCTTGTTGTACCAGGAGATCATGCATCTTTACCTTCCAGATCTCGAAGTTATTTTTGCCATTGAACTTCTCAATTTCAAACCGGGCATTTTGAGTTTTCGCCATCTTGTTTCAGCAAAAAACACAGTAATCTCCAGAACCAATTTTCAAAATAAAGAATGCCCCTTTTAATTAAAAAATGCCTTAAAAAAAAAAATTGCCTTGCCTCCTTTCCTTTAAGTGCCTCTCACTGCCTTTTTAAAAAAAAACCTTCACCTTTCTTTCATACCATATCCAAATGGTATTCAACAAAAAACACTTTTACAAAAGTGCACCTTATACTTCACCCTTTTAAATATAATGGCATAAAAGCCCACCTTATACTTCACCTTATTTTTCAAAATTCTTTACATATCGATTTTTAAAAAGTCCACCACTCAAATCAATATTATAAAACCTCACCACTCAACCTTTTAAATAAAATCTATTTAAAAGTCCACCACTCATATCGATTCTACATATCGATTTTAAATTTTTTTAAAAAACTCAAGTTATCAAACATATCGAATATAATCGATTTGTTTTTTTTTTAAACATTGCAATTTTAAAAATTGATTTGAATGGAAATGTGAAAACAACGATTTTAATTGAACCAAAGGACATACGACTCACTTTTTTCAAACCGTGCTTCCGTAAATGTTAAATGTTGACATCTGACGCGCTGCCTGTTCAACACCAGTTAACAGCAGGCCACGACTTCTTTACGCAGGTGACGCAGCTTCAAAACGCAATCAGTGTGCAGCAAATTGAAAAACCACAACAACAACATACGAACAGGCGCTGCGGATCCTTCACAAATCGTTTTGTGCAATCGATCACCGGTGCAACAGCAGTCTTCAGTTCACGCGCAGTGTCACGGTACAGCAAACAACGCACAGACCCGGTCTCTTATCAGCGCAGGTGGGAACAGGTTACTGCTGATGGGTTACGGCTCCTCCCACTGAGAAATCACGCATATTACCAGCGGTTCACAACCAGGCAGATCAACGCAGGACGCCGGCAGTTTGATCCAACCCTGTCTCCAACTTCAAGCTCTGATACCACTTGTTGGAGAAATCACAGCAGATTTAATCAAGCACATAAAGACACAGTGATTTTACCGTGGTTCACCCAAACCTCCTGGGCTACGTCCACACAACAGGGCATTGGCAATCCTTTATTAATGAACAGGAGATTACATAATTCACACACCCTCCAAAACAAACGTATGGAGACCTGTTATATAGAAGGAGAATCTAACAGCCTCATAAATCCTCTCAACTCAAATTTAGCATGCATTAACTCCCTCCCAACAAACTGGAGCTAATCTAGGAACTAATTCCTAATTTTTGTCACCTAATGAGATTTTTGCCAATTTTATTCAAAACAGAAAAAATCTCAACAACTTAATTTTTTAATAGTCTATTCATTGAAAAAATAATCTGAGAAATTGATGCTAACATATTTTTATAATTCTGTGAAAGCATCACATTCCAAAATGGAATTCTTTTCACACAGAAGTTGATGTGAGTTAGTTCTTAATTGACTAATAAGAATCTTTGTTCTCCACGGAATGCTAGCTCTAATATACTCTTTTTGTTGGAGATCACAAGTGGAGTTGATTTACTGAACCTTCTTTCTAGCCAACTCTTTTCTCCATATGACCTTACAAAACTTCTCCATAACAAAATGTTTTTAACTCCTTGCTATTTGTGAGACATTCATTGAGATAAATATTCTATTTTTGCATCCATTTGTTGTTTTGTCTCATCCATGTTTCTTTGTTTCACTCATGGTTTCATTGAAGATGACTTTAGGCCATCTATATTTGTTTCTTTTTAGATACATTATAAAACTCACTATAGCAATTACTTCCATGGAAATTGCTCTTGTTTCACTCATCATTATCTCATACATGTGGGTAATTGGTAGAGTAAATACATGAACCATTAGATTGCTATAAAACTAGAATATAAACAATATTTTTAATTTATTAATGCACCTGAGCACATTAATAACATTGCATCTTCATCCAAACCACATACTCAAACTATATTAAAACACGAAAAGAAAATATCCAAGTGGTGGAAGTTTGGAAGTTCATTAGAAAACTAACATTGTGGAGCCCCTATTATGAATAAACAAAGAAGATAAGCCCATATCAGATTTGGAATTTCAAGAGATACAAGGCTTTATGGAGCTTGGTTTTGAATTCAACCACTAAAAATTGAACCCACGACTTGGTTTTATGGCTCTTCTCCTTGGATTGAAGCACTTATTAATCGATCATAATATCAACATAAAAATAGAGTTTCAAGAATCGCCTTTGGAAAATTGGGAACTTCCTAGCCTGAAGGAAACATGAGTGGACACGAAAGAACATCTGAAGCTTTGGATGCATTCTGTAGCTTCATCACTATTTTAGTGCAAAGACTATTTGAAAATTTTTCATTGTAGAAATGTACACCAATGTTTCTGTCGCTTGGTTTGGTGATATTCCTGGCCATGGTATTCACTTCCTCCCAAGCCTATGATCTATGATTATAATTGAGACATCACAGTTATTGTTGAAATTTCTAAACACAACTGCAACTTCGGCAACAAGGACAAAAACCTAGTTTTGATTTAATGCCGGAGGATAGCAACTCAGGAATTTTTGTTGTTTGTTTTCACGCCACCGTGCGCTTAAATTCTGCATTCAAAGCCCGCAAAACATTTTTTTTTGGTTAATGGCCATAGCCATGTTCACAGTGAAAATCTGGTTTGAATCCATGCAATCACCAGCATTTAAAACTCTGCCATCTGCGCCATTAAACACCACCAACCATAGAATGCAGAACACACTTACAACTTCGCATATCGCATTACCTTTCCGCACCATCACAAGTTTTGTTGTTTCATATGCGATGCGATATGTCGATATCGCATATCGCATATCGCATGCACAAGTTATTAAGTCATCCATCGCATTGAGTAAGCCGATCGCATAGAATGGAGCCTATCACACAAGTCATACATTTCATAAATGGATGCGATAGATTATCAAAAGGAGTTTTAATTTCAGTTTTTTAAAATCAGCGATAAATTTTTTAAAACTTAGGAATTAAGGTTTATGTTTTATTTTTTTATGCGGTAATATGTTTCATGAAAAGTATTTTTGACTTAGAATATAATAGAGATTATTTATATATATATATAAGGGCAGTCAGTGGACTGTGTATTATTTTTTTTGTAATGCCCAAAGGCTAAAAAACATAGAGTGTATGCAATGCCCGAAGGCAGTAAGAGATAGCACTGTGTATGTGACTGTGTGTGACTCTGTTTTTGTAAAAACAGAGAGTGTATGCAATGCCCGAAGGTAGTAAGGGATAGCACTGTGTATGTGCATTTTTATGTGTGAAAAACAGAGAATAGAAGAGCACTGTGTGTGCATATTGTAAGAGACAGAGAGCAGATTTTTGCAATGTGTTTTTTTTGTAGCAGTCAACAGAAAATAAAGTTGTTTTTTTAATCCAGAACAATGCAGTTCTTAAGATTATAATGTTTTTTTTGGCTTAATGAAATGGAGCTTTAAAGAATCTATGTCCAGCAATTTTTTATTTATTTGTTGAATCTCTATGTTGGAAAGAGGAATTATCTTTCCTCTGTTGTTTGGAATACTTCAAAAATTCCGACATGGTAGTAGAGCTAGTCTAGACTCTTTGAAGTTTGTCAAAGAAGCTGAAGGAAGGAGTTGTTGAAGAACACAGTCAAGATTTTTAAAGCATAGTTCAGTGAAGCTAGCCATGGAAGGAGCCAACACAAGCACGAGTATAGGAAATACTCAACTCCCACATTTCAATGGGAAGAACTATGACTATTGGGTAATCACAATGAGAGCCCTGTTTTCCTCTCAAGATTTATGGGAGCTAGTTGAAGATGGTTTAGAAGAAACAACAGATGAAAGTTATTTTAATGCCTTAACACATGCAGAGAAGGATTTTTTGAAGAGAAATAGGAAGAAGGACTCAAAAGGCCTCTTCTATCTCTATCAAGCAGTGCATGAAAGTGTATTTCCAAGGATAGAAACAACCAAGAGGTCCAAGGATGCATGGGATACCCTCCATACAGCCTAGAAATGTATGGAGAAGGTAAATACTACAAAGCTTCAATTAATGAGAAGGGATTTTGAAGTCATTTGCATGAAATAGTTTGATACAATATTCTTTACTCTACTAATTGGGTTGGTTACTCAAATGAGATCTCATAGAGAGACATTAGAAGAGAGGAGAATAGTGGAGAAAGTGTTGAGGAGCTTACCCTCAAGGTTTGATGTAATAGTCACAACCATTGAAGAGACAAAGGATCTCCCAAAGTTTATAGTTGATGAGCTTCATGCATCATTGATGACACATGAATAAAGATTGGGAAGAACAACAAATTCATATTTGAAGCATGCCTTCAAGACCCAAATGTCCTTTGAAATATGAAGAGGTCAAGGCAGAGGACACTACAAAGGAAAAGGAAGAGGAAAAAGCCAAAACAGAGGAGGAAGAAACAACCATGGAAACACTAATGGAAGGGGAAACAATCAAAATCAGAACCAAGGCCAAGGTAGCAGCCAGCAAGGTGGACAAAATCAAACACATGGACAAAGATATGATAAATCCCAAGTCCAATGTCATTACTGTAAGAAGTATGGCCATTATGCCAATGAATGTAGGAAGAAATAGAGTGACATGGGTAATAGACCCAGTGTTAATTTTACTAAAAAAAATATTAGTCAAGAAAAGTTGTTTTTAGCATGTAATATGGCTGAGGAAAAGAATGAAGATATATGGTTTTTAGATTCAGGATGTAGCAACCATATGACTGGAAACATTTCAATGTTTTCCATGTTAGATGAAAATGTAAAGTCTCAAGTAAAATTGGGGACAGACAGTAAGCTCTTTGTCATGGGAAAAGAAAGAGTAAGTGTTTTGACAAAGAAAGGAGAAGGAAGATCCATATCAGATGTATACTATGTGCCTGGTATGAAGTGTAACCTCTTGAGCATTGGAAAACTCATTCAAAAGGGGTACAATGTTTTCTTTGAAGATGATGTATGCACCATCATGGATAAACCACCAAGCAAGCAATGCATTGCACAAGTGAATATGACAAGGAACAAAATGTTCTCTTTCAAGATGAAAGCAGATTTGAAGAAAGAAGTTGAAATGGTAGCAATGACACAGGAGGCATTCCAAAGAGAAGCAAATGATGAAAATTGGTTATGGAATTTGAGATTTGGACACCTCAACTTTGGAGGTCTGAATTTGTTGCATAGGCAATGAATGGTAAAGGGATTACCATTGATTGAGAAACTGAATAGCCTATGTGAAGGTCGCATCTTGGGCAAACAACACAGAGAAATATTTCCATCAGAAGAAAAGAGCATAAGAGAAAAGACACCCTTAGAAATTTTCCATTCAGATTTGTGTGGACCAATGCAAACACCATCACTAGTAAGCAACCACTATATGCTGACTTTTATTGATGATTACACAAGAAAAACTTGGGTGTATTTCTTGAAATATAAAAGTGAAGTGTTTGAGAAATTCTGCCACTTTAAGGCTCTTATAGAGAAACAAAGTGGGCAACATATTAAAGTTGTAAGAACTGATAGAGGATGAGAATATATCTCAAAATATTTTCAGCGTTTTTGTAGAGAAAATGGGATACACAAGCAATTTACAGCAAGGTACACACTGCAACAAAATGGAGTTGCTGAAAGGAAAATTAGAACCATCATGGACATGGTAAGAAGTATGCTGAAGGAAAAAATTTTTCCAAATGAGTATTGGGCTGAAGTTGTACATTATGTAGCATATATCTTGAATAGATGCCCAACAAAGAGTGTTATGAACAGAGCTCCTGAAGAAGCATGGAGTGGCATAAAGCAGCATGCCACCCACATGAGAGTTTTTGGTTGTGTGACTTATGCACACATTCTATATGAGTTAAGGAAGAAGTTGGACAGTAAGGGGGAGAAGTGCATATTTATTGGATATAGTGAAGAATCCAAGGCATACAGACTATATAACCCATCCACCAAGAATTTTTTTATAAGCAGAGATGTACAGTTTATTGAAGAAGAAGCTTGGGATGGAAGCACTGAGAAAACAATGAATGTTAAAAGTTGTTTGTTTTATGATGATAATGAGGAAGTGATTGCAGCACCACCTCCACCAACATAAGGAAAATAAGGGACACCACAAGAAGGTATGAGAACACCCTTGAGAAATGATGACAATGCTTCTATAAGCACACCACAAGGAGCATATTTGAGTGCTTCCACAAGCACAAGTTCAACAAGTGAAAGAGGAACCAGATTCGGAAGTCTGAATGATATTTATGAGCAAGATACAACAAATGAAGGTATGAACTCTTTATTTGCATTATATTGTCATGTAGATGATCCTATTCATTTTGAAGAAGTGAAATATAAGAAATAGCTAGATGCTATAGATGAATAAATTAATGCCATAGAGAAAAATAAGACATGGGAATTAGTTGATCTCCCAAAAGGTAAAGAAGTCATTGGAGTGAAATGGGTTTATAAAACCAAGAGCAATGCTGAAGGTAAGATTGAAAGGCACAAGGTCAGACTTGTTGTCAAAGGCTACAAGTAGCAACAAGGAAGAGATTATGAAGAAACTTTTGCACCAGTTGCAAGAATGGAAACAGTAAGAGTAGTGTTGTCCATAGCAACACAACACAAGTGGAAAGTTTACCAAATGGATGTGAAATCATCATTCCTAAATGGAGTATTATTGGAAGAGGTTTATGTTGAACAACCTCTGGGATATGAGAAAGAAGGTCATGAGCACAAAGTTTGCAGATTGAAGAAAGCTCTTTATGGGATGAAACAAGCACCAAGAGCATGGTACAGTAGGATGGATACTTATCTACTGGAAAATGTGTTTGAAAAATGTGAAGGAGAACCACATTATACATCAAAGAGAAAGATGGTAAGATGCTTATTGTTGTTTTGTATGTTGATGATGTGATATTTACAGGTAATGATGCTTACCTCATTGAAAATTTTAAAACAGTCATGAAGGATGAATTTGAGATGACTGATATGGGATTGCTGAAATACTTCTTAGGAATAGAATTAGAGAAAAATGAAAATAATTTTTTTATCTCTCAATCTTAATATGTAAATGAAGTTTTCGAAAGATTTAATATGCAGGATTGCAAGACAGCAATTACTCCTACAGTGACGAGATTGAAACTGAGTAAAGACAACAACAACAAGGATTTTGATCCAAGTTTGTATAAGAGCATAGTTGGCAGCCTTATGTATTTGACTGAAACTAGGCCGGATATTATACATGCTGTGAGTGTAATTTCTAGATTTATGGAAAGGCCAAATGAGACACGTTGGCAATCAACAAAAAGAATTCTAAGGTATGTGAAAGGAACAAAAAGGTATGGTATTTTATACACCACTTCAAATTTTTTTGAATTGATTGGATATACTGGTAGTGATTGGGCTGGAAGTATAGATGACAGAAAAAACACCTTTGGATATGTTTTTCATATGGGTTCAGGAGCCATTTCATGGGCTTCTAAGAAACAACCAATTGTGGATTTATCTACAATAGAGGCAGAGTATGTGGCAGCTACAACAACAACATGTCAAGTAGTTTGGATGAGAAGAATGTTGAGGAGTTTGTGTCATGAACATGTAAAATACACAACAATTTACTGTGATAATAGCTCAACTATAGCTTTGTCAAAGAATTCAGTGTTTCACAAGAGAACGAAACACAACGATGCCAAGTATCACCACATCAGGGAGCTAGTGAACAATGGTGAAATTATTTTGCAACATTGAAGAATAGAGGAGCAGTTTGCTGACATTTTGACAAAACCATTGGGGCAGAAAAGTTTTAATTATTTGAGAAAGTGTTTGGGTATGAAAGAGAACCCAACAGTTGTGTTTAAGTGGGAGTGTTGAAATTTCTAAACACAATTGCAACTCCGGTAATAAGGACACAAACCCAGTTTTGATTTAATGCCGGAGGACAACAACTCAAGAATTTTTCTTGTTTGTTTGCACACCACCGTGCGCTTAAATTCTACATTCAAAGCCTGCAAAACAATATTTTTTGGTTAATGGCCATAGCCATGTTCATAGTGAAAATCTGGTTTGAATCCACGCAATCACTAGCATTTAAAACTTTGCCATCCACGTCATTAAACACCACCAACCACAGAATGCAGAACACACTTTGCAACTTCGCATATTGCATTACCTTGCCGCACCATCACAAGTTTTGTTATTTCATTTGTGATGCGATATTGCCGATATCGCATATTGCATGCACAAGGTATTAAGTCATCCATCGCATTGGGTAAGCCGATCGTATAGAATGAAGCCGATCGCACAAGTCATCCATTTCATAAATGGATGCGATAGATTATCAAAAAGAGTTTTAATTTCACTTTTTAAAAATCCGCAATAAAGTTTTTAAAACTTAGGAATTAAGGTTTATGTTTTATTTTTTTTATGCTGTAACATGTTTCATGAAAAGTATTTTTGACTTAAAATATAAAATATATGAAAGGGTAGTCAGTGGACTGTGTATTTTTTTTTTTGTAATGCCCAAAGGCTAAAAAATAGCAATGATTGTGTGTGACTCTGTTTTTGTAAAAACAGAGAGTGTATGCAATTCTCGAAGGAAGTAAGAGATAGCACTGTGTATGTGCATTTTTATGTGTGAAAAACAAAGAATAGAAGGGCACTGTGTGTGCATATTGTAAGAGACAGAGATAAGATTTTTGCAGTGTGTTTTCTTTGTAGCAGTCAACAGAAACTGAAGTTTTTTTTTAATAAAAAACAATGCAGTTCTAAAGATTGTAATGTTTTTTTTTTGGCTTAATAAAATGGAGTTTTAAAGTATCTCTGTCCAGCAAATTTTATTTATTTATTGAATCTCTGTGTTGAGAAGTTTGGAAAAGTTTAGAAATTCCAATAATTATTCTCTGAATTTTTTCACCAAACTTTCTTCTAAAATCCATGGTAAATGTTCCTCTCATTGAAGAGATTCATGCCCATGTAACTTAATTCTATATGAAGTTGATATTTCAAATTGTTCTCATAATATGTGTTATACCACATTGTAATAGAGTTGCTAAGAATATGAGAATGAAACCATTACATAGTTGCTAGGTAGATGAGAATGAAACCATTACATAGTTAAGCCAGTGGAGAGCTTAAAGTTTTTTAAGATGGGTATATATATATATATATATATATATATATATATATATATATATTTGTATTCATATGCTATGACAATTTGAATTAATACAAGTGTATTAAAACACTGTGTTAAAGGACTTGTTGGTTTTCTTCCTTTGTAAATCTCTTATAAGTATCTTCTCTATATGATTTCCTGAGATCTTTTCAGTCTAATTTGGCTTTTCCCTTTGCTTACTTGCATGTTTTTCCTTTAAAAACTCTCTCAATGTTTGGAAAAGAAAGTATTCTCATTTGAAGAGCGCTTGAAGTTTCCCGCCTTTACTCAATCTATTTGTTGTTTTTATTCCAATGTATTGCATAATCTGCAATGTGAGAAGGCCTTTCATTGATTTGAACATTTCCATTTTAAACCCTAATTTCAGGCTGAATGTGAATTACCTATAGTAAAAAAGATGACGTATTTCATTACAAGGGTTTATTGGACATTGTTATTTAGAAGAAGAATCTCTTTCTGATAACAAATAGTAGAATGTACAAAAGTATATGCTCAGGAGATTGGAAACTAAGGGGCTTATTAAGATAATTAATAAATACCATCTTCTCTTTCATATCAAGGAAAAGAGTGATATTGATAGACGTTGGTAGATTCTTCATATTGTCTTTCGATATCTCAATTATGTCAAAATTGCTGATAGCACAAATCAACAGGAACCTGAGGCCATTGAAATCTTAGTATTTTGATCTTTGAATAATTAAAATAGGTGATATTCAGGGTTGTAAAGATTTAAAATTATTATTATTTATGTGATATTATATTTCAAACTATTGGGTAGTGGGCAGAGTAAATGTATGAATTAGTGGATGAAATTGTTATAAAATAAAATCATAAAAAGATACTAGAATTTTGCAATAAGAGCAATAAAA
The DNA here is from genome assembly GCA_034641835.2 of Pinus albicaulis. Classification (NCBI taxonomy): domain Eukaryota; kingdom Viridiplantae; phylum Streptophyta; class Pinopsida; order Pinales; family Pinaceae; genus Pinus; species Pinus albicaulis. Next base: position 1,678,730,072 of record CM076580.1, read on the forward strand.
TATTTCATTCATAGCTATGAACATATCAAGAATCGACATCTTCATCCAAGCCACATGTCCCATCTTTGTTAAATAGAATTAAATATGAATGGAGTGGAAATTTATGAGAAAACTAATATTGTGGAGCATTTATTATACCTGCCAAGGTAGGTATATGGCGATTGATAGATCGTTGACTACCTATTAGTTGTTTTGAATTTTTTCATATCTTGTAGTTTAATTAATGTTTTGAATTAATTTGTATTTAAAATGAGTTAATTTGTATTTTTATGGTTTTTGATTGGATAAAACTATTCCAATTTTGATTGCAGGCTTCAATCCTTTTGAGATATAACTTTTGAAAATTTCTCATTCAAAAAGAATTTATGCGAACTTTTTATTTGTGCTTTGGACATAATTTTTTCAAGATTTCCCAAAACATTCTAAGTTTTATCAACCCTCATAATTTAGTTTTTTCAAGATTTCCCAAGATATCCTAAGTTTTATCAAATCTCTCTATTTCTTCAAATAGAATTTATCCAAAGTTTTTATTGTTCTCACTACAAATTATGATATGGAAATTTTTTTCGATAAAACATAAAATTGTGTTTAAAAACAATTTCCACCAAAATTTTTATAAGGGACCATGTCCATTGCGGCTCTTGGCATGTTTGCCATCTTCCATGCTTCTTACGCCATTTGCCATGGTTCTTACCAAGCCATGGTAAGGAGATTACCTTGACAAACAAACTAGTCAAGTTTCTCCATTTCTTTGTCATTTTCCATTTCATTTCTTTGCCATTTCCAATTTCAGTGCTCTCATTATCTCCTTCTCCCAGTACTTTGAAGCATCATGAATATCGTCGGATATGTTGAAGGGCGAACCATATCCCATTTTTTCTAGTACTTTGAAGCTTCATGGAGTAGCACCGTTAGATACATTAATGAAAGGTGCTTTGTGAAATATCTTTATTTGATAGAGAAATGCCTACAAGTACAGAAAAATGAAGACAAGTAAAGAGAAATGTAGACAAGTACAGTTCAATGAAGACAAGTGAAGAAGCAAAATATAAAAATGAAGACACCTGAAGAAAAAAAGAGGTATTTCATGCTTTTGAAAGTAATTCATGCACCTCATATTGTTCAACATAATACATGATCAGGTACAAGTTCTTCCCTCCACCACTTCAATCAAAGATTTTTTTTTTATCTCTTCCATATTTGCGCCTCCTATTTGAAATATCTGAAATATCCTTGTCAGTTCAATATTTCCATCTGCAGAACCAGAAATATCTTTGATGGTTCAAGATTTCCCCTTGCGTGACAACTGCATAACTAGTGTTCCATGTATGCCTTATTTTTAATTCTTATAGTTCTACGTTTTCATTCAACTTCATAACTAGTGTTCCATGTATGCCTTATTCTTAATTTTTATAGTTCTACGTTTTCATTATGGGGCTAATTTGCTTTGCCTACTAGGAAAAATTATCTTTTAAAGCTATTATTGATGGGTTATAGAGTTTCGTAGCTTGTTGCACCTTCAATAAATACTATTGGAAAAATACTGAAATTGTAAGTTAGAATAGTCTGTGGAAAACAAAACAAAAAAGAAATGATGGAGAGGGGGTTGAACAGATTTCCTAACAGACTACGTATCACAGAAAAGAAAAATTATGTAATGTGTGAGCCAATACAAAAATTTTGTAAAAAGAAACAGGTGCACTAAGCACCCAAGATATATACCGATCGATAGATCGTTGACTACCTATTAGTTGCTTTGACCTTTTTCACCTTTTTCCATATCTTGTAGTTTAACCAATGTTTTGAATTAATTCGCTTTTAAAATGAGCTAATTTGTATTTTCATGGTTTTTGATTGGACAAAACTATTCGAACTCTTATTGCAAGCTTCAATCCTTTCGAGACATAACTTTTGAAAAATTTCTCATTCAAAAAGAATTTATGCAAAGTTTCTATTTTTTCTTTGGACATATTTTTTTCAAGATTTCCCAAAATATCCTAAGTTTTATCAACCCTCATAATTTAAAATTTTCAAGATTTCCCAAGATATCCTAAGTTTTATCAAATCTCTCTATTTCTTCAAATAGAATTTATCCAAAATTTTTATTGTTTTCACTACAAATTATGATATGGACAATTTCTTCGATAAAACATAAAATTTCTTTTAAAAACAATTTCCACCAAAGTTTTTAGAGGGGACTATGTCCATTGTAGCTCTTGGAACATTTTCCATCTGCCATGCTTCTTATGTCATTTGCCATGGTTCTTACAAACAAACTAGTCAAGTTTCACCATTTCTTTGTCATTTCCATTTCATTTCATTGCCATTTCCAAATTCAGTGCTCTCATTATCTCCTTCTTCCACTGCTTTGAAGCATCATGAATATCATTGGATACGTTGAAGGTAAAATCATATCCCATTTTTTACATGTCATTTTCCATTTCATTTCTTTGCCATTTCCAAATTTAGTGCTCTAATTATCTCCTTCTCCCAGTACTTTGAAGCATCATGAATATCACTAGATACGTTGAAGGGCGAACCATATCCCTTTTTTCCTTGTACTTTGAAGCTTCATGGAGTAGCATCGTTAGATACATTGATGAAAGGTGGTGAGTGAAATATCTTTATTTGATAGAGAAATTTTTACAAGTACAGAACAATAAAGAAAAGTAAAGAGAAATGTAGACAAGTACAGTTCAATGAAGACAAGTGAAGAAGCAAAATATAAAAATGAGATACATTGATGAAAGGTGGTGAGTGAAATATCTTCATTTGATAGAGAAATGCTTACAAGTACAGAACAATAAAGACAAGTAAAGAGAAATGAAAACAAGTACAGTTCGTAAAGAGAAATGCAGACAAGTACAGTTCAATGAAGACAAGTGAAGAAGCAAAATATAAAAATGAATATTGAAGAAAAAAAGAGGCATTTCATGCTTTTGAAAGTAATTCGTGCACCTCATATTGTTCTACATAATACATGATCAGGTACAAGTTCTTCCCTCCACCACTTCAATCAAAGAAATTTTTTATCTCTTTCCATCTTTGCGCCTCCTATTTGAAATATCTGAAATATCCTTGTCGGTTCAATATTTCCATCTACATAACCAAAAATATCTTTGATGGTTCAAGATTTCCCCTTGTGTGATAGTTGCATAATTAGTGTTCCACTAATGCCTTATTCTTAATTCTTATAATTCTACGTTTTCATTCAACTTCATAACTAGTGTTCCATGTATAGCTTATTCTTAATTCTTATAGTTCTACGTTTTCATTATGGAGCTAATTTGATTTGCCTACTAGGAAAAATTATCTTTTAAAACTATTATTGATGGGTTATAGAGTTCTGTAGCTTGTTGCACCTTCAATAGATACTACTAGAAAAATACCGAAATTGTAAGTTAGAACAGTCTGTGAAAAACAAAACAAAACAAAAAAGAAATGATGGAGAGGGGCTTGACCATATTGCCTAACAGACTACCTGTCATGGACAAGAAAAATCATGTAATGTGTGAGCCAATACAAAAATTTAAATACAAAAATTTTGTAAAAAGAAACAGGCGCACTAAGCATCCAAAAAAATCAATGTTAAAAATCAATGTACCAATCAACATCCAGCCAGAAATTCAATACAAAAGAGCAATGCTAATTTCTGAGCATCAAATCACTACTTTCCTACCATAAAATTAGGTAGATATATCTATTTTGTGTTTCTATATTGTTACCTTTAACACAAATAGAGGATTGTGGATCTATACTGTGAATTGTTTCTATGGATTTAGAAGGGATTGTGGTGTTCATCACCCAATAGTTTTACCTAAAAAAACTAATGCAGCGAATGTTTCTATCGTGATTTAAAAAATCAAATAATAAAAATAAAATGTATTTCAAAAAATTAATTAATAAAAATAAAATGTATTCAACTACCTTTTAATTACACTTAATAGCCTTTGGAAGCTTTTCATATGACATAGAGCTTCAAAACCCGCTTCTCTAAGTCCACATCAATATCCTCAGCATCTGGTTTCCTTGCTGGAAGGCCTGGTTGCGCTTTTCGTTCAGTATTTGGAAGTTTTGATAAAATATGGAGGGCTTGGAACGAGCATGAATGGATAGTAAAGCTACCACATGATAAACCACATAAACATGCACATAGCCAGATGTAACATGCACATATCTTGTATTAATAATTTATGATGTAAAACATCCACATATCTTGAATTAATAATTTATAAAGTAAGGTTATCATTTCCGCCAGGCAGCCGCTCCTTGTAGGGCATACTTAATAAGGTGAGATGACCGAATTTATAATGTGAATAGAATATTGAGATTCTATTTCGGTTAAGACTACATTCACTACTACATAAAGGGGGGTTTTAAGACAATATTTAAGACATTTTTTGGGTAAATTGTCTTAATTTGAGACAAAAGAAAACTTGTGTATTGTCTTAAATATTGTCTTTAAGCGGGTGTCTCAAATTAAATCGTCTTAAAATTAAATCATCTTAAAATATTGTCTCTATAAAGACAATATATAACACAATCATTTTTGTCTCTCCAGAGACAATAGTTTCACTACAACACAAAGGGGGGTTTTAAGACAATTTTTGGGTAAATTGTCTTAACTTGAGACAATTTTATTTTTGTCTCTCCAAAGACAATAGTTGGAATTAAAGACATATTGTCTTTATGGAGACAATGTCTTTAATCTTATCTATTGTCTCTGTAGAGACAATATAAAACAATGAATCCAGAAAAATATCTCACAATTAAAATAAATCAATATAAAAAAATTAATTAAAAAAATCAACAATATCATTGAATAATTCATGTTAGGGTACAGTGGAATCGAACCACCAACCTCCTGCATGGCAGGTGCTCTTCCAATGAGCTAGCACCCTTTAAAGAATTACGTGAGGAGTTATGGCAGTCCTTTAAATTGTATAATAGGCATTGATTTTAAAAAAATGTTCAACACATAATGGCATAATCCTTGTAAAATATATAATCATGCAAGCCCTTATTTTTAACTTAATAAAACTAGCAATTGCACCATGTGTTGCAAAGGAAACGCTGTAAAGCAGTAACATAGGAAATAATAGTATAGAGGAAAAAATCTTAAAATTTCAACCAAAGTTAGACTACCTGTAGTTTGTTTAAAGCTTATAACTAGCAATTGCACGGGAGGTGCAAGGGAACGCCGAAAGGAAGAGGCATGAATTATGTTGGGCTATGAATAAGAGAAAAATGGCCTTGATAGTTTGTTGAGAAAACATTACTTGAGCTCGCATTAGTGAGGCTCATTGACCTATTTGAGTAGAAGGATATATAAATGGTTGTCAATCCCTCTCAAACCTCTAGAAATTGAATTCATATTGGTTGCCACAAACTGAAGCTCATGATGATTAACATCGCTCAAGTTTGAGGCATCATAAACCAAGATACACAATATTAGTGATACAAATTCAAATCGAGGATTATTTCCACAACATAAAAGTCACTGATATAATTTTTCAGTGGTCCATAGAGCAAAATTTGTAATTTTTCATCAGAAAAATAATATGTTGCTGTAAGGAAAGGCTAGCATTTTTTAAGAAAAAAATAATTAAAATTTGTGAAATAGTACAAGATCCAAATAACCCCAAAAGGATTTAAACCAACAAATGAGGATTAAAATTTTAATAAATATTTACACAAAACAAAAATATAAAAAATAAAAAATAAAAAAATAAAGAAACCTTAACGACTATTCTCTGTACAAAATCATGTTAATTATCAATCCATACTACATTGACTCATCATCTGGTATCCACGTAGATAATTTCCTAGAAATATGATACAATTTGATAAATGGGCACTTCCCTTCGAGTGCTCAAAACTAACACATGCAAATACCTGCAAGCACCCCATTGCCTAGTAGACTGGTAAGTTGTTGAGTTAAAATATGAGCACCAAAACTATGGGCACCAACGGCCTAAACAAATTGACACATTTAAATGGAAATTAACCAGCCAGAACTTAAAGACTCCAGATTCAGTTACAACTATTACATGAGATTGTGCTTCCAAACAAGCTTTAGCAAAACGCTTGTGCACAACCAATGATGGATAGCTTAGTTTGGAGTGTCTTCAAAGAACCTTTCAGCAATAAAAGGAGGTGGAGGAAAGCTTGCTACACATTTGAATTGTCATGGAAAACAATAAAACATATATAAAACTTTAATAAGAGTAACTAGCTGTGTGCATGTAATCCTCGTAGCTTTCAAAGGTTAAATTAAAAAAACCATTAAATTTCCAAACAAGATATATGAAAGCGTACCATGTGTTGTTTATATTTTTTGCAATCAATGTACTAGCTTTTTGATTCATTTGTACACTATAGATTTCCATTACATAGTCCTTAAGCCACGATGCCTTGTATCCTGTATAATGCGCCAAAGTTGGATTCTGCATAACACAAAATCTACAAATTTATGCCCGCACATAAAGCCAGCACAAAACAGTATAATATTAAACTTCAGGGAGTAGACAATACCCATGGATGTGTTAGAAAATCAAGATTCAATCGAGTTGAAGACGATATAAAGGATGGTAGGTGTTGGAGAAAACTGCATTCCATGAGTGTCAACTCTACCAAATAATTGGCTTAAAAACTCCATATGAAAACTCAGGGCCTGCCAAAAAGTATTCCATTTTAATAAAAATAAGCACTGGTACAAAATATAAAAGAATCCAGATCAACAATTAGGTGTATGTAGGTACTCTTGACATCTTTCTCTGTAGCAGGATTCAATCTCAGAGTCTCATACTCATATTTCATCCTAGGGAAAGCAACATAAGCCATCACAGTTACATTCCTCCTGCCTACCAAAATTTTCTTCTCTCCATTTTTCTTTCTCAAGAATGAATTCCCCTGAGCACCCATAAGTCTTCCAATAGTGGCAGCCATGATCTCTCACAAAAAATGCTGATCCCCAATCCGAGCCTAATAACACAATCCGATCTAAATGTACAGAATGGGTGTACCGATAGTTTAGTCATTGGAAGCACGAAAAACTATGAGCATAGCACCACTGCATGTCAGAGATACCCTGATTGCAGTTTGTATCTTTTCACTGGAGAACACGGTAGGTTGATAGAAATAAGGTACATATCTAACAAAGAAATAGGAAAAAAGCAAGAAAGCTTCCAATGCAACATGAATCTAGTGTAATATATAATATGATATTCAAAACTCATTGTATAGATTGTTCGACAATTTAGATTTTTTGACAAAGAAATAAGAAAAAAGCAAGAAAGCTTCCATTGCAGCATGAATCTAGTGTAATATATAATATGATATTCAAAAGTCATTGTATAGATTGTTCGACAATTTAGTTTGTGCACCTTTTGAAATCTATCAAATGAAGAAACAATATAAGGCATCTCTTCCAGTTTCGAACTTTTCCTTATGCAATGTAGTTCTCACTGCTAAATCTAACATATGCAAAGGAGTGTATGCGCCATGTTCCCTAATAAGTACATGGCCCTACCTCAACATGGTCCTATGATTATACCCTCAGACTCAAGCCAATAACGAAGAATTTACCAAGCAAACCTGTTACAGAACTACTACACAAAGTTGCCATTGTCACAGCCTATTGATTCTTAAATAATGAAGCACATGTTGATACAGGATTCCCGAAGCAGTCTCTATCTTATTTACACAATATATCTGGTCATTGTCTCATATCATGGTGCTGAATTCCCAGCTCTGAATCAAATATTAAAGACTTTCCAATGCCCCAAAGCACAAAGGTGACCTTATGCATTGTGGGGGGGGATTCTTCGCTGACAATTAACAGGATATAAGGTGTTACCCCTTTTTTCAGCAGATGTCACCTATAATAAAAAAAATCACTTAACAGGGCTGGATATGATCAGGAAAGATGAATGCAGATCGTCTAGAATCAGAGGAAATGATTTGTAATGCTAAGGCGGAGGAATTGATATCATCAACTCTATTAAATAGCAGGAGTTATAATAGGATTGATTCGTCTACAAAAGGAAGAAAACAACAAGAATAAAATGATTGCTCTAAATATAATGCTACATGCTGGAAAATGATGAATTCAGATTCTACTATCCCTGTCATGAAGCTACAAGACAAATTCCTTATCAAGATCCAGTTGAATAAGATCTGTTCACCTGTCATCTGAAGGAATAGGCTCAAATGAACAATAAAAAAAGGTTTAGTGGCTGTTAAAGCAGCCAAAACAGAGGACATATTTTACATTTCAGGTGTTTGCAAGTAGACTAGTAGTCATGTGATTAAACAACAGTGGTGCAAGTGCATTTCCATATTTGAAAAAATTTGTTTTGATTGTTGTTATAAGGTCTTCACATATAATAATTTTGTTGGAGATTGAAGTTTAGCAAGCTTATCAGTGATCACACTAAGCATGAATAAAGAAATCATGTGGAGTAAACTGTAAGACACTCCTGTTCAAAGTCTTCAAAATCTGGATTAGCCTCCTTGCAAGGAAGAGTTGATAATAGGATATGGAGTGTTCAGTGCTCCTGTTCAAAGTCTTTGAAATTTGTATTAGCCTCCTTGCAAGGCAAAGTTGATAATAGGATGCAATGTTCAGTTAAAGGTGGTTAAAAGGAGGAGTCATCAGGCATCCTTAAAGGAAACACCCTACATCTTTGGGCTGTTTGGAGGTTTTGATTACATATTCGTTACATCCATATGCATCTAGGAAGAAAGTGCTTCATCAATATAGAGGCATCCAAATTCAAAGAACACAAACATATCCTTGCAACGATCGATTCTTTTGGGGATGTCTTGTTCAAGGAAAAGAACCACCCAGTTTATTGCTCTGTTTCCAAACTTGGGCATTCTATATGGTATAATCACTTTCCAAAGTCCGCGGTACAGATCATCACAAATTTAGAGTGATACAAGTTGATCCAGTTGCTGCATCCTTGATTCTACATATTGCTTCTTCTTGCAAACAGGGACATCACTTCTCATTTGGCATGAATCCTGGAAGAAGCATCTTTTGGAATGGAATTAAAACTGGTGCCAAAGGAAGAGCTATATTTGAATAACTTTGTAAAAGAAAGCAGACAATTAAGCCAGAATGGTTCAGAAGCTAGGGCATTCTCACTGCAGAAGAAGGCTCATAAACCTTTTCACTGGAAGTTCAAGGGATGCTGAGAAACTTGTTGTTGATCTGAAAGGGCAACTGAAATTAGAAGATGCGGGATTTGATTGGAAAATTATTGGTCTTGATGTCCAGGAGGTCGATTATGTTGCATGGGTTTGCGACCAGGATGCTTATGCATGTGATGGAAAAAAATGCTCTGCACAATCAATTATATTCGTGCATGAGCATTGGAAATATGTCAATCTTGTACCCAAGTTGAGAGATCTTGCTGAGAGAAGAAAATTGGAAGATTTAACAGTCAATCTTGTTCTCACTGTGACAATTGAAATTTTTTGGCCCCACCAGATTTTAACCAATTACAGGCAAGATCAACTTCAGATGGTGCTGGACACATCTGAAAAAATGCATGCCCAAGTAACAGCAGCATCCCTTTGGTCCCCAAAGGCAGTGAAAATCAATGTCAGGGGCTCCAGGAATTTCTTAAAACTAATTCATATGTAGGCCCTGTCAGCAGTAATTGTGGTTTCCATGGGCAACGATTGTTTCTTGTTAAGGGCAGAGAGAAAAACTAAAGGGCATCGTCTTGCTGGCACTATCTATCCATGCAAGTGATCATATCAACTATAGCAGTAAATGAGTTCGTACACAGTGACCCTTTCAAAAAGCTCATACACATTGATCTTTGAGCCGAGGGAAATCCTATTAATGAATTCTCTCTAGTGGGTTTTAGACTTTGCAGGTGTGCCCATCATTAAATACTAGTTTCTCCCCCGTGATCCATTATTCCGAGTAACTGACCTAAGGAGGGTCATTCTTCTTGATATCCTCTCATCCATAAGATTCCCTTGACTCCATCACCCTTTAATATTGGCATTTATCTTCACATCCCTCCATCACCAGTATTTCCTCTTTTCTCTTAAAGCCAACTCTATCATTGGGGTTACTTGTGATATCACTATATCTCAGGTCTGTAACAACATACCTATGTGATAACCCTCAGACTATAGGAAACATATCTATTTGATGACCCTCAGACTATAGGCATAATACCTCTTTGATTACCCTCAGACCTGTCACAAAAAAATTGTGGCTCGGACACCACCTCACAGACCATCTGACCTTGGAAAAGTAGCTTTTGTTTGGTCACAAAACTTTAGGTTAAGAGGATAGACCTTCAGTCCAAGCCATTGTCACCATCACAAGGAACTCACATTTCATATTTTTGGAGTGTCTCATCTATATGTGAAGAACTCGAAAATAGATACAACTCTATAGTGATCACACTATTGTGGAGACCTGTAACTTATTGCAAGACTTGTGACCATACTAGCTATGACATACATACTACTGTGGAGACCTGTGATCATACTAGTTGTGATATACAACTGTGAGCATATAAGTGTTCAAACCTGTAGCTTATTGATATATATATAACAGTACATTCTTGGAAGTGCTCAGACAAGCTTGTGAAATACTCGGTGTATTGACTATTTAAAGAGCTTGGGTAGTCTACTGGTGGAAGCCTATCTATGTTACCTTGGACGCACCTATAAGAGGCCCAGATAGTCCTAATCAAGCTTGGAATTAACATCTCTTTACAGTCTTGTGTGGATTTGAAGTTTCCTTGGGGATACTCTTGAAGACAACCTCAGAGTGGCCTTTTGTACTGATTTAAGGATTTATAAAGGAGACCTTGGAGCATCATTGAAGCCATCGCTTGGCTAATATAGTGAAGATCTTGGAAGAAGTATATTGGAGTCTTAAACAATTGTTATGCAACTCTGGAGTGATCATACTACTGTGGAGACCTGTAGCTTATTGCAAGACTTGTGACCATACTAGTTGTGATATACATACTACTGTGGAGACCTGTGATCATACTAGCTGTGATATACAACTGTGAGCATATAAGTGTTCATACCTGTAGCTTATTGATCTACATAACAGTGCATTCTTGGAAGTGCTCACACAAGCTTGTGAAATACTCGGTGTATTGACTAGTTAAAGAGCTTGGGTATTCTGCCGGTGGAAGCCTATCTGTGGTAGCTTGGACGCACTTGTAAGAGGCATGGATAGTCCTAATCAAGCTTGGAATTAGAATCTATTGATAGTCTTGTGTGGATTTGAAGTTTCCTTGGGGATACTCTTGAAGACAACCTCAGAGTGGCCTTTTGTACTGATTTAAGGATTTATAAAGGAGACCTTGGAGCATCATTGAAGCCATCGCTTGGTTAATATAGTGAAGATCTTGGAAGAAGTATCTTGGAGTCTTAAATAATTGTTATGCAGGTCAAAAAGGAAACCTTTGAGCATTGTTGAAGACACCCTTGGAGAATTCTTGAAGAAGAGGCTTAAAACAGGTGCAGAACTTGGGTTGCTTAATGAAGACACCTTGAAGTTATTGGAAATATTATTGGAGATCATGATGCTGATTGGTTGGTTTGACTACTTCCTGATTGAAACCAACCGGTTTTTAAAGCTATGGGATGCACTAGAGTTGGTATAGCATAAACACAACTGTCTTTTAAAGTCAAACAAACAACTACTCTTTAGTGCTGAATGAGACCTCTTTTTGCATATGGAATTAACACCTTTCTGGATTTAGATTATGATAAATGCCCTCCTTGCCACTGTATGCCAGCCAAGCTTTATAGAATCGATATCTGGGTCTTGAAAACAAATTTTTCCATCTTTTCAACCTAGTGCTTGTTCTACAACAAGAGGCTAATTCAACATCATGTGCAACTAGCTTAGCAGAGCTTATAGTCATTATGTCAGCATTATGTCTTCATATTGTTACAACAGTAGAAAGAAGGTCTATAGGTATTGCTACTACTTCTTCACATGGATCTTTATAAATTGCTATAACATCATATCATGGATAACCACAGACCATTATGTACTGCTAACTTCCCACTAATCTGTTTAACATGCTCAAGGGGATATATATATATATATATATATAACCGTGGATCATTATGTACTCCTTCCAACTACCCACTAAACCTTTTAACATGATCCCCCCTCTCTCTCTCTCTGTATATATATATATATATTCCAGCTTATGTCAAGTTCGTGACCTCCAGCAGAGAAGGTATATTTGCTACCTTAACACAATCACCAATTCCCTTAGATAGTGTTTGATCACTATGTTCTACACTAGATAGTCATAAGAACTAATTTCCAAGGTAGTACCCTCCCTGCTGGTCACATCCAACAATCCTTTTCTGCTATCTACTGTGAAAAGAAAACTCTCAAAATGCAAAGGAAATTTAAGGGATAATAGATAACATGGTAGGATTTTAGTTCATTTTGACCAATAATCATGGTAATATTTGAGCACTTGTTGATGAAATTTTATTGATTTGTTTAATCAATTATACAATCATACAGTCTGCATCACTCTTTCGGCTTGATTGAATGTAGCAACAATCTATTCTTTACATATTTTTGACGTCAGTCATTTATTGTTGCTCCACTTTTGCACATGCATGACTGAAAGGACTTTTATAGTGGATATCCCATCTTCTCCCACGTTATTTGGAGCACTTGTTGAGCCTTTCGGCTCTTTTGCAAAAAATTCAAAAAGAGTGTGCAATTAGGTAGCTTAGTTTGTAGGATTGGATCATCTTCTTTTCTTTTCTTTTTTTTCTATCTATGACACATGCCTCTAGCTTCCCCACATAAATCTCAGCTTCAGCATGCTCATTACCCTCTTCTATACCATTTTCTTGACACCATGGTGGGATTTGAATTCCCTCCATGACAACTTGGACATATGCCTCTCATTAATCAAATTATAAAAGTGTTGTTTCATGGCTGTAATATGTTTCCAAATCTGCAACTTAGTTCATCAAAGGAAGAAGAAAAAGTGTAGAAATAAAACTACTAATAAAGAAAAAGGGAGAACCTATCAATTTTCCTTGTTCCTAGATGAATAAATTCATTATTAAGACCTTATAAAAGAATCAGAGAGAAAAATATACAATGACATGAACAAAAATTTGAACAGCTTAACTAAACCATACATCAATGTAGATCAATACCTTTTGTCAACTCTCTGTGGCTCCTATCTCTGGCTATGGACTCCCTATCCTGACTTTGACAAAAAAAATACCTTCTATTCCTTCACAGGTTGACTGTCCAGCTTCTTCAGACCCTTGATCTTGCTCCTAAGAAAGGTCACAGAAGTAAAGGAAAGCAATCTAAGACATGAAAATATGACCAAACAAACATTAGATGATGCTGAGGAAGCTAGTGCCAAATCAACAAGCATCTGGTGCACTGTCATCGAGGGTGGTAGAACAACCATATCTGTTCTTCCACCTATCAATGAATTTTTCAAGCTCATTCTTCCACCCGAAGGTGTTGTTCAAATTCATATTTGTCTGGAAGATATTTATATTTGGCTTTAGCGTTAAGCATAGTGAAGGCTTAGATAAGAAATTTATGAAAATAGTAGCATAGTGACTTGTTGTTAGGGACATTTGGATGTCCCTTCATGAGATGGAGGGAAATCTCAACATCCTACTTTATTGTGATGACTTTCCCAAGATTTCCTTTTGACATCCTCTCAGTTGGGGACATCTAAAGGATGTCAAATGAATGGACCCTGCATCACAGGGATGCCAAACAATGAGAGAACAATGAGAGCTTGAGTCATAGGGACATCAAATAGACTGATAGAGTATAATGGCCATCATCAGGATAGGATTTTTTTAAATAACTAAATGTTGTAGTAGTGGCTTCACACAGGTATATCAGGAATCGATTTTGGAAATTGAGGTGTTAAATTAGGAAGTTGAAATGAAAGTCATTTTTATCTTTAAAAGCATATGCATCCCTACAAGGATGAAAGATCTTCCAAATAGTATCTATTATTATCATCTCTCTCTTCTATATGTTCACGTGTCTAAAAAAAATTGATATGATATCAGAATTTGGAAATCAGAGTGTGCATTTCATGGCATCTAGAGAGGTAGTGTGTGGTCTAGAGCACAAACAACTTATATGTCTAATTCTAATTTATAAAGGAGAAGACATTTTACTTCCTAGATGATAGAAAAGAGGGAACATAGTTTAGAAAGCTTAAAGCTCAAAGCTTGTGAAAGCATTTAATTAAAAGAAAAAAATACACCACTGAGAATGTGAGAGAACAACATTGTTGTAGCATAATTCAAAAGAGCTGAACAAACATCAAGTAATGTTTACAAATGCTGAAGATAAGAAAGTCAAGTCCTAGTGCTAGCACAGTGTCAGAAAGGGGAGGCTGCCCTCGATTTTTGGTTATGTTGTTTTTGAAAATATGTGAAGCTTTTGTTCAGATTTTAAGATTGCAGTGAGTGACTTCATGTATTTTGATAGACACTTGTTGCATAATAACGGTGAAATTTTTGGTATGAATAGTCTTACTATGGTAAACACATTTCTTGTTGAGTGTTTATTTCACCATGATTCCCAAATACGTCTAAGCAGGTCACCACATATTTTTCTTCACATGGTTACAAGGTTATAGAGCTATGTGTGAATATAATTTGAACAGTTAGAGTAGCATAGTGACTTGTTGTTAGGGACATTTGGATGTCCCTTCATGGGATGGAGGGAAATCTCAACATCCTGCTTTATTGTGCTGACTTGCCCAAGATGTCCTTTTGACATCCTCTCAGTTGGGGTCATCTAAAGGATGTCAAAAGAATGGCCCCTGCATCATAGGGATGCCAAAAAATGAGAGAACAATGAGAGCTTGAGTCACGGGGACATCAAATAGATTGGTAGAGTATAATGGCCAGCATCAGGATAGGATTTTTGTAAATAACTAAATGTTGTAGTAGTGGCTTGACACGGGTATATCAGGAATCGAGTTTGGAAATTGAGGTGTTAAATTAGGAAGTTGAAATGAAAGTCATTTTGATCTTTAAAAGCATATGCATCCCTACAAGGATGAAATATATTCCAAATAATAAAGTATCTATTATTATCATCTCTCTCTTCTATATGTTCACGTGTCTAAAAAAAATTGATATGATATCAGAATTTGGAAATCAGAGTGTGCATTTCATGGCATCTAGAGAGGTAGTGTGTGGTCTGGAGCACAAACAACTTATATGTTTAATTCAAATTTATAAAGGAGCAAACATTTTACTTCCTAGACGATAGAAAAGAGGGAACATAGTTTAGAAAGGTTAAAGCTCAAAGCTTGTGAAAGAATTTAATTAAAAGAAAAAATTACACCACTGAGAATGTGAGAGAACAACATTGTTGTAGCATAATTAAAAAGAGCTGAACAGACATCAAGTAATGTTTACAAATGCTGAAGATAAGAAAGTCGAGTCTTGGTGCTAGCACAGTGTCAGAAAGGGGAGGCTGCCCTCTATTTTTGGTTATGTTGTTTGTGACAATATGTGAAGCTTTTGTTCAGATTTGAAGATTGTAGTGAGTGAGTTCATGTATTATACTCTACATCTATTCTACCAGTTTATTGTACCAATTTATACTCTGCAACTATTCTACCACCATCCTTTTCTTTATACTAGTTTATTATACTATGCAACTATTCTACCATTTTATACTCTGCAGCTGTTCTACCACCATCCTTTTCTTTTCTTAGATAGCTAATTGTATCTCCAAGGGTTGGACCCTATAGGCCTCATTTTCAGTCATTTCCTAAATCTGATTTTCCCTCCTTGAGATGTTCTTCAATCTCCAACTATTCCACTATTCATCCTCTTCCACTTATCATTTATGTTGGCTATCATGGTAGTCATAAACCTCCATCTGCCTCTCTAATTTGATGTAACAAAATCCTTCAATATATTGATTAGCTTTTTGTTTCCAACAAAATTGTCATCAACCATTACATTTGTAAGATCCTCCATTACATTTCATTGATTGTTGGAAATTTGTCTCGAGTAAGAGGGACCTCCACAAATTCCCTTACACATTTGAATCGTTTTCATTTTGGCATGTAACCACAAATGAGTTGTGGCTATATTTTGGATAATAGGCTGATTTTTATCAGTCTTGCTTTCCAAAAGATTGTGATTGTTATTAGTATTGTTTTCAGTATCAATAAAAATAGTGTCATTTCAGAGATCGAAATCCAAAATGCTAATATTGTCTCCATCTGGAGACAAAACCTGTGGGGAAATTGCATCAGTTAAACATCATGTTGTAGCTTGGTACAACCAAAGGAAATAATTTTATACAATGATCTCATCTTTTCAACACCTGACATCTCTTCTATATCATTGCATTCTTTCACATCTAGTATTTGAAGCTTTGTTAGTTGCCACAACGCTCTTATGCTTTTCAGTTTGGCACATTCAGATGCCCACAATTCCATATTCCAATGTTTCAAGACTGGGAAACTCCTCTACTTCTTTACACCCGCTAATGTCTAGTTGTTGAAGGTTTGCAAGACCCCAAATCCCTCCTATTTTTTTCAATGTGCAACAAGAGGAAAACTCTAGTGTTACTAATATTGATGGAAATCCTCCAACCTCCACCAGATCATTACAAGATCTTATATTGATATGTTGTAGGTTGTGGAAGACACCTTTATGAAAGGATACCTCAGATATTATCGTCTAGTGTAGCTCTAAGTATTTGAGCACGATAATACATATGTCAATGTCAGGGTTGAACACTCTGTGCCCTCTCAGATTTGTTAAAACAATTTTCCTCTGACCATTTCCACTCTAGAAAATGGTACCTCAAGCAATGGAAGGGTTAAGGCCATGGTAACAGCCCGCTTGTAGAAGTTATAGTGGGAAATGCCCATTTTTTTTTTGAGGTCAACAATAAGAATGACTTACTTATGCCATACAAAGAGAACTTCTTTGGCATCCTGAAATGGATTCTATGAGCATCGAGCTGGTCATCACTCGAAATAAGAACAAAAATGGGAAATCGGAGGAGATACTGACCATCCTGGCCCGTTCACCCTTCTCATCCCTGGCATCATCTTTAAATAACCTTTCAGTCTGCAGCAAAGCAAAAAACAAACTATAAACCCTAACCCTTAATTGTAGAACCCTGTCACTGATGCAAGTCCATCAAGTGAATAATGGGGATCAAAAGGGGTGTTGTTAACTTCAGAAAATCGACATGAAAGCAAGCAAGGGAACTTGGGAACTTACCCCCATGTCTGTGAGCAGGAAGCTTCAACTGTAGAATCATTCACCTGTTTGCCTCCTTTTCCCCCGAAGGCTTCTGTCCATTGGGAAAATATTTTTTGCAGAGAAAGCGAAAGGATTGACTGTAAAGTGAGGGATGGGAGTGTTATACATGTGATCCCTTTTAGGTTGGATTAAGACTTGGCGGCAGTAAATGAAACTAATGAATTTGTTTACTTCCCCTCTTCTTTTTCAGAATTTTGCCGCCTCTTTGAATGAATTGTGTTAATTTCTAATTTAATGGAACGAATTGTCTTAATTTCTAATTTAAGACCATTAAAAAGTTTTAATTTTTAAATTAAAATAATTCAAATGATAATTTAGTATTTTAAGACAAAATATATTAATTTGGATTAAAAAAATGTTTTAAAGTATCTTTATATGCTAGTGATATAATTGTTGTTATTGTTTCATCATTTAGTTTTTTTATCAATAGTTAAGTAATCTTATTAATTAATGAGGATTATTACTATTTATTATTATTCATAAGGATTAATTTAAGATATTTGTGCTGGTGTAAGTCTAAAATAATCCAATATACAATGGTGTCTTTGAGTACAAATTAAATTATAGAGGGTAGTGATGAGTTTCCTAATTAAAATTCCTATGATTAGATGGAAAAGTGGCAAAGAATATCCATCCAATATGAAAGTAACATTCAAATAAGTGCATTGTAATGACAACATAATCCTTGTAGCATGATAACATATACAAAACAAATAGATGAACTCAAAGAGCTATAAAATAAGTATATTATAATTCATTTGATATGTGAATGAAGTGTCGGAAAGTAAATCATAGAGACACTAAACCATCGGCTACCCTATCAAGTGCATGTAATGGGAGTGCTCTCAAATATGAAATGGATGAGGGCAGATGATGAGAAGCTCTTGACACCTATGTAGTAAATCCACCCTCTAGAATGAGGACTTTCACCTCTCCTTTATAGAACAGAATACAGAGATAGAGAATGTAATCGATGAGATAGAAGAGGATCAAATTGTGGGTTAAAGGCCTATGTGCTAGATCATTTTGGATGTCACAATTTCTCTCTCGTAAATTTTCTCTCTTTCAAAACTAGGTTTGTTGAAAGCACACATCTCCTCAAAAAAGTTTGTAGCTAATGTTTTCCCTTTAATTGACAATTCTGTTTAAAGTATATTTAGTGAGGTACATGTCTTCTAAAATATGTGTTATTTTAGCACGTAATACTCAGAATAGTGCATTAAATGTATGAGAAACAAGTCAATACTACTTCTCCCTGATATCTATTTTTTTCTTATTATGAAGTTCCAACCTACTAGAAATAGTTCAGTATGGTGCCCCCTTTGTAATAACTTGTTGTTTTCCTTTAGTAACCATATATATCTATTGATTGTTGTTTGTATGGATGAAATACAAACATTTCCTAGAATGATCCTCCTTGAGCACACCCTCTCCAAGACTGTTCACCGTTTGCATGGTTGAAACACGAAATATGCCAATAATAATCCCTTTTGACTACATCACCTCTCAATATTTACCTTTCTCATTGTAATAATTAACATGTGTGGATGAAAATAGGTCTAATTCGACTTCATGAAGAAAATAAACTATGCATATATGGCTAGGTTGAATTGCATCATGTGGAGTTTCCAAGAAGAGGCTCACATGCAAGGTGTGGGAATAAAGGTTTATTTTCTCTAAAATAGTATGATGCCTAGAGAGGCTCAAAAAAAAAAAGGATAAGGTGTATAAAAATAGCAAAAGGCCCTCAAGCAAGGCATCGCTTCCTAGGCTAGATTAGAGCTTTAGGCATCCTCCAATTTTGAACTAAATACGATGGTGGAATTTCAAATAAATTGATGCCCTAACTATCACACCAAGAGGGAACCCTTGATGCTCCTTTAACATGAGGATTTCTTGAAGGTTTTCACTTTGTAGTTCATCATTCAAAACCTATTATCTTAACTATAAATGATCATTGGATGACCCTTTACCACAGTATATCTCCCAAACCTTAGTCTTATAGTATTTCTCTCAAAACAAAATTCATGGAAAGTCACCCTAGATTCTCCCAAAGCTCACACTAAAATTGAATCTTTCCTTGCCTCACTTTGAAGCCTAATATAAACATGTCAATCACAAGTGAGGGATTTTGGAAGTTTGATCTTAGGCATTCATCATTTTTTAATATTCCTAAACCCGAGGTCATCTTTCCCTCAAGACTTTCTTGGAGAGTCCTTCTTTTGGTTCTAAAGCAAGGAACCTATTATCTAATCCTCTTCTTTGAATGGGCAATGGAAATCACATTGTGCATCATTATTGGTCTCATCATTCTAGTAATTTCCCTATACCGAGACTCCTCCCATTAGTGAAAGTTCATAAAGAGAAGGGGAAATTGAATGAGGTGACAGTGGGTCCTTTTCCCATTGTTTCCACTTGATCTAGTAGTAGTCCCTTTGGAACCCCTCCTAGGACCCTTGCTAAATTAATTGCTAACATTTTTCAAAAAAAATTATAAATCAGATGGCTCACTTGAAAAGAATAAAGCTAGGCTTGTGGCAAAAGGTTTTACACAAAAAGAAGGGGTCTATTATGAGAAGAATTTTTCCCCCATAGCAAAATGGGATACCATCTAGACACTCTTTTCCCTAGAAACTAAAAAAGTTGGAAAGTTCATAAAATGGATGTAAAAACTGCTTTCTTGAATGGAGATATGAAAGAGAATGTTTTTGTGTCACAACCAGAAGGAATTTTTGTGAAGGGTTAGGAACATAAAGCATGCAAGCGGTAAAATCCTTGTATGGCCTCAAGAAAGCACCACGAGCTTGGTATAATAGGGGGTTAGGGGAATAGGGGCTTAGGGGTTAGAGGTATAGGGTTTAGGGGAATAATGAGTTAGTGGTTAAGGGGTTAGGGATTGGGGGCTTAAGGGTTAGGGGATTTAGGGGCATTTAGGGGTTAGGGGCATAATGAGTTAGTATTTAAGGGATTAGGGATTCAGGTTAGGGGAATAATGAGTTAGTGGGTAAGGGGTTATGGATTGGGGGGTTAGGAGTTAGGGGATTTAAGCGCATTTAGGGGTTAGGGGAATAATGAGTTAGTAGTTAAGGGATTAGGGATTGTGGGCGTTGGGGTTAGGGGATTTAGGCGTAGTTATGGGTTAGGTGAATAATGAGCTAGTGGTTAAGGGATTAGGGATTAGGGGCTTAGGGGATTTAGCAGTTAAGGATTTTAGGGGTTAAGGGTGAGGGGTTAATGGGTTAATGGTTAAGCGTTAACAATTTAGGGGTTAAGGGGTTAGGGGCTTAGGTGTTAGTGGTTTAGGAGTTTAAGGGTTTAGAGGTTTAGGGTTTAGGGGGTTAAATGGGTTAGGGTTTTAGGGGTTAAGGGGTTAAATGGGCTAGGGGTTGGGAATTAGGGCTTAAGGGGTTAGGGGTTAAGGGTTAGACATTTAGGGTTTACGGGGTTAAACGGGTTTAAGGGTTTAGAGGTTTAGGGGTTTAGGGGATTTAGCAGTTAGGGATTTTAGGGGTAGGGGTTAAGGGTTAAGGGGTTAGAGGTTAAAGGGTTCGATGTTTATGGGGTTAAATGGGTTAGGGTTTAGAGGTTTAGGGGGTTAGGGGATTTAGCAGTTAGGGGTTAGGGGTTAGGTTTTGGGGGTTAAATGGGTTAGGTTTTTAGGGGTTTAGGGGGTTAAATGGGTTAGGGTTTAAGGGGTTAGGGGTTAAGGGTTTAGAGGTTTAGGGTTTAAGGGGTTAAATGGGTTAGGGGTTTAGGGTTTAGGGGGTTAAATGGGTGAGGGGTTATAGCCATTTATTAGGTGAAAAAGGCATAATCTAATTGTAGTAACCATAACTTGGTCAAGTTGTTATAGTAAAGGCAAGACTTGGTTGGGTTCCCAAGTTCCAAAAAAGTAAGGGTAATTGTGAGGGCATGATAACTAAGGAGTGTCAGTGTGTGCCAAGGAATGAAAAGGCATGCTAAAACATGCTAGAAAGTGTTAATGGATGTTGAGAAGTGTTAGGGAGTGTTAGGGAGTGCCAGGACTTTGCAAGGGAGAGCCATGGAAGAAGTATTTACGTTGTAGCCATTGTAGAACCTCGAGAATTTTTTTCCATGGAGAATTATTTACGTTGTGTCCATTGCATTAAAGAACGAGGTCTGTCAATGCCTTTTTGTGTGTGTTTATAAATTGGAAGAGAGAAATTAGAATTAAGAAGGGTCTAAAAGAATTGAACAAAGAAATGGAGGTCACTAGGATAAAGTTGATGACATTGGATTTGGTAGTTTCAGACTGTCACAAGGGCATCCAAGACAAACATGACCTGATTGAAGAAGTGGAAAAAAAGCTGGCAGTCCACATTGAGGAAGATATCAATCCATTTTCGACTTAATCAGATATATAACTTTGGCTCTCTCTACTCACAGTATTTCATTGAGATTGTGTTAGTTATCTGTTATTAACCTATGCTTGCATCTATTTAAATGGATACTGTATTGATAGCCAAAAAATGAGGCATTTTGGATTGTCTATAGTTTGTACTAGTTCTGAAAAAGGACTAGTAAAGTTAATCTCTTTGACTGCAAAAAGTATTCTACTTGTGTTGGGGAGTTTCTCTTAGGAAATTTATGGAGAACCTGACATATTTTTTATATATGTACTGTGCAAAAACTTTATAAATCTACCCTTCAAATCAGGGTCAACCCAAATAAATCTGATTTGGGGGTTCCACTGCAACAAAATTTTCCCCACAACAAGCACAAGATCAAGCCAATATGTGTGATGTGTGCATTTAAAGAGATGGATAGGTAGGTTTACCCTTACGAGAACATGGCACCTTAAAATCTGACCACAATTGTTGAGTGCAAGAATTTGCAAAATGGAATTATGAGTGGAGCCTTTTCCATAAGAGATTATTCATTTACATTACAAAATATACAACATGCAGTTAGTGTTCCATCCATGTTAGCGCAAACACTTGATGGTATCAGTCCTTAAACTGGTACAAAAAAAATGATTTTATATATTCACATACGGGACAATCACAAGATGTCAACAAAATCACATACTTATCGAAATCCTCAACCAGGAATATGCTATATTGCTTCTTAATGTGATTGCAACTAGGTAGGCATCAAAGACAATCATTGCAATAGGTTAAGGGGATCTAAGAGAGAATTGTGTAAGGAGTTCCTTCTAGGTAAAGGCCATTGGTACTACTATTGTTAAAGTGGGTGGCCTACAAGGATACATTGGTAGCTACTGATGCAAGAGCATAATTTCAACAATTTATTTCAAAATTTGTATTTGTCCCCATAAGGTCTTAGAGATTTATAGAAGATGAAGTTGGTTTCCTTGTTGCCCTATAATTTTATAGAATTTCTAACTTCATATTTGGGATAGGAAATTTTAGTAATTTTAGGCATAAGTTAAGATGTTTTATTTTTATTTTTTAAGGCCTCCTAGTCATTAGGAAAGTTGAGTCTTATGATTAGGATTATGTGTGGCATCCTATGTATTTTTCAAACTCCAATACACCAAGGCAAATATGTGGAGGACATTTGGGGGAAATGTGATTGTCCATAAAATGTAGATCGGATTTGGGGAACTTGTATCTCTTTTCCTTGGACCCTACTAGTTCTTATAGGTTGTATTTGTAGCGGTTAGCATCAAAAAGCATAATAATCCCAAGAATATTAGTGTTGGAACACCTATGGTTTGGGATAAAGGATAAGGGGTTTTAGGAGTTAATGGGTTTAAGGTTTTAGGAGCAAGGGGTTAAGGATAAAGGGTAAAGGCTTAGGGCTTATGGGATTTAGAGGTTAGGGGGTTGAGGTATAGGGGGTTTAAGGGTTAGAGGTTAATGGGTTAGTGGTTAAGGGATTTAGGGGTTAAATATTAACCATAAAGGGCTTACATTTCAGGGGATTTAGGGGTTAAATGCCTAAGGGTTATGTTATTTAGGTGTCAGCGGGTTAAGGGGTTAGGGGTTAATGAGTTTAGGGGTTAGGGGTTATGGGTTAAGGGTCAAGGTTTAAGAGGATATGGGATTAGGGTTTATGGGGTTCAAGGATTCTAAGTTAGTGGTTAGGGGTTAAGGGGTTAATGGCTTTGGGTTTAAGGGATCAAGGGGTTAATTTGTTATGAGTTATGGGTGTAGGGATTAAGGGATTGTGGCTTTGGGGTTAAAGGGATAGGGACTTTAGTGGTTATGGGTTAAGTGTGTATGGGTTGTGATAATGTGGCCCATAATCCCCTTGTCACAACTATTGGGGGTTCCCCTATCAATTTCTCTCATTGCCTTACCTATAGGTCCCTTAGCCCCTATGCCATAAGGCCCTAAGGCTCCTTCTCATTCTCTAATGTTAGGATTATACATCTCAGTAAACCATGCTCGAACCTCTCACTTATACCCATCCATGCTATCCTTATGTCCCCTTGCCTTGCTCAATACAACAAAATACCCCCCTCCCCCAAAATTCATGAGAATTGAACATTTGGAGGCGATCATTTAACAACAACTTCACAACTACTCCATTTATAATGGTGTCTTCACAACTACTCCATTTATAATGGTGTCTTGGAGCTATTAGATGTCATTTCATTGAGCTACAGTGATAGGTGAGAGCTATGCATAGCTCACTAAAGGTGTATCAAGAGGATATTAGTCTATTGGCTATAAAATTTGACTCTTTTTATTTGTAACTTAGAGAAATGGAAAAGATGTGGAGACAATCTCCATTCTTCTTCTTTCACTGGGCCATGTAAAATAAATGAAGAAAATAGTCTCAACCCCTTGGAGAAGGAAATTTGAGAACAATAATTAGCATGAACAAACAAATAATCCAATGAGTTAAGCTTAGAGGGGTATCCCTTTGTAAACAAGCATGCATAAGCTTGTTAGAGTTAGTATGAATCTTTACTAGAGGTTGAGTAGTCTTCACATCACCAACCACATCCAATAGAAAGGTACCAACCCCTACAATAATAATGATGTCTCCAAATAAATTTTAGTTAATACCAATAATATCACCTTATGAATCTATTACAATATGATTTGGAAAGTACATTTCCATACATGTGTGAAAGAAACAATCCATTTGGTTAGCAAAAGGAAGTCTTTTTGAAGACCTCAAGAAACCCCCTTGAAGGAGACAATAAGGGTTTGAAACCATAGAATACAAGTCGATCTATGAACCCTATTTCTGATGTGTTTTGTGCATGTGTTTGTTCACTCGGTTTGACATGTGATAGATAATATATGAAGCCTTTTTTTCCACATATCATCTTCATTAGATATCATGTTGCTAATAATGAAGTGTCTAGATTAGAGTTAAAGTTGCTATTTTAGTTTGTTGTCTTTTTTTCTCTTTTAGAGTACGAATATTTCTGGTCTACTGTGCTAAGGTAGTTTGGCTTTCAAATATTCAAGGAATATGTGAGCTAATATAATACCATATTGTAATATTTGAAATAACATGATGAACTATTTAGCACAATTTATGATGTTGGATTGATTGAGATGTATATTTTTGGATGGATGGATGTACATTTCTTTAGCCAATAGAAAAAACTCACTAAGCATTGTTGCAAGTATGTTATTGACATGTTGAAGTGTCATTGAGACTTAGAGGTAGAAGATTTAGACTTGTGTGTTGTCACCTATCGGGGTGTGATGATACCTTGTGGAGGTAGGAAAAAATTCCATTTTTTAAACTCTTGGATATATTCTATACGCTCTTTAGAGAATTTCAACCTATTAAACAAAATTACATAAAAATGTACATTCATGCAATAATTACGGCGTAAGGCGTCCTTATTTGAAAACAACTTTGCTGATGTGCGTCGTGTCATAATGTGAAACCCTTAGATTGGATGTTAGACGATTAAAACATTTTCAACCTTAGATGGAAAACCGAGGCAGTTGCCACCGGTTATTGCAGAGAATTGGTTGAGAGGTGTTCGTTGTGGGTGGAGGAGAAAGCCAAGGGGGGGGCAGATATCTATGGCGTGACCACTGGCTTCGGCTCCCGGGAAACCTTTTCCTGGGTCCTGACCTGAGCTTGGACTATGGCTTCAAGGGAATCGACATAGCCATGGATGCTTACAGTTCTGAGCTTCAATTCCTGGCTAATCCAAGTGGGTCTCAGCAGGGTGTGTGGGCAAAGGTGGGATTCGAACATCGGACCTCTCAGGAGAAAGGAGCTTCTTGTTCGTCTGTGTGGCCAGGGGTTCAGGTGTTGAGGAGTTGGGAAGGTGCAAGGATTCTCATTGCAGAGGATTTGCAGGCTCCTGCTACTCCCCACACTCCTGTTGTTCAAGATGTTGGTGAGCGTGTGAGGCCTGGTTATGGGTTCTCTAACTCTGGTAGAGTTATCATGCCTCCTCCTACTGCTGCCCCTGCTGCTATTTCTGGAAAAAAGAGAATACACAATGAGTCTGATGGCTCCGATGGAATCCAGGACAACTCTGAGGTTTCGAAGTATGAATCTCTCGAATCCCACTCAGCTTTCCATTTTTGTGAAGTTTAAATAAAATTTTGGTCCTTTTGAAATTTTCAGAAAATACCCTCTAGAAATTTTGTTCTTGCGTTCTGGATGGGAAGCCCTTTTTGGCGTTTTGTTTTTTAAGTGATGGAAATTTGGCTTTCTGTTTGAAAATCAATCCCCTGGGATTGTTGTATCTTTTTGCGCTTAAATTTTAGCTTCTAAAGTAAATATTCCTGTAAGAAATTTTGAGTATTAGGCCGCGAAATCCTGTTTGAAATTTCTAATTTTGAGAGAGTTAATGCTCCCTGAAAAACTGGTTGCTTTTAATGAAATTTCACTTCTGATTTTCCTGAATTTTGGAACAGTTAAAACTGACGTCACCACTGGGAATATCATTCTCTTTGGTTTATATGAAAAACAAACATTGCCAATTTGAAAATTCCGCTAGAAAAGTTTAACTTGTAAAGAAAATTCCATTTCCATAGTTTCTGTTCTAATTTTATAAGGGAAATCTTTTGTGAAATCCAAGGGATATTTTTCTATATTTATAAATAACATTTCGAGTAAATCTGTCTTAGTACATCTAATTCAGAAAATTTGAACTACACTCAACCCTTAGACAAAAACTCTTTTGCACCCTCCCCACACACACAAAAAATTTACTCAAAACAAGTCAGGAAATCCTCAGATTCAATGAGATGTATTTAGAAAATTCGAGTTTTACAGAAATTATAACCACTTGAAAGTGTGATTTTTCCAAGAAAAATACCCTCTTCAGAGAATACATTTTCAACAAAAAATAACTTATTCTCAGAGATCATAACTCCAAGAGGTATGTGTTAATGTTAATGAAATCCATTTATTGACTCTTATTCTGCTGTTTGGTTTAATGTAAAACTGCTTCCATTCCTTATTTCTCTTTTGTGACTTGATTAAAAACGTACAGAGGTCAAGCAGTAGTGGGGTGGCCACCGATTGGGACATACAGATAAAAAACCCGTGCTACTACTCAGCCTCGGTCTCCCTTGTATGTCAAGGTGAACATGAATGGCGTGCCTATTGGTAGAAAAGTGGATCTGAATGCTCATGACAGCTATGAAACTCTTGCTCTGGCCTTAGAAGATATGTTTCAACGGCCCAACAATGCCAACGGTGAGTTATTCGGCCATTTAGTTTGTCTTTTGAAGGTCAGCCCGTTAAGTTTATTTTGTTAGGCTTACATTCTATCCATCAATTTTCAGGCCAAAGTGGATCTCAAACACTGATGGAAAGAGGGCATGTTGGTGCCAATGATCCCAAGCATCCAAGGCTTTTGGACAGCTCTTCAGACTTTGTATTGACCTACGAGGACAAGGAGGGAGATTGGATGCTTGTGGGTGATGTCCCATGGAGGTGAGCTGTGAATTCCAAGCAAATCCAAAGCTTCACTTTTCAGATACAATAATACATATATAGATTATTGCGCAAGTCGTTGTCTCAAATACATAGGAGAGTTTGGTTTGATCTTTAGGTAAACTGGGTAATGGGTTTGCATAGAGATATTCTAGGAAATCTTCTGAATTTGTTTCAAAGGGTTTTTTCAAGAATGTTGAAAAGTTGTGGATTTGCCTATAATAAGCCTTTCTGCAGAAGGTAAATTTGATCAAAGCTTCATTTATTGCAGGATGTTTGTCAATACTGTCGAAAGGCTAAGGATTATGAAAACCTCAGATGCCAATGGTCTAGGCAAGTTTTAATTGCCTTAGACTTATATGGAAATGTTCTCTTTGTTTTGAAGATATTTATTTCTGATGCCTTATGGGGATTGACCATTTTCTGTTTGATCACAGCTCCAAGGTGTCCAGAGAAGATAGATGGGCAAAAAAGTAAAGCTGTTTGACAAAATGCACTATAAGATCTGAACTAGATTTTGCATCTGGCTTTCAATATACTGCATTAGAGTGGGAATCATTGTTAATCTCTGTGCTTGCATTGGCTTGAAATTGCTCTTGTTTATAATTAACATCTCCATAAGCGGAAAATAATCATAATGAGCACAACTAACTGATTCGCTATCATTATCATCATTGTTTCACTGGGTAAAGCAATTTTTTGATTGCTATTGATCCTGTATACAGGTGGTCTGGTATTAGAGCATAATTGTGATCTCAGCATAATTTGTAGTCGCAGGTTTCATATCTTTTCTTAGGTAAGACGGTTGTTAAGGGAGATATGTTCATCCTCTTATAGCCGATATGATTTCAGATCTGTTGACGGAAAAAAAGTTGTACTCAATCAACAATGCAAGCAAATTTTTAATCTATTTTTCAATCTATCTTCTTGAATTTTTTGGTATCTAAATCTGGCTCAGCCATATTGAGACTCAAACTCTATGTTACAGTAGAAAAATGTTTAACTATTTAGCAGAAATCGAAAAGTTATTCTGGTTATGGGTGTGCTTGATGATTCTTTGATCTTGCAACCAGAAAATAAAAGAAAATTACTTCTGGCTTCAAAATAAAAGTGGTTTCAGATAAATTTCATTCTATATCATCAGTATATTTTTTAAATGCTTGCTACCATCCACCACCACTTATCAAGAGATGATACATTGTTTATGATTGTTTTATAAATACTTTCTTAATACTGAATAACCAGCATCCATCATCGCCATAAAGTTGGACTGCTACCTAGCATCCATACCCCACCTAACAAAAGCTTTGGAGTCTGGACTACTTACTACCTGTTACCTTGAGACAGGTTAAGGTCCCTTGTGGATAGGTTATGGGCTACTTTTTCTTAGTATCAAACCCGTATGTACGCTGTAACAGATCCTAGCTCTCAGCAATCCAACTATCTTCTGTTGGTTGACCATCATTATTCTACTCTACAATATTCAATCTATGCCATGGAGGTGAAATGGAGAATCCAGGTTGTATTTTTATTTCAGCATTTGTTTTAACATGCAACGATGGGGAATTTCAGTAATTTCAGAAGTAGGTTGTTTGAATCCCCATTATGGTAGCATTCATATTCCCTGTTCATGGCTCTAATATTCTACATGAATTGCATACTTCATGTGAAAATATTGTAAAAAGGAATCATTCTCCTTGGTTCTTTTGGAAGTATGCACAATCAGATTATAAGCTACAGGAACTTTAAAAATATTTGCTTCTTCAAGATTTATGAATCTATTTCAGCAACGGAGTTTCACCCAAGAAACACGTTGCATATGCAAGAGCAAGATGTTTACAAGCAGCATGAATTTGGAGCAGAGTTTAACATGCCATAGGATTGAATGTTGGATGATATTGAGACTGCCACAAATGGTGTGTATGCAGCTAGGTCTAGAAGTAATCTAAAAGCCAAGCTGTTTACAAGCAACATGAGTTTGGAGCAGAGTTAAACATGCCATGGATTGAATATTGGATGATCTTGAGACTGCCACAAATGGTGTGTATGTAGCTAGGTCGAGAAGTAATCTAAAAGCCAAATGTTTACAAGCATCATGAGTTTGGAGCAGAGTTTAACATGCCATAGGATGGAATGTTGAATGATCTTGAGACTGCCACAAATGGTGTGTATGCAGATAGGTCTATAATTAATCTAAAAGCCAAATGTTTACAAGCAACATGAGTTTGGAGCAGAGTTTAACATGCCATAGGATTGAATGTTGGATGATCTTGAGACTGCCACAAATGGTGTGTATGCAGCTAGGTCTAGAATTAATCGAAAAGCCAAGCAAGGCTAGGGTATAATTGTAAATACATTGATCCCACCAAACAGTAACTTACTCAATGTGCTAGAGGTTATGGTTTGTCTTAGGCTCTAGGTAGTGAACCCAGAGTGCAGTAAAAGTGAATCAAGAGCACATAACAAGGCCCCATTTTGTTTTGACTTGTACTACTTATTTTTATTCCATATGATGTGAATCAGGTCTAGTTTCCCCATCTCCACCTTGAAAGGAATTCAGAGTAGGTGGCAAACTTCCTTCATCACAGGAAATCAGGTTGGGCTTGCTTTAAAAGGGATTCTATACCAGTACACAGCACTGCAACACATTGATTGTTGTGTGTAGCAACTCAGCAACATTGATTAATTTTCCATGAATGCTTTTAGCAACTCAGCAACATTGATTAATTTCCATGAATGCTTTGACTTTTCCATTAAATTTGGCAATATGTGACTCAGCACAATCTCCATCTTTTCAATTTGTTTTAGGTGGGAGGTACGAGTCCTTTCTCTGAACTTTGTATAAATTCAAAAATAACTCGGTTAATTCATATCAAAATGTAAAATGTGTAGTTACATTCGGTAAACACATTTAATCTATGAGTATAATTACATTTAGTTAACACATTTAATCACTAATTTGTAAAATGGAGTTAACACATTTAATCACTAATTTGTAAAATGGAGTTAACACATTTAATTACTAATTTGTAATTTGTAAAATGGGTTCACGGTGAAGAACAAGAAGTGTCTGCACCAGAGGCTCTGGAGAAAGCAGGCCTGAAGCCCCTCAAGCTCCAGGCCAAAGAAGGCTTGGCTCTTGTCAATGGCACTTCCTTTGCCACTGCCCTCGCTGCAACTGTCATGTATGATGCCAATGTCCTGCTCTTGCTCGTGGAAATGCTCTGTGGAATGTTCTGTGAAGTCATCTTTGGGCGGGAAGAATTTTCCCATCCATTAATCCACGAGATGAAGCCACACACAGGGCAGATACAGTCTGCTGCACTTCTTGAATGGCTTCTCAGAGACAACCCCTTGCAAGAGCTTTCAAGAGAGTATTACAGCATCAATTCTTTGAAAAAGCCGAATGTTGAGGAATAATGTTTGCTATTATAGGGGTAGCTTTTCTTAGGTAATACGGTTGTTAAGGGAGATATGTTCATCCTCTTATAGCCGATATGATTTCAGATCTGTTGTGTATTGATTGTCATGGTATATTTTCAATGGAAGGATCCTCTGTCAACTTCATGCTCATATTTGATGCCATATCCTCATATACGTATTTTCTGCAAGTCTTGATGTAATTTCTGAACATTTACATGTGACTGTTGCCTGTATTTCAGAACTGTCAAGGGCTATTAATCATTATTGTTAGTGAGTTTGCTAACTTCTCTTTTGCTTCTTGGTTAAGATTTAAATCTTCTTATAATTCATGACTCCATGGCTCTTGGATAAGGAGAAAATACATTGAAACTTACCCCTCAATACATTGAAAATTCAAAAAAAATCATGCGGCAGACGGGCAACGAAATCAGAGGCAAACATGACACTTGCAGTTTGGCTCGAATCTGTCAAATTCCATCCTATAGAACTCCAACTGTGTTCAGCCAAATTCCTGTTTAGAATTTATGTTGATTTGTGTGCATATGCTTAGACCAACTTGAATCCTAGTAACAGTTGCTACCTCCAACTTGGGATGTTGTTTTGGTTCTTGTTCCTTTCTCTTTGGTTGACTGATCTCGGTTATAAGTGAGGGCTGATATAATAATTACAGTGGTCTGATAAATACATTTGTTGTGAACTGATCTCTTTCTAACAATGACATTTCTGAAGTTTGATACATTGTTACTAGGTTAGTTATTTGCAGCAGCTCTTTATTCCTTGCATCTGGTAATCGATCTCGACTTAAGTAGGATGACATAAATTAATTACTGTAAACCGATCTCGTTTGACAGTGGACTGATATGAGTTAGCAGTAGTATCTTTAAGGTCTTATTTGAAATCTCTGAAGTTCTCCATTAGTAGATCATTGTGCGAAACTTTGGCATTATGGACAGCTAAAAGCAGTAGATGAGTTTTGGTTTGATTCTCCTCTTGTAATCTTGTCAAGGTATGAAGGATAGCCTTTTGTCTCTTAGCTAGCTACTAACATATATCATTCTCTGTTAAGCTCTTGTCACATTTGCCTCATTTAAAATCATTGTTAATCTTTGTGCTTGCATAGGCTTGAAATTGCTCTTGTTTATAATTAACATCTCCATAAGCAGAAAATAATCATAATGAGCACAACTAACTGATTCGCTATCATTATCATCATTGTTTCACTGGGTAAAGCACTTTTTTTATTGCTGTTGATCCTGTATACAGGTGGTCTGGTATTAGAGCATAATTGTGGTCTCAGCATAATTTGTAGTCGCAGGTTTCATGTTGTTTTACTCATTGCTTCAATTTTGAGTAGTGCCTATTAAAGGAACATTTTCATTTCATTGCAATTGTTCATTTCTCTGCCCATCTTTCTTTTGTCCTTTACGCTAACTCTTGTCTGGCAGCCATTGTTTATATTATGACTTGATACATTAATCATTATTTGTGCAAGCATTTTAAATTCGCCTGGGCATCTAAGGCACTGGTCTCATTGATTCATATTAAAATATCTTTTGATCTACTTAAATCTATCTTGTCATGCCCAACAATCTAGCTTGCCTGTAAGTTGCTAAGAAAAGCAGTTGTATAACAATCTAGCTTGCCTGTAACCTGTAACTTGCTAAGGTAAGTAGTTGTATCTCCTAGAACTTGTTGCTTCAACAACTTTCCCTCTCCATCTACCTTCAGGGACTAAACCCTAGCCTGCCTAGAAGAACGGAGTGGGTTAGGGTCTACCCCTTAGCCTGCCTAGAAGAACTGAGTGGGCAGGGATCAGAGTGACAGCCCCTGCCCTGACTCATTGTTGCTTTTAGGACAGCCCCTACCTTGCCCTGACTCGTTGTTGCTTTTAGGTGTACAAATTGGGCCACAAGAGAATGTTTTTATTTGAGAGAACACAATTTATATCTATTTTTGACAATCAATATCTTAATTTCTCTGTTTAACATCAAATTAGTTACAATTGATTTCTTTCTAGCTTCTTCCTTACGACGTTTCCTTTACAACATTAGGTGCAATTGCTAGTTATTAATTGATTTTGGGGTGACTCAACAAATTGTAGCATGTTGGCTTATTGAATTTGTAAGTAAGTTAGGGTTTGATAAATTTGTAAGCTTCAGTGGATTTATTGTGGTTGTATGTGTTTTAGAGAAGCAAGTTTGGAGTGGTGGTTGTGCTTCCTGTATTGAATTTTGTTTCTTTGGTTCTTCTTCTTGTGCATGCCCATTGTGGTATCTTCTCGTTTGAAAATATTTTCTTATTATGTACAGAAAATATCTTGTTGCATCCTTGAAAAAGTTGCACAATTGTCCTGATTTATCTCTGTAATACCTTGAGTTGTCTCGCTTCTTTCAATTGGGCTGGAATTTTCCACCTCAAGAGGGTTGTTAGTTGTTGTCTAACTAAATTGTTGCAACATTTTTTCTTGTTTTATTTATTTATTTTTTCTTCAAGGAGGTGTTTCATGTAAACTCTAGAAGAATCATTGCAAGTGGCCTAATTATAACAGTCATCAGAAGTTGTCTGTGATCATGGGCAAGAAAACCCTCAGAGGGTGAAAATTAGGTATGTTATACCTATGGAAAACTTTGGCTAACATCCAATTAGATATGTTATACATAGTTCATAATTAGGAGATCGCAGACCATACCGTTTCACATAAAAATGCACTACTCCTCAAATATCAGGGTAAGTGCAAGATTATTTATTGAATATAGTTTAGTCACATGATACAACTACCCCACAACTCTACAATAGAGAGACCAACATGGAACAACAAACTTAAAATCGATCGATGCACTCACTTTCATGGGAATTTCATGAACATTTTTATTTTCTTATATAATGCACTTTTACCCACATCGTGAGATCACATGAAAATGGTATTCATAATAAAGTTTTCTGGGTGACGTAATTCATTTTTTCTGCAAGATCAAGTTACGTAGCTATAATGTCTTGTGTTTTTTCATACATTCGACCAGAAACATATCTTGCAGGAATTTTAAAGGAAATCCCACTCAAATTATCAGATAATCTCCAGGTGATCTCATTAAAAAAAGTATGTTTCTCCTTATATGTTGATTATTATTGCTCTTCACTGTGTTTTTTATATAAATTAATTTCAATTCATTCATATGAGATATACTCCAGCTCCTGGTTCTAATTTAAAGGTCGAGTTCTCAACATTGTTTGTTGTTCTTTATTTGGAAAGTGCTTGTGGTTTGAAGAGGTTGCAAGAGATGAGAATCTCAAATAGTTGTTGACCGGGTCAATGCAAGTTTTATAGGTAGAATGTGCAGCTTCAATCCCTAATGTCTCAAATTTGGTGGCACATTCAGGAGCTACAATGGTCATCCTTCACCCACATTTATCATAAGCTCAATCAACTAGCAGATAAACTCTCCGAGGAGGCATTCAAGTAGCCAGCTTATGAACTATCAGCGAGATCAAGGTTGTGGCAGACACAAAAAAAAGGCAACTCACAAAATTTAAGCTAACAAAAACCCCTACTCATGAAGTTGACAACTTGTCTCCCTCAAGGACCATTGCCTTCTCCTTCGTCAGGCAATACTTCCTCAACAACTCACTCAACTGCATCATTTCTATACCCCCAACAATCTATTTATGTTATTGTGCCCATAACATTTTTCGAATAATCTAATGTTTCATAGGTGAATGTCAAATGCCAATTTACTATTTGAAAACCAAATTTTCATCCCTTGTACCTAATGAGCCTTCTTCATTGAATATTTTCTTGAATGGTGTTTTTTTTACTAATTTTTATCATTCAATGATTTCTTATATGTCAATATTCTTCTCTATTTCATGCCTTACGACGATTCCTTTGCAACATCTCGTGCAATTGCCAGTTTAAAATTTTTCACATATTTAAAAACATAAACAATTTTAATTCATGGAATGTAACTCAATTGACAATCACCTTGTTATGAAGTATTATGTTAAAACATGAGATTCAAAGTTAAAATCTCCTTGAGTAGCCAACCAAAAATAATATTTTTTATCTATTTATTTATTAAATTTTTAGAATGTGATTTAATGAAAAAAGAAAAATATAATATAAAAGATATAAATATGACATGATTAAATTTCACGCGGTTTGAATATCTATTTTCAAAAATAAAAAATTTAATTATCCACTATCCACTCATGGATATTTCAATGCAAACTTCCGAATCCTAATGATTTTGTGTTAATTGCTAACTATCTTAAATGGGTTTAGTCTTAATTGTCATTGTCTTAAGTGGCCATTGTCTTAAATATAAAGTTTTGTCTTAAATATTTTTGTCTCAAAGTGCTTTTATCTTAAATCTAAAATTTTGTCTTAAAATATTTTTGTCTCAAATTGCTTTTGTCTTAAAATATTTTTTTCTCAAACTGCTTTTGTCTTAAATATAAACTTTTGTCTGAAAATATTTTTGTCTCAAACTCATTTTGTCTTAAATATAATTTTTTGTCTTAAAATACTTTTGTCTTAAATTTTTTTGTCTCAAATTGTTTTTGTCTTAAATATTTTTGTCTCAAATATAAAGTTTTGTCTCAAATCATTTTTGTCTCACATTATATTTGTCTTAAATTTTATATTTAAGACAATTCAATTGATATTAAATTTTAATATAAAATAACTAAAATAAAAAGTGACATTTTAAGACGAAAGATTTCTTTTGTCTTAAAAAAATGTCTTAAAATGCCCTTAGTGTAGTGGTGATTGTTGATTTATTGAATATTTAGCAATGAGACGAACAACAATGAGACAGACATGGCCACTGAGTCCATATTTATCTGATCCCCAAATATTGTGAGAATCAGCCATAAACACAAGGATATCCACTTTCACGTATTAATATAATGTGTTTTTTTATTAATAAAAAATGTCAAAAAAATATGTGACTATAAAATATTAAATGTACTAATATATTAGAATATAAAGTAATTTGAGACTTAATAGTGTAATTGGATGTTCTCAAATTTTATGAGAAGAGTCAAGAATAGAAACTAATTTTGAGAATATTAAAGTGTTTTAAAGGACATTGAAGCTCTAGCTTAATACAATTTTGATAATAACATTCCATCTGTTGACTTTAACTTAAATTTAACCAAATTACAAAAATATAATATACATCCCACTATACAAAATAACTTAAATCCAACTATATACATCCAAACATACATATACATACAAACAATTAATAATTTGTAATTATTCAAATCCAACACTATACACTTCAATATACAAAATATTTAATACATTCACAAAAAACAAATATAAAGCTATAAAGTACTCTAATGCATGCAGTGTGCAGACATATAACAATTGCAACTGGCATGTGGACTGTGCCTGCCATTTACAGTCAAAACATTAACCTAAACACTTTTTCCATGAAAGTATGTTTACCCTCTCGTAAATACTATACCAAGCCAAACATACTGTAAATTTAATGGTATGAAACTCTACGTTTTGGTGCGAGAGATGAGCGAAAGTGAAAGATAAACAGACGCTTTAAAGGAAATAGATGCTCAGCCCACCAAAAACACTTTCTCTCTTTCTGAAAAGCAAGCAGACGTTTCAGACTGTTGTTCGAAGATATTTGCGTGGATATTTTGTTCATTGCACTGAAGCCACGTAAATATGTGAACGGTACGAAATAATTAATGCCAAGTCTCCATTTTTTGTGTGGACGAGCGCCATATCCGCTATCCATCTGACTTGTGGAGCCTGCGATGGCGGACTGCAGAGCTTATCTATTATATAGATTCTCTTTAAACGTGTGTGGTTAGTTTATGGTTTCACTATTCATTGTTTCTCTTTTAAATGTGAGTGGTTAGTTTATGGTTTCACTATTCATGGTTTAGCCAAAGGTATGTTAAAGTTTTATGAACATGAGCATTGAAACTTTGACATATTTTTGGAGAGCAGTCTAAAACAACTTATAAATTAGTTTAGGAAATAATGATAATTCAAGTAAGATTATGATAAAATTGAGTATAAAATTTTGAAAATTTAGTTTATAGCTGTCAAATTTCAGGATTTTGGGTGTCTTACCAAAGATTATTGATAGTGCTAAATCTATTTCCACCATTAAAAAAAATGATTCAACTACTGAAAATTTTCCTTTACGGTCTTTAATTCTTTTCATTCCATTCTTTGGCCTTCCTTTGATAATTTCTTAATGGGTATTTTTCCTCCCTAATAATTTATTTATTTATGTATTGATTTGCTTATTTTTATTCTTAATTTTTATGTTCATTTTATTTTAAAGATTCTATTAATATTTGTAATTTAGCAATCTCATTAATAGTTTTAATAATTTTAATTAATGGTTAGCCATTCTCATCTTTCACCTCATCTTGTACATTGAAATAAATCTAAATAAATGTTTGTTAAAATCTTTTTTCACTTACCCCCTCTTATTATTATTTTTAATTTAAGACCCTTTTCTATAATTATTCATTGAACACCCTATCCCTTATTGATTCATTTTAAATTCAAATAATTCCCTAATTCAAATAATATTTTTAAATAAATATTATAAATCTAAAAATTTTAATATAACATATTAAGCCACTTATAAATATATATTTTTAAATAATAAATAAAAATTAACCTTTTTATTAAACCTAAAATAGTTCATTAAATTTATTAAAAAAATTAGTTACCCTTTGTAAGCCTTCTTTAATATATATATCAATTTAAAAATCCTAAAATTTTCTAAATAAATTTATTGATACCGTTAGACTTAAAAAAAAATTAAAATTAATAAATAAAAAAATATTTAAGTATTGGTTGGCCTTTTTTAGCTTTTTCTCTCCACTATTTATCTACCCTAATCTTTTCTCTTCTTTGCAAATTGTCCTGATGATGGGTTTGAATATTCCGAATTCTATATCTGAAAATATTATAAATCCTTCATTAATTCCCCTCATAGTATAATCTAAAATTTTTAAAAAGAATTTAATATCTATTTCCAAAATAAATTTAATATTTTTTCTAATATTGATTTCAATTTGTTAACTCAATTAATGCTCTTAACCCATTATTCTAACAGCTATATTTTCGCTACCTATAGAATTTTGGTCTAGCACTTTTCTCATCTTATGCTTTAGCTTACCGCCCCTAAAGATGGGTAAAGTGTTTACTCGAAATGTCAAACTTACTAAACAATCTACAAAGTTCTCCAAAAATTCTCAATATCATAAAAAAACCAATTTGTTCCTCAAACAACACATAAAACTGCAAACTGAAAAAAAGATTGATTGGATAGTGTTTAAAACTTTCATCCTTTCAGAAGATTTCTCCATAGAGCGGTCGTTAGCTGTTGTAACATGTGAAAGACTGATTCATGTTGCTATTTCAAGATCTATAATGATTCCGTGGGATGAAAGCTGAGTAAAACTTTTGAGAAACTTTCCCTAAAGAAAAAAATAATTGTTTATTTGAAACACGCTATCAACATTCCTCCTCCTTGATGCCACTCTTGAAAGTGTCTAAAGCTAGTGTGAAATGGAGGTTCTTGTTTTGCCTGGAAAATATTCTCACTATAATTACACCTTCACTGGATCTCTTATGATGCCATTTTGCATTTATATATATAACATGTATCTAGCAATCTCACTAGATCGCTTTCTGCTGCCATTTTTGCATATCTATACTTTGTTATCCGCTGTTTTCTTGCTCAAAATTCAAATCCTCCGTCAACGATGGGTGGGTAAATTCTACAGCTTCTCTTACCGTACTTTTTATTCTCTTCCTATAGTCTCTTTTTCTCCTTCCATATTTTCACTCTCAATATCCAACTGCCAATCAAGATGCTAATAATTAAATTAAATTAAAAAATATATAAAATGTTTTTATTATGAAATGAGTTATAAGTTTTTTTGACATGTTGTATTGTAAAATTATGGTATTGGTTTATGGTATGCTATATGAGTTAAGAATTTCTATGATAAAAAACTAATAAAAAGTTCACTAATAAAAAGTTTCTCACCATGAACATTAGTAGGTATTCATGGGCATTGGTAATAGCTTTTTCAGAATGATCTTGTCACCCGAGCTCCAAATAGATATCAGTAATGAAAACAGATAAAGTTTGCTAATCTTGCTGAATGAGTAACCCGAGCTCGAAATAGATATCATGAAAACGGATAAAGTTTGCTAACCCTGTGGAATGAGTAAATATTTAGTTGAGTTAGTCAAAGTAACTATTTGTCTAGTTTTGTGAAGTTCATTTATGAGTTTTTTTTGGTTGCATCTCGTCTTAAAAATATGATTTCTATGTTGTGTATTTCATTTTTCTTCACATCGTGAATTTTAATTTTCACTATTATTTATCCTATTTGCTTTGGAGTTTTCATGCATGGGAGTGAAACTTCCATACATATGAATTTCTTCAACGTTTTCGGTTTTGGTGTAGTTGTTTGAAGAATTGGGATCAGACATGGTGTAAATCAAGTTGCTTATGGATCCTTCTGGCAAGTTTTTCAAATTAATACCTCTCCGCAATATATATTTTATTGATATTTCAAGCCCAACCGAATCATTGGTTGGAGTTTATTTGTTTTGGTGTTTATATATTTGAGCTAGAGTACTTATGACAGTACCATGGTACAGATTTGCTCCTTACATAAAATAATCCATTTCAGTTCTTTGGATTAAAGTCGTTTCACCACACAACAGTGGTAATCTTATTTGGTTTGAATGCGGGTCACACTTGCCCATGGTTTGTGCTTACCTCAGTATGGTGGCAATCCACATAGCATGCGGTATTAAATTCTATAGAATTAAGTTGAAACTCCACCTAACATGTTTGTACTGCGCATTTACACTTATGGGACAGCTTCCATATCTCAATTAATTTCCCTTGGGATTCGCTGTTGAGGTCAGTCAGATGTTTATCGTCTTAGATCTGCTAGTCAGTAGTTCATTTGGCTGGGCGGGAGTTTTGGATCTAAACTTTCTTCAGCCGAAATCCTTTGGCCTCTCCACCTTGGTTCACTTGAAATCGGCCTGCTATTTCTGCTTGGTCCTCCTGGTGTGAAATTCCTTGACCATGGCTTGTTACATCACGGGTGCTGATTATGAGGATGCCGTTGGTGTAGATTTCAAGGTTTTGTCTCAGATACGTACCCCAGCCATAGAGGTTTTAAGTGCTGAGATTCTGTTGAAAAGCTCACAAGCTTAGTTTTCTAGGTAAGGCATGGCTATGCCCATGTTTTGCTATCATTTGGTTATTGTTGGGTATGTGTTATATTCTTTCCACGATTGGCCCCACGCGCTGTATGTTGCGTCGGGCATAGCTGGGGGGTCACGGGGGGCGAAGCAGTCCCCACCGTTGGGGTCCGGGGCAGCGCCCCGGCCAAAATTTGTTTTTTGTGCGGACCCACTCATAGGCGGATCCGCCCATGGTTTTGTGCATGGTTTTGCACATGGTTTTGGGTTCGATGGTTTCGGCCCCTGTATTTTGTAGATCCGGTCAAGGGAACTACGGTTATGCTCTAATCCAGGGTTTATGGATTGGGGTTTATGTATGCTTCAGCATGTATATATATGTGTTGTAACACTAAAGGAATATAATGAAAAATCAAGCTGGTCGTCCCGATTTGGGATCCACGGGAAAATCTCTGTGTTTATCTGTTTTATGTTTTATGCTCTCGCTATTGTTTATTTTCTGTTATAAGATTCGTGTGTAGATAATTTTTGTTCAGGGTTAAAACCTACATTTGGTATCAGAGTTGTTTCGGCTTCAAGGGGACGCCTTTGCTGTTGAGGGTTTTTTGCTCGGGCCTGAGGTAGACCCTGTTCAGTGGGAGATCTGCAGGATCGATTCTTGTGGTGAAAGAAGATGGCGAGCGGTGGAAAGATAGAGATCAAGAAATTTAATGGTCAGAGTTTTGAGTTGTGGAAGCTCAAGATGGAGGATCTGCTGGTGGATAAAGATCAGTGGGTCGCGGTAGATCTAGGTACTAAACCAATGGAAATGATAGATGAAGACTGGAAGAAACTGGATCAGAAGGCTAAGAGCACAATACGGTTTTGTGTCTCAGATTCAGTATTGTTTAATGTATCTAGGGAAGCTACGGTGAAGCATTTGTGGGAAAAACTTGGGACTTTGTACCAATCTAAGTCTCTGTTAAATAAGTTGTTCCCACGGAAAGAGTTGTATAACCCGAGGATGAAGGATGGAGACTTGGTAACAGAGCATCTAAACGCCTTCAATACTGTGGTAAGTCAGTTGTCATATGTTGATATTAAAATCTCAGATGAAGATAAGTGCATCAGTTTGTTGTGTTCTCTACCAAACTCATGGGACAGTCTGGTTATTGCAATAGGTAACAATACAACTACCTTGAATTTTGATGACATTGTCTTAGCCTTGCTATCGAAGGAAATGAGACTGAGAAATATGGAGGGTCAAAATGGAGATGCCTTATCTATACGA
Organism: Pinus albicaulis; assembly: GCA_034641835.2. NCBI lineage: Eukaryota > Viridiplantae > Streptophyta > Pinopsida > Pinales > Pinaceae > Pinus > Pinus albicaulis. Next base: position 1,678,771,180 of record CM076580.1, read on the forward strand.
GGAAGGTCCCAAAACAGAAAAAAGAATAAGGTTTCGAGTGGGAGATCTAAATATATAGGGAGATCTAAATCTCCTAGAAATTTTGTAAAAGTGTGCTGGAAATGCAGAAAGGAAGGACACTACAAAAAGAAATGCAGATCTAAAGCTCCTGAGAAAGGAAAGGGATCTGATGATGCTCCTTCTGTAGAGGCAAAAACCACCTCAGATGAAGGTGGGGATGTGTGCTTTGCTTCTTCTTCAAATACACGTGTAGATCATAGTCATGGTTGATTGACTCGGAGGTGCATCCTTTCACTTCACTCCCATAGGGAGTGGTTAGAGTATGAGAAATGTGATGGTGGTGATGTCTTCCTAGGGGATGATAGGAAGGCCAGAATCGTCGGACGTGGAAAGGTCAAGCTGAAGCTGCAAGGTGGATGGATTAGAACACTTCCTAATGTTCTGCATATTTCTGCATTGGCTAGAAATTTGATTTCTGTAAGCAAGATGGATGATGCACATGTAAAAATAGTGTTCGAGAAAGATGCCTGCAAGATGGTTCGTGGAACACTGGTATTAATGCGGGGAGTTCAAACTAGAACTCTGTAAAAGCTAAAAGGTAGCACTGTTATTGATGGGTGTAATGGTTCTATGGTTCCTGAAAGTGAAGCAGAAAGCCTAGCTATATCTGGAGAAAAGACCATGCTATGGCATCGAAGGCTTGGACATATTGGAGAGAAGGGCCTTTGAATACTGCATAGAAATGGTATGGTAGAAGGTATGTCTAATTGCTCTCTAGATTTCGATTTACGTGAACATTGTGTGTATATGGGAAAGCGAAATCGGTGAGTTTTCATACCGGGTGCTAAGAGGGCAAACAAGATAGTGACTAGAACTTGTGCAGTGATGTGTTTGGGCATGTCGGTTCATCCTTTGGAAAGTCTGTGTGCATATGTTTCATTCATAGATGACTTCTCAAGGAATACATGGATATATTTCTTGAGGAAAAGTACGAAGTCTTTGACAAATTTAAAGAATTTAAGGCTCACGGTGGAAACTGAGGCAGAGAAGAAGATAAAGGCATTGAGGACGGATAATGGTGGGGAACACGCCAAGTGTAGTATAACACGGCAGAAGATTAATCCATACACACCTCAGCAAAATGGAGTTTCAGAAAGAATGAATATAACACTGATGGAAAAGGCAAGAAGCATGCTCGGTGGTACCGAGTTAGGACAACAATTCTGGGCAGAAGCAGTGGAGACTTCATGTTACCTGGTTAAGAGATCACCTTCATCGGCGTTGGAGGATAAGACTCCACATGAGGTATGGACTGGTAAGAAACCCTCTCTTTCCATCTGAGGGTATTTGGATGTGATGCATATGTATATGTTCTATAGGATAAAGGGACCAAGTTGGATAATAAATTTTAAAGGTGCATCTTTATTGGGTATAAGGATGGTTTAAAGGGTTACGAGCTTTGGAACCCGGAAACAAGGAAGGTTGTGTACAACCGACATGTGGTGTTTAGAGAGGTGAAAGATGTTTTTAAACATGAAGTCCTACCAAATGAACCTGAGAAGATAGAGTTTGAGCTAAAGGAGGATGAATCGAGACTTAACAACGAATTCTCGAAGATGATGAGCCACAAAATCCGGCTTTGAGAAGATCGAGTTCGAGAAGAAGGCAACCGGAAAATTGAATCCATCTACTTTACGGTGGGTTTCTGCCAACTATAGCGATGATGAACCCGGAAACATCGAGGAGCGATGGGTCAGAGGATGGAAAACTGCGGAAGGAGGCCATGGTTGAAGGAGGCCATAGGTGATGAAATGGCATCCTTGCTGCACAAAAACGATGCATGGGATGCGGTGGAGTTGTAAATTTGGAAGGAAGCCCATTGGGAGCAAATGGGTCTTTAAGAAGAAGATGAAAATAGAAGGCAAGGTGGAGAAATACAAAGCTCGGTTGGTAGCAAAAGGTTATTCCCAGGTGTCGAGAATTGATTTTGGTGATACTTTTTCTCTTGTTACCAAAGTTACTTCTATTAGATTACGTTTATCTGTTGCTACTGCATTTGATTTTGAGGTAGAACAGATCGATGTGAAGACAACATTTCTTCATGGGGATCTAGAAGAGAAGATCTACATGAAGCAACCTGAAGGCTTTATTGTTAAGGGTAAGAAAGAGGCGGTATGCGAGGTTGAAGAAGTCTCTGTATGGAGTTAGCAGTCTAGGATGTGGTATCAGAAATTTGATACCTATATACAGGGACTTGGCTTCACCAGAAGCAAGAAGGATCACTGTGTTTATTTTAAATTAATTGGTGACCATGCTATTTATTTGGTCTTGTATTTGGATGATATTTTGTTGATTGGAAATTAAAAAGAAATTATCCAAGATTTGACGACCCAACTGTTCTCCCAATTCCACATGAAGGATCTTGGTGTTACAAATTATATTTTGGGCATGGAAATTAAGAGATATCGGGCAAGAGGAAGCTGCGGTTAAACCGGAGAAGTATGTTGAGACTATATTGTGAGGTTCAATATGCGAGGATAGTAAACAGAGTGAAGGTTCCTATTCCTGTAGGTGTAAAAGTTTGTACAACGAACGGTGTCCCAAGACACAAGAAGAAGAGGAGGATATGTCTCATGTTCCATATGCAAGTGCAATGGGTAGCCTGATGTATGCAATGGTCTATACTAGACCAGGCATTGCACATGCGGTGGGAGTTTTGAGCAGGTTTATGTCAAACCCAGGGAAGGAGCATTGGACAACAGTGAAGCGGGTTTTCAGATATTTACGTGGCACTAGTGATTATGGCTTGTGCTACCAGGGAAGACCAGGGTTGGAAAGAGTGTTGGACATTCGTGGTTTTGTTGATGCGAATTGGGCTGGAGATCTGGACCAAAGAGGATCTACAAGTGGGTATGTGTTTAACATATTTGGAGGTGCAGTCATTTGGATGAGTAAAAGACAGTCTGTAGTGGCTCTTTCAACTACGGAGGTAGAATACATGGCAGCCACTCATGCAAGCAAGGAAGCGAGTTGGTTGCAGAGATTGTGTTCAAGTATGGGGTTGGTACAACAAGCTATAAGGATAGATTGTGATAGCCAAAGTGCAATTTTCTTGGCTAAAAACCCTGCTTATCATTCAAAGACAAAGCACATTGATGTTCAATATCACTTTGTTAGAGATATGGTTGAGGCTAAAAGGGTGCTGCTGGTAAAGATGGACACTTTGAAGAATGTTGTAGATACGTGTGAAATGCTGTGACACTGAAGTTCTCTTGGTGTGAAGGAAACAATGGGTGTTGAAGAATTGGGCCAATGACTAAGCTCTCTGGCCCACATTGGAAAGAAAACAACAAGTGGGAGAATGTTGGGTATGTGTTATATTCTTTCCACGATTGGCCCCACGCGCTGTATGTTGCGCCGGGCGTAGCTGGGGGGTCACGAGGGGCGAAGCAGTCCCCACCGTTGGGGTCCGGAGCAGCGCCCCGGCCAAAATTTGTTTTTTTTGCGGACCCACTCATAGGCGGATCCGCCCATGGTTTTGTGCATGGTTTTGCACATGGTTTTGGGGTTCGATGGTTTCGGCCTAGTATTTTCGGTAGATCCGGTCAAGGGAACTACGGTTATGTTCTAATCCGGGGGTTAATGGATTGGGGTTTATGTATGCTCGACATGTATATATATGTGTTGTAACACTAAAAGGAACATAATGAAAAATCAAGCTGGTCGTCCCGATTTGGGATCCAGGGGAAAATCTCTGTGTTTATCTGTTTTATGTTTTATGCTCTTGCTATTGTTTATTTTCTGTTATAAGAATCGTGTGTAGATATTTCTGTTCAGGGTTAAAACCTACAGTTATATCGTCGCTTGGTTCTAATATAGAGCATGCACATAAATCTGTTTGCTAAATCTCTGAGTCATTTTTCTTTTACCTGTCTCTGTTGAGAAGCATATGATAAGGAGAACATCAATACTAGGAGACTTACCACTATATTCTCTTTTTTCTCTCAGGCGTAGGCAAAGGAGTCTCCTCCATTTTCAGGTATCTACTGTAGCCGTGCATTTCCGTTGGATAAGGGTTTTCTGTTTTCGCGTTTTGCACAGAATGCAGGTACTAACCCCCATGACTTGGGTTTCATTCGTTGCAGGTATGTGGCGAGCATTCACAGTTAGTATTTGACTTCCTGCACATGGCCATGAATGAATTTCTTCGCATTTCTTGGTTACACAGGTACCCCAGTTCGCATGGAGACTAAAACCCTTGGTTCCGGTCTCACGTTTTCCAACTTGCTTTCACTGGGCTATTACATTTCGATTCTTCATTGTTATTTGAGTTTAAAAGAAGAATAGTCCATGAACTCTGTAATAATTTTAGTTTCTTTTGAATTCTATTCACTTTGAACTTTGTTTCGAAAATTGTCTGAAGGGTTAATCCCTTGGTTTTATTCTCCATTTGTATAGAGAGAAAAGGGTTTTGCTTAACTAAATTGTTAACCCTCTCAAGCACGTTTCTTCTCGAAATTTTGCAGAGATAAGTTGAATTTAAGTTCTAATTTTCTTATGTTTCAATCTTACACACACACACACACATATATATATATTTTCATTCAGTCTTGAAAAATATTTGATTTTCTATGGAATGGTTTTAACAGTAGTAGTTTACTTTACGCATGAATGAATTTCCAGTCTACGTTCTTGGTACAGACTTACTCGAATTATTTTTTATGATTTTCGCAAGGAACAAATTTATCTTTAAGTAATAACTATTACCGGAATTCTTCCTTACTACCCAATATTGTATTGAAGTTATATTTGTAATATATCTCGTTTCCTCTGTAACAGAGTTGCATATGGATATTTATTTTTCGTCGAAGTGTTCTTTTCTCTGCTTACAAAGTTCTTGTTAGCTTACTTGCACGGTGACTGGAACACCATTATGAAAGTCCGAGTATAGTGTCCCCTTTTTGCATAGAATAATTAGTTTGGGGTAGGGTTTTCACCCAAACCGAGGACTGAAAATTCTAATGTTCAAACTTTTCTTATCCAGAAATTATATATTGCCTTTTCAAAAGTTAAATGCCTTATTGGATGATACAGTGCATATTGTATTTCAGAGATCTGTTAATTCAATTTACCCTTTTCTTCTTAATTCAGTTTTGACTATATTTGCATAAGTTATTTCTGCAATGTAATGTATCATTTGTTTCCTTTTAATCGAAGGAATTGCCACTGTCTTCTTCTTGGTAAGGTTATAATATGTTTTCTACTATCTAAAAATTTAATGGCATTTTTTTAACAATAATCTCTCTCTTTCTTTTTTTTTGCATAAATTATACCTACCCTTTTTTTTTACAGGGTTTTTGGTATTTCACCCCTATTGTAAATATGTTAATAATAACTCTATTACAGACTACCTTTGCATAACAGTACCATTAACATAACATACCAAACAAATTTTTGTACTTATCTGGATTTGTCCTTTCAATTTGTGGTCCTCTCAACCATCAAGGGAGGCTATTACTTCTCCACTTGCCCCCTAGCTCCAGAATCTGGACGGTGCCCCGGGTTAACAATGGTTTTGTCTCACTTTCTGCTTTGACCTCTGGATGGCCTATCGAGTCAAAATTCAGAAGATCTTGGTTTTACAAGGGTTGCAGTGAGATATTTTCAACTAATCCAAAACCAGCTCTAGAAAATACTCCCCTCTACCATTTACACAGAACCCCTTGATCTGAAAATGGAATGTACTTGTTTGAGGGTGCAAGGTATCCATTTTCATTTAAGAAAATGAGTGCAAATACTCATAATTTTAAATTGAGCTATACACTCCAAGTGACCTCTGAAAATGTGAGAACAAACTATTTCCTATACAGAGATGGACTGTAGGGGCATTCACCGGATGTTTCACCTTTCTAGGAAAGGATGAATCCGGAGGCTACCTGGCCCTCTACTGACTCTGCCTAAGGAAATAATATGTAAACACTTAGAAGTCTTTGACATTCACATACTTGAAATTTGATGTCTTGCGGAATAAGACAAATAACTTTCTGCAGCTGAGTAGGTGATTATGTGTATATGAAAGTTATGTATATTTGTTGTTTAACAATTTATATCAGTTTTGTTTAGCATATCATCTTCAGCAAATAAAGACATCTAAATGATAAGCAGTTCACCCCCTTCTCTGGGCTACATCTGCTGGACCAAGCCTCTCAAACTAGGCTTGTCCTCTTGTATTAAAAATGCTACAAAGGCTAATACAAGAATAAGAATGTCTCAAAAGACAGATCTGTCTGTAAATATAGAATCAGAAGATAGGAATTAGCTGAACATGCTCTTTCCCAAACACTAAACAGTGAAATTTGTACCTGCTACAGTACTTTTCCCCAATTGTCCTTGGTGGCCCTTTAGACTTGCAGGGATAATTTCGAGGTGAAGATGACCTCAATTGGTTCTGAAACCTCTGCCATTCAACTCAGAAGGTCGAAAATATCAGAAATAGACTTCTGAATCACCAAAAATGGATGGACATAGCCCCCAAACAGCTCCAACACTGAAATGGCCCTCTTGGCCCCGAAAGCTTCCATGAAGCTAAACAGTGAGAAGAATTCCTCAAAAGGAAAAACGAGCTGTAGAAATGGATTCAGAATGCTGAAAAACTTCAGGAATGACCTTCGTTCCACATAAACTGGCTGCACAATTCCCAATGCAAACTCCCAAACCGATTTGGCCCCTATGGCTCCCCGGAACTTCCACTTCGAGAAAATCACCCGCAACGGCCTCGTATGGCTATGAAAACCTATGCCAATGGTTTCCGAAGGTCAGAGACCCAAAATCAAAAAAAAAAATTGCCTCCTCAAAGGCCTCTCCTAAAGGTGGTTAGGGCCAAAAACTAAAACCGCCTCGTTTCACTAACAAACCTCCACTAAATGTGCAGCAACCGTGCATAAGGCCGCCAAATTAGGTGGTTGTTTTCCAAAATAGCGAGCTCCTTGTTAGCATTAAATTTTCTGCCGGTCATGTGGCCGAACTGCAGCATTAACGTTTTCGTAACCGCCGGAGTGGAGGACCTTAAGGCCAAGGTCTAGTCTTGCGGTCACGTGGAATGGGGGTGGTCCCGATGTTTTAAACTCCACTCCTCCATAACGTAACAAAACTGCTGCACACGTAATGTTTTGAAGCCCAAACTTTTAAACCACGTGCCTTAACACGTCACCAAAGCCCATGTCCATGTTTTAAAACACATGCTCATTAAAAAACTTTAATACTTGTGGGTTTTAACGAATATGGATTTTGGTTTTTAATATAAATAAATGTGTAATATTAAAAAAAATTTAATAATAAGGTTTTTTAAATATAAATAAAAAAAAAAAATATATAATAATATAATATATGATTAATTAAAATCATATAAAACATTAATAAATATATATTTTAATTTATTAATTAAACCTTAGAAGTAAAAAAATTTCAACACATAAATTTATCATTACCCATTGAACATTGGAGGTTATTGGGCGATTTCAAAGTGCAACAACTTCCTCATACGGTAACGGATTTCAGTGTCGTTTGCGGCGTTGGGATCATATCGCCGAGCTCTTTCCAGTCGATCTGTTTCAGAGCAATTTTGAGCACTTTTAGTTTTTAGCCTTTTTCCATGGCTTGGACTTGAGCTCCTGATCACACCTCCCAAATGGGAAGCTTTTGGACCCCAAAATCTCACTCTAATCTCTCAGACTGAATCGTACAAAGACTTGAGGAACAGAATATCCTCTTCCAAATACCCAAAAGAGCATACCCATCTACCATGTCTCGTTTGCTAATCGTCACATTATGACACTTTTGGCCGCAAACGCCAAGTGGCTTTGTCGAATCCCGACTGTTCTTTCGCTGTACAAAATCGAATACAGAACCAAACAATGAAACTTGCTGATATATGAGCTGAAATATTCCCCTGAATATGTGGACTTGCCAACTGTCACGATGCCCATCCAAGGCACCTCCATTCCAGAAGAAGAGCTGCCTCCCAAATGAAAAGGCTTTTACAAAGATGAAACACTTCATCATTTCTCCTCTTTACAATCTTGGAGATCAAATTAACTTTTTCCAAGTCAATATTACATTACATGCATGGTTAAAAACAAAGTAATCAACCCTTCAAGTTAATCACACATACATGTCTAAAATACAAGGAAATCATCATGATCCCTGTGCTCATGCATCTCATTCTCATGCATGCAGTTTATCCTTCAACTTTCTCTTAAGTACAATCATAAGTACAAGATCCTCAATCACATGTACATGTACTTTCAAAGCTGAAATGAAAATAACTTTCACTACGATAGAATGAGTCTCATACTCAACTTTTCCATCGTGCAACTTGCATTCCCTTAACAAAGAAAATGCATTCAATCAAAAGACATGCAACTAATTGGATAAGAATTCTAACCATTTCTTACCAATCCATTTCAAAGGTGCTTCCTTTAACTGCACATCGATATTAGCATGTGTATCATCCTGACACATATCAATGATGGAAACTTCCTTCCCATTCTTGCCATACTCTTTCTCCCACTTCTTCAACTTTTGTGGAAGCATTGTTGGATTCAGAGTCCAACGCCTTTCAACAGTATGTCCTTGCTTATGGAAATTGTCATTATAAAAATGAACAAAAGAGTTAACAAACTCAAACAACAAGTAGTTTGCGTAATTATAAAGCACACCAACACTCTGTTGGACCTTTCAAGCTACATAATCAAGCTAGTGATGTCAGTCAAGCAAACCTGGTGCTCTGATACCATCTGAGCTGAAAATGGAATGTACTTGTTTAAGGGTGCAAGGTATCCATTTTCATTTAAGAAAATGAGTGCAAATACTCATAATTTTAAATTGAGCTATACACTCCAAGTGACCTCTGAAAATGTGAGAACAAACTATTTCCTATACAGAGATGGAATGTAGGGGCATTCACTCTAATGTTTCAATTTTCAGGAAAGGATGAACCGTGAGGCTATTCGCCCTCTACACACTTAAGGACACATGTAAACACTTAGAAGTCTTTACATTCACATACTTGAAATTTGATGTCTTGCGTAATAATATAAATAACTTTCGCAAATTATAGATTATGTATATGAAAGTTATGTATATTTGATGTTTAACAATTTATATCAGTTTTGTTTAGCATATCATCTTCAGCAAATAAAGACCTCAAAATGATTAAGCAGTTCACCCCCTTCTCTGGGCTACATCTGCTGGACCAAGCCTCTCAAACTAGGCTTGTCCTCTTGTATTAAAAATGCTACAAAGGCTAATACAAGAATAAGAGTGTCTCGAAAGAAAAATCTGACTGTAAATACAGAATCAGAAGATAGGAATTAGCTAAACATGCTCTTTCCCAAACACTAAACAGTGAAATTTGTACCTGATACAGTACTTTTCCCCAATTGACCCTAGTGGCCCTTTAGACTTGCATGGAGAATTTCGAGGTGAAGATGACCTCAATTGGTTCTGAAACCTCTGCCATTAGAATCAAAAGGTCAAAAATATCAGAAACAGACTTTTGAATCACCAAAAATGGAAGAACATAGTCCCCAAACAGCTCCAACACTGAAATGGCCCTCTTGGCCCTGAAAGCTTCCCTGAAGCTAAATAAAGGAGAAGAATTCCTCAAAAGGAAAAACGAGCCGTAGATATGGATTCGTAATGTCAAAAACTTCAGGAATGACCTTCGTTCCACATTCACTGGCTGCACAATTCCCAATGCAGCTCCCAAACTGATTTGGCCCTGGTGGCTCCTGGAACTTCCACGGAGAAAAATCACCTGCAAACGGCCTCAGATGGCTGTGAAACCTATGCCAATGGCTTCAGAAGGTCGAAGAGACCCAAAATCAAAAAAAAATTTCGTCCTCAAAGGCCTCTCCTAGCAGAAGTTATGGCCAAAAAACTAAACTGCCTGTTTCACCAACAAAACCTCCACTAAATGTGGAGCAACTGCAGATAAGGCCGCCAAATTAGGTGGTGGCGCCAAAATAGGCGGAGCTGTTAGAGTAGCATTAAATTTTCTGCCGGTCATGTGGCCGAACTGCAGCATTAACGTTTTCGTAACCGCCGGAGTGGAGGACCTTAAGGCCAAGGTCTAGTCTTGCGGTCACGTGGAATGGGGGTGGTCCCGATGTTTTAAACTCCACTCCTCCATAACGTAACAAACCTGCTGCACACGTAATGTTTTGAAGCCCAAACTTTTAAACCACATGCCTTAACACGTCACCAAAGCCCATTTCCATGTTTTAAAACACATGCTCATTAAAAAACTTTATGCTTGTGGGTTTTTTAACGAATATGGATTTTGGTTTTTAATATAAATGAATGTGTAATATTAAAATTTTTTAATAATAAGGTTTTTTTTAAATATAAATAAAAATATATATATAATAATATAATATATGATTAATTAAAATCATATAAAACATTAATAAATATATAATTTTAATTTATTAATTAAACCTTAGAAGTAAAAAATTTTCAACACATAAATTTATCATTACCCATTCAACATCGGAGGTTATCAGCTTATATAATAGTGCAACAACTTCCCCACGGAGACCATTTTTCGAACCGTTCGCGGCGCCGGAATCAGGAAGACGAGCTCTATCCGGTCGTTCAGGTTAAAACCAGTTCTGAGCACCTTCATTTTTGACCATTTTACGACACTTGGTCCTGAGCTCCTGATCACACCTCCCAAATGAGAAGGCTTTTGGTCCCCAAAAGCTTACTGAATCTCTGAACTAAACTGTACAGCATTTGAGGAACAGAAATATCCTCTTCCAGTCAGCCAAAAGAGCATACTAATGCCCAAAAATGTCCTGCCTTGCTAACTGTCATCATGGCGACTTTTTGCTGCATACGCCAAGTACTTGTCGAATCCCGACCAAGTTTTTTTGCCAGACTAAACTGAAATTGCAGGAACCAGCAATGAAACTTGCTGATATATGAGCTGAAATATTCCCCTGAATATGTGGACTTGCCAACTGTCATGATGCCCATCCAAGGCACCTCCATTCCAGAAGAAGAACTGCCTCCCAAATGAGAAAGCTTTTACAAAGATGAAACACTTCATCATTTCTCCTCTTTACAATCTTGGAGATCAAATTAACTTTTTCCAAGTCAATATAACATTACATGCATGGTTAAAAACAAAGTAATCAACCCTTCAAGTTAATCACACATACATGTTTAAAATACAAGGAAATCATCATGATCCCTCTGCTCATGCATCTCATTCTCATGCATGCAGTTTATCCCTCAACTTTCCCTTAAGTACAATCATAAGTACAACATCCTCAACCACATGTACATGTACTTTCAAAGCTGAAATGAATATAACTTTTGCTACGATAGAGTGAGTCTCATACTCAAATTTTCCATCCTGCAACTTGCATTCCTTTAACAAAGAAAATGCATTCAATCAAAAGACATGCAACTTTAATTGGATAAGAATTCTAACCATTTCTTACCAATCCATTTCAAAGGTGATTCCTTTAATTGCACATCGATATCAGCATGTGTATCATCTCCGACATATCAATGATGGAAACTTCTTTTTCTTCCCATTCTTGCCACTTTTCCTCCCACTTCTTCAACTTTGTGGAAGCATTGTTGGATTCGTAGCGCTGAGAGGGGCAACAAACATGTCCTCGCTATGGAAATTGTCATTATAAAAATGAACAAAAGAGCTTCAGCGAACTCAAACAACAAGTAGTTTGCAAAATAATAAAGCAGTCAATCTTCAACACTGCTTAAGACACCTTTCAAGCTACACAATCAAGCTAGTGATGTCACTCAAGCAAACCTGGTGCTCTGATACCATCTGATCTGAAAATGGAATGTACTTGTTTAAGGGTGCAAGGTATCCATTTTCATTTAAGAAAATGAGTGCAAATACTCATAATTTTAAATTGAGCTAGACACTCCAAGTGACCTCTTGATAATGTGAGAATAAACTATTTCCCATATAGAGATGGACTGTAGGGGCATTCACCGGATGTTTCACCTTTCTAGGAAAGGATGAATCCGGAGGCTACCTGGCCCTCTACAGACTCTGGCTAAGGAAATAATATGTAAACACTTAGAAGTCTTTGACATTCACATACTTGAAATTTGATGTCTTGCGGAATAAGACAAATAACTTTGTGCAGCTGAGTAGGTGATTATGTGTATATGAAAGTTATGTATATTTGTTGTTTAACAAGTTATATCAGTTTTGTTTAGCATATCATCTTCAGCAAATAAAGACATCAAAATGATAAGCAGTTCACCCCTCCTCTGGGCTAGATCTGCTGGACCAAGCCTCTCAAACTAGGCTTGTCCTCTTGTATTAAAAATGCTACAAAGGCTAATACAAGAATAAGAATGTCTCGAAAGACAGATCTAACTGTAATTACAGAATCAGAAGATAGGAATTAGCTAAACATGCTCTTTCCCAAACACTAAACAGTGAAATTGTACTTGATACAGTGTTTTTCCCCAATTGGCCCTGGTGGCCCTTTAGACTTGCATAGAGAATTTCGAGGTTAGGATGACCTCAATTGGTTCTGAAACCTCTTCCATTAGACTCAGAAGGTCGAAAATAGCAGAAACAGGCTTTTGAATCACCAAAAATGGATGAACATAGCCCCCAAACAGCTCCAGCACTGAAATGGCCCTGGTGACCCTGAAAGCTTTCCTGAAGCTAAACAGTGAGAAGAATTCCTCAAAAGGAAAAAAGAGCTGTATAAATGGATTCAGAATGCTGAAAAACTTCAGGAATGACCTCCGTTCCACATTCACTGGCTGCACAATTCCCAATGCAGCTCCCAAACTGATTTGGCCCTAGTGGCTCCTGGAACTTCCACGAAGAAAAATCACCTGCAAACGACCTCAGATGGCTGTGAAACCTGTGCCCATGGCTTCAGAAGGTCGAAGAGACCCAAAATCAAAAAAAAATTCGTCTCCAAAGGCCTCTCCCAGCGTGTTGGCCAAAAAACTAAACTCGCTCGTTTCACTAACAAAACCTCCACTAAATGTGGAGCAACTCAGATAAGGCCGCCAAATTGGTGGGATGGCGCTAAAATTGGCGGAGCTGTTAGAGTAGCATTAAATTTTCTGCCGGTCATGTAGCGGAACTGCAGCATTAAAAGTTTTCGTAATCGCCGGAGTGGAGGGCCTTAAGGCCAAAGTCTAGTCTTGCGGTCACGTGGAATGGGGGCGGTCCCGATGTTTTAAACTCCGCTCCTCCATAACGTAACAAACTCTGCTGCACACGTAATGTTTTGAAGCCCAAACTTTAAACCACGGTCGCAACACGTCACCAAAGCCCATGTCCATGTTTTAAAACACATGCTCATTAAAAACTTTATGGTTATGGGTTTTTTAACGAATATGATTTTGGTTTTAAAATAAATAAATGTGTAATATTAAAAATTTTAATAATAAGGTTTTTTAAATATAAATAAATATATATATATATATAGATGTATAATAATATAATATATGATTAATTAAAATCATATAAAACATTAATAAATATATATATTAATTTATTAATTAAACCTTAGAAGTAAAAAAATTTCAACACATAAATTTATCATTACCCATTCAACATTGGAGGTTATTGGGCGATTTCAAAGTGCAACAACTTCCTCATACGGTGACCGTTTTCCGAACCGTTCGCGGCGCCGGAATCAGGAAGACGAGCTCTATCCGGTCGTTCAGGTTCAAACTAGTTCTGAGCACCTTCATTTTTGACCATTTTACGACACTTGGTCCTGAGCTCCTGATCACCCCTACTCCTCCTCTGGGATTCAAATTTATCCTCAGAGGAGTAGGTAACTGTCCCCAACCACCTCCTATTCTTGGAAACATTTTCTTTACCATCAACTTTATGTATATTCCTCATTAAAATAAATTTCCTTTAATTAATTAATTTTTCTAATTAATAAATCAGCAACTTAAATACTATGCTTAATCAACAGTAAATATTTGAGTTTTTCTTGCCAGATAAAATAAAACTAAAAAAATTGTCTTTAACTAGTTAACACTTGTTAACTTTAATGAAGCTGTCACAACTCCCCCCCTGGAAGTAACACCGTCCTTGGTGTTTCAACCCAGCTTTGTAAAGAGCTCCAGGTAAGCTTCCTGCATAAATTTCTCGTCCTCCCAAGTAGCTTCATCCGGTCCAAAGTGCTTCCATTGGACTTTTACCTGGATGACTACTCGTTTGCAGAGTTCGATTTCTCTTCGGTCAAGTATGCGTTACGGCTCGACCAGAAACTCTTCATCTGGTTCTACCTGCAAAAAAAAAAACGTTTTCAAGTCGATACTCATCAATTTTATTCAAAACTTCAAGTTAGGATTTTTATCTCTATCCTACCTGAATATTTTGCTAATGAATCACATGTTTTTCATCATGAACATATCGCTTTAGTAAGGACACTTGGAATACATTGTGGACTTGAATGTGGCCAGGTAATTCCAACCGATAAGCTACTGGTCCTACCCTTTCCAATATTTGGAAAGGTCCACAATATCTGGGAGATAATTTAGCACAAGAGGTCCACTTCAGGGTACTCCTCTTGGGCTTAAATCTCACGTAGACATGATCCCTCACCATGAATTCACGGTAAGACCTTTTCTTATCTGCATAAGTCTTTTGTCGGTCTTGTGCAGCCTTCAGATTTTTCCTTATTCTCTTTACCTCAGCCTCCATTTCAGTCAGCATATCAGGTCCCAACATTAATTTTGTCTCAGGACTGCTCCAATTTATAGGTGTACGACATTTCCTACCATACAATGCCTCGAAGGGACTCATTTTTAGAGATTCCTGATACCTGTTATTATAAGAAAACTCAACAAGGTGCAAATAATCCTCCCACTTAGTTGGTTGCTGCATCACATACATGCGCAGCATGTCTTCCAGTACTTGGTTTACCTGCTCCATTTTCCCATTAGTTTGAGGGTGATAAGCGGTGCTAAAATGTATTTGTGTTCCAAGACCGGAAAACAAGGTTTTCCAAAATGCGGATGTGAACTTAACATCCCGGTCTGAGATCACTGTCTTAGGTATGCCATGCAACCTGAAAATTTTCTTTATAAATGTATCAGTGATCTGTACTATCTTGTATATAGACTATACCAGTATAAAATGTGCATATTTGCTTAATCTATCTACCACTACCATGATTGAGTCATTCTGTCTTTTTGTTCATGGTAAACCTGTGATGAAATCTAGGGAGATAACCTCCCACTTCCACTCACGGATGGGTATGGGCTGCAATAGTCCCGCAGGATGCTGGTGCTCCACCTTTACCTATTGAAATTCCAAGCATTTTCTTAGATACTCAGCAATATTCTTACGCATGCCTGGCCAAAAATATACCTTTCTTATTGCAGTAAGCATTTTCTGATATCCTGGATGACCAGCATAATTGCTGCGATGGAATTCATTCAGTATTAACTCCTTTAAATCTATATGATTAGGCACATAAATTTTTCCTCGGAAGGTTAGCGCCTGATCTTCATTATTTCCATACTCAGATTCCTTGTCTTGTGTCTTATCTTCCTCCATTTGTTGCCACAGAAATTTATATTCCGAATCTTTTTGAGCCTCTTCTTTTAATTGCTCCAAAAATTGGCTTTCTAGCTGATTATAATATAATGCATAGGTATCATGCAATTTTTTGCTCAACGCATCTGCCACCCAATTTTACTTTCCTTTAACATGCTGTATGTCCATGTCGAATTCACTTAGAAAAGCATTCCATCTTGCTTGTCTAGAATTTAAATCTGCTTGCTTAAAATAATTGGTTAAGCTACTATGGTTTGTTTTAAGTACAAACCTCTTACCCAGCAGGTAGTGCCTCCACACCTGAAGAGCATGTACCACTGCTCTCAGCTCCAAATCATAAGAAGAATATTTCTATTCATGGTCCTTTAGTTTTCTAGACTCGTATGCCACCACTTTACCTTCCTGGGTTAAGATTTCTCCCACACCATCTTTACTTGCATGAGTACATAATTCATAGTCTTTATTAGGATCAGCTACACTCAAAACCGGCGCTGTAGTCAAAAGTTGCTTCAACTTTTCAAAGCTATTCTCACATTCATTTTTCCATTTGAAGAGTTTTCCCTTCTTCTGCAACGATGTAATAGGGAAAGCAATTTTAGAAAATCTTTCTATAAATATTTTATAATAACCTACTAATCCCATAAATGATCTAATATTGGCCACATTCTGGGGTACTCGCCATTCCATGATAGTTTTGATATTTTCTAGATCAACAGTGATTCCTTCAGCTGATATAACATGTCCCAGATATTGTATTTCTATTTTAAAGAAATCACACTTGCTGAACTTGGCATAAAGCTGATGCTTTATTAACATCTCCAGAACTATCCTCAAATGCTCTTTATGTTCCTCCTCACTTTTAGAATAGATTAGTATGTCATCTATGAAAATAAGTAAAAAGTTATCCAAAAATTGATGAAAGATGCCATGCATCAACCTCATAAAGGTTGCTTGTGAATTTGTCAATCCAAAGGGTAGCACCATGAATTCATAGTGCCCATAGTGAGTACAAAATGTTGTCTTACATATATCTTCATCTTTAATCATAATATGATGATATCCAGATCTTAAGTCTATCTTAGATAACACCTTAGCCCCTCTTACTTGATCGAATAAGTCATTGATTCTTAGTAAGGGGTATTTTTTCTTGACAGTTAGCTTATTAAGCTACCTGTAATCCATGCACATACGTAAGGTTCCGTATTTTTTCTTAACAAATAGGACTGGTGCTCCCCATGGAGACACACTTGGACGGATATAACCTTTGTCTAACAATTTTTGTAGTTGCATCTTCAGTTCTGTTAGTTCTGGTACACTCATTCTATAAGGAGCTCTTGACACCGGAGAGGCTCCTGGCAACAATTCTATGGTGAAGTCAATATCCCTTTTGGGTGGTAGTCCAGGAATTCTTTCTGAAAAGACATCCAAAAATTCTTGTACTACAGGAATCTCTTCCATCATGGGTGCCTTTTCCTTGGAATCTGTGTATCCCACTTGAATTTCATATAGTTGACATCATTTTCTGATACACTTACCCATTTGAGATGTTGTTATTGGACGTAATTACACAGGCTTTTAATTCCTTGCATCTCTTTACGCGTGTCGTCATGCATTCTAAAATAAACGATCTTTTCCTTGCATTCCACTATGTTCCAATGTTTTTCCAACCAATCCATCCCCAATAACACATCATAAGACCTCAATGGTAAGATATTTAAATATACTTGTAATTGTTGTTCTGCCACTTCCAATGTACAGTTAGGAACCTTTGCAGTTACTTTTCGTTTTGCCTCAGTGGCTAACTGTACTAACCAGGAATTCTTAAATTTATGTTCTTTTAATTTGCACATTTCCACTATTTTGGGACTTACGTAACTCAAACTTGCTCCAGGATCTACCAAAATTGAAACAGGTTTAGTTAGTAAAGTACCTTCGAATTCAATCATTGTGGGCTGAAAATCAGCCTGCCGGTCTTCCAAGGCTGTATTGATACGTGGTATATTGCGTGCCACGTCCCCCATTGTAGATGCTTCCTGCAGATTTGTTACAACTTGTTTTTTGTTTCATTATGGACAATTTTTATAATAATGAGCCTTCCCACAGTCCCAATACTGTAGAGGAGGTTTAGTAATCTGTCCCTACTTTGGCTTGCTAAATGCTTCTGTGGGTTTCTCTTCCGCTGGCCATTTGGTTCTCTGATGATTCCTAACAAATTGCTCACTGATAGAATTTCGTGTTGAACCTTTAAATCTGCCACCTTTACTGCTTTTAAAGTTGGAGCCATTTTTCTGACTTTTCTTTGGCTGCCAGCTTTTTACTCCTTCACCCTTGGCCTTAGTCTACTGGTAGCACATTCGTGCTTTACAAATGGCTTCATCCATGGTTTGAGGATTAACAAATTCTATTCTTTCCCTCATATGAGTAGGTAGGCTACTTAAGAACCTCTGCACTTTGGCTTTTTCCTCTCGAAGGTAAGGAACATAACGTAACAGGGAAGTGAATTTAGTGACATATTCATCCATGGTCATTTGTCCCTACCGAAGATCATGGAATTCCTTAGCCTTGTCATCATAAAACCTTTCCGTCAAGTACTTGTCTTTAAAGTACTGCTGGAATAATTCCCAAGTAATATCTTGCTCATCAATGCTGCGTATGTTTTTCACTTCTTCCCACTACAGAGTGGCCTTTTCGCGTAACTGGTATATAGCCAATCTGGCCTTCAGATTGCTACTGTATTCATATACCTGAAAGTACTTATTTATATTAATTAACCAGGCTTTAGCCACCTCCTCTGCTTCACCATCAAATTTTGGTGGTTTAATTTTGTGGAATTCCCCCTGCAGTTCCACTTTCTATCTCTTAATGTCTTGCTGATCAGACAAATTGCCCGACTCTACCTTGTTGTAATTCTTGTTTTTGCTTTTCTGGGAGGGAATATTTTCAGCTCTACCTGCAGTATTATTTCTGTTTTGCTGGTCTTCTTCTCCTACTGATAATTATTTTTCAGCACTTGGATGCTCCATCTCCTGATTTTGTTTGTCTGATAAATTTTTTAATATTTTCTCCTGATCTTGCAACAATCGTTTATTATCCTTCCTGAGCCTTAGCATTTCTTCTTGTAGTTGTTGCACTGTGTTCAACAAAAAACCAGTTTGGTGTTGCTGTTCTTCAAGTAACTAACTGGTCTTTTGGTGTTGTTCTACACTTAATTGTACCCACATCTCTGGGTTCGTCACTGCTGGTGCTTGAGTTTCCTCGGGTTGCATTTGTGATGCTAGCACTCTTCTTATTTTCACCCGCTTTCTTTCCTTTCTTTGTGCACTATTCATATACACAGCTTCACTGTTAATAGACCCTCAGAGTCCCAGCGTAGTAACCGTGCTCTGATACCACTTGTCACACTACGCCTTCCTTTAATTACTAGTAAAAAAAAAAAATTCTTGTACCTACCAATGTAAAAGCACAACTTACATAACTTTAACTGCACCAATGCATACATATATATTTATATATATTTTATTGATATTTCAAGCCCAACCAAATCATTGGTTGGAGTTTATTTTTTTTGGCGTTTATATGTTTCAGCTAGAGTAATTATGACACTACCATGGTACAGATTTTCTCCTTACATAAAATAATCCATTTCAGCACTTTGGATTAAAGTCGTTTCACCACACAACTGTGGTAACCTTATTTGGTTTGAATGTGGGTCACACCTGCCCATGGTTTATGCTTACCTCGGTATGGTGGCAATCCACATGGCATGCGGTATTAAATTCTATAGAATTAAGTTGAAACTCCACCTAACATGTTTGTACTGCACATTTACACTAATGGGACATATGCCATATCTCAATTAATTTCCTTTGGGATTCACTGTTGAGGTCAGTCGGATGTTTATCGTCTTGGATCTGCTAGTTAGTGGTTCATTTGGCTGGGCGAGAGTTTCGGATCTAAACTTTCTTCAGCCGAAATCCTTTGGCCTCTCCACCTTGGTTCACTTGAAATTGGCCTGCCATTTCTTCTTGGTACTCCTGGTGTGAAATTCCTTGACCATGGCTCATTACATCACGGGTGTTGATTGTGAGGATGCCGCCAGTGTAGATTTCAGGGTTTTGTCTCAGATACGTACCCCAGCTACAAAGGTTTTAAGTGCCGAGATTTTGTTGAAAAGCTCACAAGCTTAGTTTTCCAGGTAAGGCATGGCTATGCCCATATTTTTCTATCATTTGCTTATATCGTCGCTTGGTTCTAATATAGAGCATTCACATAAATCTGTTTGCTAAATATCTGAGTCGTTTTTCTTTTACCTACTTTGTTGAGAAGCATATGATAAGGAGAACAACAATACTAGGAGACTTACCACTATATTCTCTTTTTTCTCTCAGGCATAGGCAAAGGAGTCTCCTCCGTTTTCACATATCTACTCTAGCCATGCATTTCCGTTGTATAAGGGTTTTATGTTTTCGCATTTTGGCACAGAATGCAGGTACTAACCCCAATGACTTGGGTTTCATTCATTGCAGGTATGTGGAAAGAATTCACAGTTATTATTTGACTTCCTACCCATGGCCACGAATGAATTTCTTCGCATTTCTTGGTTACATAGGTACCCCAGTGCCAATGGAGACTGAAACCCTTGGTTCCAGTCTCACGTTTTCCAACTTTCTTTCGCTGGGCTATTACATTTCGATTCTTCATTGTTATATGAGTTTAAACGAAGAATAGTCCATGGACTTTGTAATAATTTTAGTTTCTTTTGAATTCTATTCACTTTGAACTTTGTTCCGGAAATTGTCTAAAGGGTTAATCCCTTGGTTTTATTCTCCATTTGTATAGAGAGAAAAGGGTTTTTCTTAATGAAACTGTTAACCCTCTCAAGCACGTTTCTTCTCGAAATTTTGCAGAGATAAGTCAAATTTAAGTTCTAATTTTCTTCTGTTTCAATCTTACACACACATATATATATATTTTCATTCAGTCTTGGACAATATTTTATTTTCTATGGAATGGTTTTAACAGTAGTAGTTTACTTTCCGCATGAATGAATTTCCAGTCTGTGTTCTTGGTATAGACTTACTCGAATTATTTATTATGCTTTTCGCAAGGAACTGATTTATCTTTAAGTAATAACTATTACCAGAATTCTTCCTTACTACCCAATATTGTATTGAAGTTATATTTGTAATATATCTCGTTTCCTCTGTAACAGAGTTGCATAAGGATATTTATTTTTCGCTGAAGTGTTCTTTTCTCTGCTTACAAAGTTCTTGTTAGCTTACTTGCACGGTGACTGGACCGCCATTACGAAAGTCCTAGTATAGTGTCCCCTTTTTGCATAGAATAGTTAGTCTGGGGTAGGGTTTTCACCCAAGTCGAGGACTGCAAATGCTGATGTTCAAAATTTTCTTATCCAGAAATTATATATTTCCTTTTCAAAAGTTAAATGCCTTATTGGATGATACAGTGCATATTGTATTTCAGATATCTGTTAATTCAATTTACCCTTTACTTCTTAATTCGTTTTTGACCATATTTGCATAAGTTATTTATGCAATGTAATGTATCATTTGTTTCCTTTTAATTGAAGGAATTTCCACTATCTTCTTGGTAAGGTTATAATATGTTTTCTATTGTCTAAACATTTAGTGGCATTTTTTTAACAGTAATCTCTCTCTTTCTTTTTTTTGCATAAATTATACCTACCCTTTTTTTTTACATGGTTTTTGGTATTTCACTGCTACTGTAAATATGTTAATAATTACTCTATTACAGACTACCTTTCCATAACAGTACCATTGAAATAACATACCAAACATATTTTTGTACTTATCTAGATTTGTCCTTTCAAGCTGTGGTCCTCGCAACCATCAAGTGAGGCTATTACGTCCTCCACTTGCCCCCTAGCTCCAAAATCTGGACGGTGCCCTGGGTTAACAGTGGTTTTGTCTCACTTTATGCTTTGACCTCTAGATGGCCTATCCAGTCAAAATTCAGAAGATCTTGGTTTTACAAGGGTTGCAGTGAGATATTTTCAACTGATCCAAAACCAGCTCTAGAAAATACTCCCCTCTACCATTTACAAAGAACCCCTACTCCTCCTCTGGGATTCAAATTTATCCTCAGAGGAGTAGGTAACTGTCTTTCCAACTGTCCCCAACTACCTCCCATTCTTGGAAACCTTTTCTTTACCATCAGCTTTATTTATATTCCTCATTAGAAGATTTTTCCTTTAATTAATTAATTTTTCTAATTAATAAATCAGCAACTTAAATACTTTTCTTAATCAACAGTAAATATTTGAGTTTTTCTTGCCAGATAAAAGAAAACTAAACAGGACCCCATCTTGAAGCCAGAAAATGGAGAATGGAGTTTTCTGCTAGGGTTTCTGCGCAAACTCTGAAGCTCTGATCCTTAGCGCACACCGATTCGTAGCTCGGCGCCTCGGGCTTCTCTGCTGATTTCTTCTCCATGAATCCGGACACCGGAGGGGTGGGCGCGGCCCGCCGTACCCCCAACGGATTTTCTACTGAAAACTCTGCAAGTGCAGACACAAATGCCAGGCCCGACTCTACCCCCCTGGCTGCAATTGTCACCGATCCTGCTACAGACAAAGCTGGTAATCCTGATGATAGCACCATGGCCGCTACAGACAAAGAAACTGACCATAATGTATCGACGTCACAGCCAAAGGCGTCCTCTGCTACATGCATCCCAAAAAATTATGAAAGAACCAAAATAGATCTCCCCAGTCACCGAATCAACGGCCAAATCCAATATATGAGGGATCATGCCCTCATAAGCAAGTTCTTAGGTCTTTGGCCAACTGAAAAGGCCTTGCAAGGATGGATAGTTTCCAAATGGAAGCCTAAAGGACAAGTTACCCTGCAACTTGGTCCCAAAGGCTTCTTTACTGCTATCTTCAACTGTCTGGAGGATAGAACTCGAATATTTGAGGGAGGTCCATACTTCTTCAACTCTGCAAGCATGTACCTTCATGATTGGATAGAGAGATTCAATCCAGACAAAGAATATTTCAACTGGGCTCCAGGATGGATCTGTATGTACTCTCTGCCACTGGAGTATTGGGACGAGGATACCTTGAAGGACATAGGCAATGGCCTGGGGGTCTTTATCAAAGTCGTCGAGGAAACTAAACACCGAAGATACACCTCCTATGCCAGGATTTGTGTACACATGCATCTGGCCAAAGCCCTTACGGATTCGGTAAGTCTATTTCATGACGATTTTGAATGGGTCCAAACAATAGACTACGAGCATGTTCCCTTTCGCTGCAGGAAATGCCATGAACATGGCCATATATTCAGGTATTGCCCCCTGAATCTTCAGGCTAAAGCTCCTATCACTGAGACTAGCAAAGATGCAGAGGGATTCACTAAGGTCACTAGTCGAAGAAAGCATGCAAAGAAATCTCAAGTTGTGCTAGAAAATCTCAAAAAACCTAAAATACGAAATAGCTTTGAAATTTTGACCTCTCAAAATAACTTGGAGAGTTACCTTTCAATCCCTTCTTCTTCAGATCCACCTCCTACTTCTGCCACCCCTCTTCCTAAATCTTCAGCTCCGCTTTTAGCCTCTGATAATACCTTCATCCCCGCCTCTACTTCCACTGATAATACAAATCAAGATCCAGACCTTAAAGATTCCAACATGGAGATAGATGCAGCTCTTGCTCTCACTATCCATCAAAAGCCAAACAATGAAGAACAGAAACAACCAATACACATGGAGGAGGAACCAGAGAGTATAGATCTGGGGGATCTGGACATTCTCAGCCTGGAAACTGCGTGTCGACAGAAAGAATTCAGTGCAATACCCCCCAGGAAAATCGAAAGTCTTGAAGTGGTCTTAGCCAGAGCACAGAATCACAAATGTCTTGGTATTCAGGTAGGCAGTCCTTGGGATGGGAAAAAAATACTGAAAGAATCGAAAAATCGAGGGCGCAAAACGGATCTGCAGAGGACCATTATTATTGGAGAAATGCTAGTGGAATCTGGAAGATTCCCCAAGCTGACCAAGTTTTTCAAAACCCTTCCCCACTGTTCCTCATGAAGCTCATCTCATGGAATGTGTGAGGGCTCAACAGCCCTGCAAAAAAAAAAAAATTTAAAAAACATGATTCAACAAGATAAGCCTTCACTGGTCTATCTACAAGAAAAAAAATGCAATAGCACTATACTAGAAAAGATCTTAAACAAAGTCTGGTCCGGATGCCGATCAGTCTCTATGGATGCTTCAGGGGCGTCAGGAGGGCTAGCTATCATCTGGAACCCTCAAGTTCTCTACCTCCATGATTTTCACGCCTCACACTTCTTCATTCAGACTACTTTCCACTTAACCAGGAAAAATATCCATGGTCACCTTTCCAATGTGTATTTCCCTCAATATCTACAAAATAAGTTGGATCTGCTAGACACTCTTACAGCTCTTAACTCTGTCAAAAGCTTTCCCCTATGGATTTGCGGTGGGGATTTCAACATCATCACAGCTTTGGAGGAAAAAATAGGAGGGAGATCGAGGCTGGAAGGAGATAGCATTGGCTTCAGAGATTTAATCCACAGAAATCAATTAATGGACCTTCAGACTTCTAATGGCATGTATACATGGACCAATAAAAGAAGGGGACCACAGCACATCGCCTCCAGGCTGGATCGATTCGTTATGTCGGATAATGCCATTCACCTGGGTGGGGACTTTCATGCCTCTATCATGCCCCAAGTAGGCTCCGATCACTGGCCTATAATGCTACAGTGGACGCGTTCGGGTTCTAGGTGCAATAGACCTTTTCACTTCGAATCATTTTGGTTCTCACATCCCAAATTCAAAGAAGTAGTTAACGATGTTTGGAAATCCTTTATTCCCCCTGAAGGAGCCAAGATGTTCCAGTTTCAACAAAAACTAAAACACCTCAAACAAGCTCTCAAATCTTGGAATCGCACACAGTTTGGAAACATTTTTGACCATCAGAGAGTGCTGGAGAAGCAAATGAAAACCTTGCAACAATGTATTATCTCTGAGGGCAGAACGGAAGACAATGCGCAACAGGAGCAGGACCTCTTGACCAAGCTCGAAGCACGGAGGCAACAAGAAGAGATCCCGTGGCGTCAAAAATCAAGGATCAGATGGCTTAAGGATGGGGAGAAGAATACCAATTTTTTTCACAGATCCACTATTCAAAGGAGAATGCACAACAACATCGCCTTGATTAACAATCGGCAAGGGGAGCGACTGGAGCTACATGAAGAAATGGAACAGGAATTCAAAGAGTACTTTCAGGATATTCTTCGGGAGCCTCAGGGTTGCAGAAATCAGGGCATTCGATCTATCACGCAGCACATTCCAAAAATTATCACGGCGGATCACAACAACAAACTTCTACAGCCAGTCTCTATGCAGGAAGTGGAAGACGCTATGGCCCAACTTAAGGATGGAAAAGCACCTGGCCCTGATGGATTTACTGCCAACTTCTTTCATGCTTTCTGGGAGCTAATCAAAACAGAGGTCTGGGAGCTAGTGGAGGAGTCGCGATCGATGCATTGGATCCTTCCTTCCCTGAATGCGACCTTCATAGTGCTTGTACCCAAAGTGGAAGAATCCAGCACACTTGACAAATATCGGCCCATTGCGCTCTGCAATTTAATCTATAAACTCATCTCTAAAGTCCTAGTGAACAGGCTAAAACCTCTTCTCCCTCTCCTCATCTCGCTAGAGCAGACAGGCTATGTAGAAGGACGTCAAATTCTGGATGGTATCATACTCTCACATGAAGTGATCCACTCTCTTAAGATTCTAAAAAAACCAGGTATGATTCTCAAGTTAGATCTTTCTAAAGCTTTCGATAAACTCAGTTGGACCTATATTAATCAAGTGTTATTAGCATTTGGTTTTTGTGCTACTTGGACACGCTGGCTGATGAACCTTATCTCCTCTCCCTATTTCTCCATCCTTCTCAATGGTTCTCCTTCCTCGCCCTTTCGTCCCTCCTGAGGCATTCGTCAAGGCGACCTTCTTTCCCCATTCCTCTTTGTACTCATGGCCGAAGGCCTAAGCCGCCTTCTTCATGCTGCGATCTCTTCACACTCCCTAAAGGGCATCTCCCTTCATGGTCAGCCCCCCAATCTCTCATCAACAGTTTGTCGACGACAATATGCTTTCCGGCCATCTATCGGTTCAAGAGGCCCCTGCCTTCAAGTCCCTGCTTAATCTCTTCTCAAAAGCTTCTGGCACCACCATCAATGCTTCCAAATCCAAACTCTTCTTCTTCCATACTCCCATCCTCACTCAGTGAAATATAGCCAGGATTCTGGGCTTCCCAATAGTTGTGCTTCCCTCGAAATATCTTGGAGCTCCCCTCCTTAACTCTGCTATCAAACATGCTTCCTGGAGAACCCTCCTTGATCACTTAGAAACCAGGCTTTCTTCTTGGACCTACCGGTCGCTCAACATTGCTAGCAGGCTTATTCTAATCAAATCCGTTCTCCAAGCCATGCCTTTATATTTATTCTCTATATTGTCAGCCCCTAAATGGGTTCTAAAAAAAAATCGCAATATTCAAAGAAACTTTCTTTGGGGTTCCTCAGGCCTCAACAGAAAATGGGCTCTTGTTAAATAGACTGAAGTATGTCTTCCGAAGTCAGCAGGGGGGCTTGGTCTAAGGGATCCCCTCCACAACAATAACACCATGGGTGCCTGCATCTAGTGGGACTGGATCTCCAAATTGCATACTCCTTGGGCATGTCTCTGGCATGCCAAATATGCTCTAGGCAGCCCATAGGAGGAACTCATCCGCATCAGCACGACTACCCCTGGCTCATTGATTTGGAATGCAGCAAAGCAACACAGTGCCTTTATTCAAGCGCACAGTTTCTGGGAAATCCACTCGGGTACCATGGCAAGATTTTGGGAGGACTCATGGCAAAAATCTCCCAAACTTGCCTCTCTCTTTCACAAACCCAAGTGGCAAGCTACAATGCAGCACAATGATCAAATCCTCATCCATCAGTTTTGGCAGCAGCAATCCTCACAAGGTTTTCAACTTTGGAGATCAACAGATACCTGGCAGGCCAACTGGCAGGAGGAAACTTATGAAGAGATAGATCAAGAGCTAAAACTCAGGAAAATTAAACTCTCGGATTAGAAGGATAAAGTGCGATGGGGATACACACCCAAAGGTATGTTCACTACCAAGGCAGCGTACCAACTTCTCTATCAACCCACGCAGATAATAAAGGACCAGTTTTGGGATCAGGTTTGGCAGCCAAGCATCTAGCCTAAGGTTTCTACTTTCCTCTGGCTTCTAAGCAAACAGAGGATCCTCACTTGGGACAATCTACAAAAGCGAGGATTTACAGGACCTTCTAGATGTCCAAATTGCAACCTTCACACAAAGACCATTACACATCTCTTGGACACCTTCCCATTCGCTACTCAACTTTGGGATAAAACTGCACAGTGCAATAGAAGAACAAGCCGACGTGTGGGAGACATTGTAAACACCATTAGGAACTGGCCTCGACATCCTTTCCAAAGTCTATTTCTTAATTCCCTCTGGAACCTCTTACCGGGCTTTGTTTATTGGATAATCTGGAAGGAGCGAAATAACAGGATCTTCAAAAATCACAGTACGCCCCTTGATACCCTGTGGCTACATCTCAAACAATATCTTCAAGAAAATCTGGCTCTAAGACACTGGCAAGACTCAGATATGCCAGCTTCACCCCAGGAACGCCACATTTTGAAAAATTGGAACCTGGACCTCACACTTTTAGCTTAAGTCAAGTCCAGCCCTACCTTCCATCTGGATTCTCCCCAATCCTGGTCTCCTCCTGCTTCTCACTCTTACAAACTGAACTTCGACGGAGCTGCTAAGGGAAATCCTGGGCTAGCTGGGTATGGTGGTATTTTCAGAGATGCTGTAGGCTCGACCCTGCACATATACCATGGTTCGCTAGGCAGAGACTCCAACAACTCTGCCGAAATTGAAGGCTTGTGGAAGGGCATATGCATAGCAGATAAAGAAAAATTTTTCCCACTTGAGATAGAAGGGGACTCTCAAATATTAATAGAAGCAGCGATTCGAATTCAATCAGGTACCTCTGCAGCAAAGATCGCGTCAAGCTGGCGGATTCTAAGAAGACTGGAACAAATTGAAGATTGGCTTAGGGCTCCCTGCAGCATAACCTTCAAGCATATCCGGCAAACAGCTAATAAGGTAGCAAACAGATTGGCTAATCAAGGCGTCGATCAACAGATCCCATTCTTCTCTGGTCCTCTGAGTAGCTCCAATGATGTACAACTCAAACAAGACTGCACTCTCTTGGTGCAACAAGATCTTTCTCTCCCGGATGTGGGTGGGTAACGAGGTGATCTTTACGTTGGTGATTTGGTGGGTCGACGCGTGGCTTATCACCACCGCCATCCAACCTCGTATGATGTCTGTTTTTAAGTCTTCTGCTCAAATCTTCAATGCTGCGTTAATGCATCTCGTCCCTCCACACCAGCCTGCTCATTCTTCTGTCACGGTGCCCCTCCAATAACTCATTCGTGCTCCTCCCCTGTGCACTTGCTGCTCCCTTACTGCCGCAGAACCTCGCTCTCGCACCAGAACTGGGAAACAATGCGCACTGGGATGCTGTGTTTATTTGGTGCCGGGATTTCATGTTTCCCAAAGCCCTTTCTGCAATCTCAGTTGTCATTCGTCCTCAGCTTTTTCCAGTAATCCTCTGCGAGCTGAAGCTAGGCCCCTTTCAGTTCACCCCTACCTCCACAAAATTACTGATAGTTCCGCTCTTCTTGCTCTTTACACTATGCCAAGATTGCGCCAGAGAATGTGATGCAGGAGGGGAAGTTCCTGTGGGAAAGTTAATCGCCAGCCCTCCTCCTCCACTTCTGAATCCTCGTCTTACTCTTCAAACTTCAACCCTGCTCGCCATCCTGTCATTAGAAGGGGTCATGGACGGGGTCGAAGGCAGAATAATTCGGCAGCGCACTTTCATTTATCCTCCAGGACTCAATCTCACATTGCTCATTTTCAGTACCCCTGTACTCTCAGCAATTTCTCCTTCTTAGCTTTAGTCACCATTGAGCTTCGAGAAGTTTCCTTTGGTCTAGTTACTGCAACTACAGGGGTGGCTCTGGAGACAAGGGAGGAAGAAACGCATGGCACTTCTCAGAATGACAACAGGCAGAGTGTGGAAACTGGTGGCATTGCAACCCAGGATGTGAGCTTTCAAGCTGGTCCAAGCGTCCCAACTGGTGGTGGCTCTACAAGCAAGGAGATTCATCCTCATGTGGAAGAAGACCCCTACAAATATGCATGATGCATCGTCGAGGAAGTGACATCCACCTCTCATGAAGCTTAATCAGGTCTGCGCTCCTTGGTTTTTGATTTCCGGTTGCACGAAGGTGTTCAATTCCCTCCTGTTTTATAGTCAACTTATGCTCTATAGTTCTCATGCACAGATGTTTTCTCTTATGTTAAACTGCCGGTTTCCCTTGCGTGGGCGGCATTCTACTGCATGTGTCTTTGATTTTTGGCAATGGCTACAGCAGTTCAAAGTGTTATATTTTAGTTTTGAAATGGGCAGCGCTAACCTATTCATTTGTATTAGCCCAGTCAATCTATTAGGGACTATGAATTACCTCTGGTTAGTTTACAGTCTCGTTATAGGAGTAAGCTGTATCTCTGAGTCAGACATGGTTATGGTTTTTGAAGCTCTCTTGTTCAGTATCCAGCTAGTCTTTTTAGTCAATGTTCAGCATTGTAATGTGCATATTCCGCATCTATGGACCAGACCTCTTGAGGCCACTGCCTCTCTGTAAATTTATTTTTGTATCAATATAGGAGTAGATCAATTCAGAAAAAAGAAAAGAAAAGAAAACTAAACAAATTGTCTTTAACTAGTTAACAATAGTTAACTTTAATGAAGCTGTCACATAGATGTTATTACTTTGTCAAAAGTATGATCCATCTTGTCAAATCTTATTAGCTTTTTTTCAAGAAATTTGTTTAAAAAATTGTTGAGTTTACATGAAATTTGCTCATATTAAACATTGTGGTTAAATATCATCAGACCTGTAAGATTATCAACTACTCATCAAGAAATTTGTTAAAAAATTTCTTAGTTTTACATGAAATTTGTTTATATTAAACATCGTCGCCGAATCTTGTTAGACTTGTAAGAATTATTACAAGGTTGATTTATAGTTTCATTTTGACTACTTGCAAATCTCTAGATTTGAATATCTTCTTTCTTTTCTTCGATTGATAATAATCTGATTATTAAAATCACATTCGATGCCAAACAATGCTAGATAAGGATTTGTGTAGAAAATCTCTAGCATAGCTATGATACTATGTAGAAATTACAGCAATGGATTCAATCCAATCATGTAATGTACTAAAATAATATATTGAATCACACAACTCAAGATTTTCCTGGGGAATGCAACTGCTCAAAAACCCTCTATCTTTATTTTATAATCAACCAAGGAATCATGAAACAATATAATGCATGTGTGCTCACCACAACCTCATAAACTCTATGATGCAGGGGCATTAGACACTAGCCAGCAATGTAGAAGGTTTTGTCCACATGTTGTGGCTAGGAGGGTTCGAAATCATTTGCACTGTAACAGCTAGGTGTCAATACCTCAGCTGCCTGTTGCATTTAGATCAATTAGGATTAGTAGAAGTCGAATAGTTAGGTTCAATCCATCAGTCATGTTCCAGTTATTTGAATAATTGTAATTAGGCT
This sequence comes from Pinus albicaulis, assembly GCA_034641835.2. Lineage (NCBI taxonomy): Eukaryota > Viridiplantae > Streptophyta > Pinopsida > Pinales > Pinaceae > Pinus > Pinus albicaulis. The sequence goes on from CM076580.1 coordinate 1,678,801,555, forward strand.
TTTGATTTGCTAAACGGTCCTCGCAGAGGAACCGAAGAGACAAATGTTTATGTATATATGTAAACCCCCGGATCTCATTGAGGGAGAGATTCTGCAATAAAATTTGTGTGTTAAGCAATTGCTTCTGGTTGAATGAATTTAGTTTTGTTGATTATCAAACTGTCTTGAATTGGTATTTGTTAGGAAATTTGTTTAACTGTGAGGCGATTGAACTCTGTGCGTATATAATTTCTAAATGGAACTGTTGTACAGTCTCCGCATCCCTCTGTCTACTGTTTCTCTCAATTTTTTCGAACGAGCTCTGTGAATTAAATCCCAACCCCAGATGAAGTATGTGTGTAAAACCGTGGTCGTTGAACTCTGTTTAATGATAGTAGAAATCCCTCTTAATAAAGAGATAAATTTGTTTTGCTATTAATTGGAATCCTAACCCGAGGCTAGACCTGAGTTAGTGACTACGGAGGATAGTGTAACCAGACTTAAACCGAGGTCAACCACTGTTCCAAAACCGTGAGTGGGTTAGCGAAACCAGACTGCCCATATCGCACCACTTTTGTGAGATGAGTGGTATTTTCCATTTGGGAGCGATTCCATAGAGAAGTGGACATGTAGCGTACGACGAGATTCCGAAAACCGCCTTTTCGCGTGCCATTGCGCGCTAACGTTCGACCAGGGAGGCTGCGCAATATCGTTGAACGTCGTTGATCTGGAGGAAAGCCATCGGATGGTGGTCGTATTCGGAAGATGCACGAAGGATAACCAAGGTACGGTGTGAGTATTTGATTGGGAAATTGATTATATATGTGGGCCTGAGGCCTAAGGTTGTTGGGTTAAGAAAAGCATCGGGTATTAATATAACGTTTCGAAGGGTTAAACCTTGGTTATAAGGTTTGGCGGTAGAATATAAAGTTCGAGAGATATAATTTAATTTCAAAGTTTGTTGATTATGTTTATTTGTCAAATTTCTCGAATTTGATAAATAAAATTACAAGAAGTTGTGGAAGACCACGTGGTGAGGAATTGAGTCAATTGAGGTGAAAATGCTAATAGAGCTTTGAAAAGAGACCAGCTCTCCTTAGGGGCCAACTTTCAGTTTGGTTTCTGTCATTTGTGGTATCAAAGCTGTTGTTTTTAAGTTATTTTTGTAGAAAATTAACATGGCAATCCGAGTTGGTAGAGGTGCTGGAAGAAGGAGAGGCAGACCCGTTTCCAATGCAGAAGTGTTGGGAATTTTGCAGAGGTTCGAGGCCAGAATGGATGCCATGGAGTGAAGATCGCCCAGAGATCCTGAAGACATCAGTGAACCTGAATTAGAAGAAGTGGAAGAAAATGTTGAGATTCCTCCTGACTTGAGGCTCCTCAGAACTATTCTGGGGTCTACAATTAAGCCCAAGATTGAAGTGTCGAGTTTTGCAGGAGGACTGAATCCAGAGGAACTGGTGGATTGGATTAATGAAATGAACAAGTGCTTCGACTATGAAGAAATAAGCGAAGATAAAAAGGTCAATTTTGCAGTGACAAAGATGAAAGGACATGCTGCACTCTGGTGGGATGGAGTGCAGGCAGAAAGGAGGAGAGTTGGCAAGCAGCCTATCAAAAGCTGGACCAGAATGATGGCTAAATTAAAAGGTGAATTCTTGCCCAGTGATTATCATCTAACATTGTTTAGGAAAATGCAAAACCTGAGACAGAGGTTGCTAACAGTAAAGGAATACACAAAGGAATTCTATAGAGTAAGCATAAGAGCTGGGCAATTTCAAGACACACCAGAGAAGACTGCCAGATATGTGAATGGTCTCAAGTTGGAGATCTGAGATGAGATTGGTATTCTGTCTCCTAAGATAGTGGAAGAGGCCTACCAGATGGCCTTGAAAGCAGAGGAGAAACTCCTGAGGAAGCAGTCTGCCAAGAAGAGAGGTAGTTTCCGTGGAAGGGGAAGTTAGGGTGGTAGAGGAAAGCCTACTACACCCAGGGATGGAGCTAACAGTAGCTCACCTCAGAATGCATCTACAGAGGATGATGCAAGGGGCAGAATGGGTTCTTACAGAGGAAAAGGAAGAGGAGGCAGAGACATAGGCAGAGGTAGAGAATTGAGGTGCTATAGATGTCAGCAAGTGGGACATAAGCACTATGAGTGTCCAGAGAATGTGGGTGCTGGTCCAAGAAATGTTGTTTTTCCCAGGCTGGAGAAGAGGCAGAAATTGAAGAAGAAATTCTACCAAAGAGGGGAGAGTCCTTGGTGGTTAATAAGGTCCTGTTGAAGCAAACCAAAGAGGTCACTGAACCTGCACAAAGGAAGAATTTTTTTAGGAACATATGCAAAGTCCAAGGGAAATGCTGCCAGCTAGTCATTGATAGTGGTAGCACAGCCAATCTGGTTTCCACTGAGGTAATAGAAAAGTTGAAGCTGAAGACAAGGGAGCATCCAAATCCCTACAGGGTGTCCTGGCTGCATAAAGGGCACCAGCTGGTTGTAAAAGAACAGTGTGAGATAGAGCTGCAAATGGGCAAATACAAAGATAAGGTCCTGTGTGATGTAATGCCCATGGATGTGTGCCACATACTGCTGGGTAGACCTTGGCAGTTTGACAGAGCAGCGGTGCATGATGGCAAGAAAAACACTTACAAGTTCTTCAAGGATGGGGTACATCATACATTGATACCCATGGAAGAAGGAGAGCCATCTAGCAGAGTGATTGATCCAAAGACCTTGTTGCTGAGCGGGAAGGAATATCTGCAGAAGATAGAAGAAGAAGAGGTAAGTTTTGCTTTAGTTTGCAAACCTAAGGTAGTTCTTACTTCTACAAAGATTTCTGATTTGCCAATAGAAATCCAAGAGATGTTAGACAATTATTGTGACATTGTTCTCGATTATTTACCTGATGAGCTGCCACCTATGAGGAAGATCAACCATCAGATAGATTTTATCCCTGGTTCAAATCTTCCAAATAAGGCAGCCTATAGAATGACTCCCACAGAAAATGAGGAAATCAGGAGACAAGTACAGGAATTGGTGGACAAGGGACTGATCAGAGAAACTTTGAGTCCATGTTCAGTACCAACAGTCTTGAGCCCAAAGAAGGATGGAGGCTAGAGGATGTGTACTGATTCCAGAGAAATCAATAATATAAAAATCAGGTACAGATTCCCTTTGCCCAGAGTTGAGGATTTAATGGATTGTTTGAGTGGTGCTAAATATTTTTCAAAGATAGATTTAAAGAGTGGATATCACAAATTAGAATAAGAGAGGGTGATGAGTGGAAAGCTGTCTTTAAAACAAATGAAGTACTATATGAATGGATGGTCATGCCTTTTGGGTTGTCAAATGCACCTAGCACTTTCATGAGACTTATGAATGAAGTATTGAAAGAATTCATTGGTAAATTTGTGATAGTGTATCTGGATGATATATTAGTTTTCAGCAAAACTAAAGAAGAACATTTAAGGCATCTTAATTATGTCTTGAAGAAGCTGCACCAAGAGAAACTGCTGATAAACTTAAAGAAATTCTCATTCATGAAAGAAGAGTTGGTGTATTTGGGTTTTTTTTTGTCTGCAGAAGGATTGAAGATGGACCCAGAAAAGGTTAAGGAAATTGTGGAGTGGCCTTCACCTAGAAATGTTTTTGAGGTAAGAAGTTTCCATGGACCTGCCAGTTTTTACAGGAATTTCATAAGAAACTTCAGTAAGATTAATGCACCCATCATTGAGACAATAAAGAAGAGCAAACAACCATTTAAATGGAATGTTGAAGCAGAAAGAAACTTTAAACTTTTGAAGCAAAAGATATCTGAGAAGCTTGTTTTGATTCTGCTTGATTTTACTAAACCATTTCAAGTGAAGTGTGATGCCAGTGGGGAAGCCATTGGAGCTGTGTTGAGTCAGGATGATAGGCCTATAGCCTATTTTAGTGAGAAGCTAAATGAAACCAGAAGAAAGTATTCCTCTTATGAGAAGGAATTCTATGCAATTGTTCAGGCATTGAAAAAGTGGAGACATTATTTGATGTCCAGGGAATTTGTATTATATTTTGATAATCATGCTTTGCAATACATTGTACAGCAGCCCAAGTTGAATCATAAGCATGCCAAATGGGTTGAATATCTCCAAGGTTTTAACTTTGTTTTGAAACACATAAGTGGCCAAGTAAATAAAGTAGTTGATGCTTTGAGTAGGAGGCACATGCTTGTTCAAGAAACCAATTTTGAAGTTGTAGGATTTGATTTTCTCAAAGAATTGTATAAAACAGATTCAGATTTTAAGGAAGCATTTGAGGCATGTTGTAATCCTGTTCTAACAGATAGAAGCCAGTGGCTGGATTATTTCTTGCAGGAGGACTTACTATTCAGAAGAAATCAACTGTGTGTACCAAAATGTTCCATGAGAGAAAATTTGATCAAGGAAAAGCATAGTGGTGGACTTGCTGGACACTTTGGTACTGATAAAACTTATGAGAAACTGAGTCACTTCTATTATTGGCCCAAGATGAGAGCAGAATTGGATAAGTTTGTGAAGAATTGCTAAATCTGTCAATATGCTAAAGGAAGGAGCGAGAAGGCAGGATTGTACACTCCCTTGCCCATTCTAGACAGGCCTTGGGACATGGTGAGTATGGATTTTGTTCTAGGATTTCCCAAGACTTAGAGAGGGAATGATGCAGTCTTTGTTGTAGTGGACAGATTGTCCAAAATGGCACATTTTATTCCATGCTATAAAAATAGTGATGCCACCCATGTTGCTAACTTATTTTTCAAAGAAGTTGTTAGATTGCATGGGTTTCCCAAGAGTATTGTTTCAGACAGAGACACCAGATTTGTGGGCCATTTTTGGAGAACCCTATAGAAAAAACTTGGTACCAAACTGAGTTTCAGCTTAGCTTACCATCCTTAGACTGATGGACAAACTGAGGTGGTGAATAGGAGTCTGGGAAATTTGTTGAGAAGTCTTACAGGAGAGCATCCCAAGTAGTGGGATCATATTTTTCCCTAGGCAGAATATGCATATAATGACTCACCAAACAGGAAAATAGGGTAGAGCCCATTCCATATTGTCTATGGAATGCACGCCAAAGGAATATCAGAGTTAAGAAACCTAGGAAGGGCAGAGCTAAGGAGCGTAGATGGTGAGGAATTTTCTTCAGAGATCCAGGCCATACATGAACAAGTGAAACAACAACTACAAGGCAGCAACATCAAATACAAAGGCAGATCAGACTTGAGTAGAAAAGAAGTCCATTTTGAAGTGGGAGATATGGTTTTGGCACACTTGAGAAAGGAGAGATTCCCAAAGAAGCAGTATAATAAACTGAAGATCAAAAAGATTGGGCCATGCAAGATACTTAGAAATTTTTCTGCAAATGCTTATGAGCTTGAATTGCCACCTGATTTTGGAATATATCCCATTTTTAATGTTGCAGATTTGTATAAGTATGAAGATGATGGTGAAGAAGAAAGATCAACAGACAAGGAACAGATTGAGTGGGAAAAGCAGCTACCTCCAACACAACCATTACAACCAGAGAAGATATTGGAAAAAAGAGTGTTCAGGAAGACCAGAGGACAAGGGTACTTGCAGTACTTAGTCAAATGGAAGGACAAGCCAGAAGAAGATGCCACTTGGATGACTGAAGGAATGTTGCAGAAGATAGGCAGATCAGTGGAAGAGCTCATGGATAGGAGCCCATGAAGGAAATTGCCCTCGAGAGTCTGATGTAGGGGCATTAGACACTAGCCAGCAATGTAGGAGGTTTTGTCCACATGTTGTGGCTAGGAGGGTTCGAAATCATTTGCACTGTAACAGCTAGGTGTCAATACCTCAGCTACCTGTTGCATTTAGATCAGTTAGGATTAGTAGAAGTCGAATAGTTAGGTTCAGTGCATCTGTCATGTTCCAGTTATTTGAATAATTGTAATTAGGCTTTTGATTTTCCAAATGGTCCTCGCAGAGGAACCGAAGAGACAAATGTTTATGTATATATGTAAACCCCCGGATCTCATTGAGAGAGATATTCTGCAATAAAATTTTTGTGTTAAGAAATTTCTTCTGGTTGAATGAATTTCAGTTCTGTTGATTATCAAACTATCTTGAATTGGTATTTGTGAGGAAATTTGTTTAACTGTGAGGCGATTAAACACTTTGCGTATATAATTTCTGAATGGATCTGTTGTACAGTCTCCACGTCCCTCTGTCTACTGTTTCTCTCAATTTGTTCGAACGAGCTCTGTGAATTAAATCCCAACCCCAGACGAAGTCTATGTGTAAAACCGTGGTCGTTGAAATCTATTTACTGATAGTAGAAATCCCGCTTAATAAAGAGATAAATTTGTTTTCTTATTAATTGGAATCCTGACCCAAGGCTAGACCTAAGTTAGTGAATACGAAGGATACTGTAACCCGACTTAAACCAGGGTCAACCACTGTTCCAAAACCGTGAGTGGGTTAGCGAAACCGCACTGCCCATATCGCACCACTTTTGTGAGATGAGTGGTATTTTCCATTTGGGAGTGATTCCATAGAGTAGTGGACACGTGGCGTATGACGAGATTCCGAAAACCGCCTTTTCGCATGTCATCGTGTGCTAACGTTCGACCAGGGAGGCCGCGCGATATCGTTGAACGTCGTCGATCTGGAGGGAAGCCATCGGACGATGGTCGTATTCGGAAGATGCACAAAGGATAACCAAGGTATGGTGCGAGTATTTGATTGGGCCATTGATTATATATGTGGGCCCGAGGCCTAAGTTTGTTGGGTTAAGAAAAGTGTCGGGTATTAATATAATGTTTCGAAGGGCTAAACCTTGATTATAAGGTTTGGCGGTAGAATATAAAGTTCGGGAGATATAATTTAATTTCAAATTTTGTTGATTATGTTTATTTGTCAAATTTCTCGAATTTGATAAATAAAATTACAAGAAGTTGTGGAAGACCACGTGGCGAGGAATTGATTCAATTGAGGTGAAAATGCTGACAGAGTTACGAAAAGAGACCAACTCTCCTTAGGGGCCAACTTTCAGTTTGGTTGCTGTCACTCTACCAATTCTCACCACAACCTCATACACTCTACCAATTGTCTCACACTAATCTAGGCAAATTGGACCAATACATAGCCAATTTCCTACCCACCTTCAGCTTTCCTTACTCACACAATCCCTAGGCAAAATAATTCCTATTAAATAGGAATTAAAACCTTCCTTGACTGCGCAATCCATCGTGGCCATCATGTGGCTTTATAATTGTGCTCAGGAAATTCACTAATAATACAGCTGATAGTTTACTTATCTTTATCCTTTGTCTTAACTGGGTCATCATCAAAATTGACATGCATGCAACTATTAATAGTGAATCATTAGTTACTTGGTAGATCACTACTTGTGAATTGAATCATTTTGTTTTGGAAACAAGGGTGACCTGTATGGAAGGATGCACAACAACTTGGTCTAATTGGACCCACACAAGCACAATGGAATCAGGGAATTATGGATTTAAAGCAAGCTGGTATTTTCCACAATCCCTCGGGAGATCATATCTATTGGGCTGGCAGAACAAAAAAGGGATCCATCGATGTTTCAACATTATACAACACCTTGATCTCCTCCTCCCAGCTGTGTGATAAATAACATTCTGGTAGAAAAATATCCCCTTGAAGATCACTCTGATCACTTAGCTGACTTGGAAAAACCAGATTTTCGCTGGGACAATTTGGCCAAGAGATGGTTCCAGGGACCTAGGATTTGTCTTATTTGCAAACAGGATACTGAATCTATTTCTCATATATTTCTATATTGTTTTGTTGTACTGGATATTTGGACTATGTTTGCTAATATATTCCATGATCATAATTCGAGGTCGGTTGGCATATTACAATGCATCCACGGGTGGTCACATATGGACCAGAGATATAGCTCACTGCCATTTTTCCTCTACCAGGAATAAACTAATTTTTGAAGGTATCCATTTGGCACCTCACAAGATTTTTTACTCTATCGTGGCTTGTATAAACACATAAGAGAATCCTTCCATTCTTCCACAGATCTTTCCTACAGACTACAGCCTCACCCGGTTAGCATCTCAGCTGGCTACTTTGATGGAGTTGAACAACATGGGAACTATGGGTGCGGCGCTTGGATCAAGTTGGAGCACGGAGAACACTATTACATTCACTGGAACGAGGGGTTGGGTACCAACACAAAGGCTGAACTGCTTGCACTTTGGAGTCTTCTTTGGTTCGCATATAACTCTCAAATCCAAAAAATTTCCATATATGGTGATGCCAAGACTGTTATTGGTGGGATCAATAGCATATCAGTCTTTCAACCTCTAGGTTTACTCAGCTGGACAAATAGAATACAATATTTCCAGCAGCGTATGAACTCACCTCCTACTCAACAAGGCTAACATGCGTGCAGACAATTTATCGAACAAGGCTTGGACATCCCCTTCGGGCACTTGCACATCCAACATTTACGTGGCTCTAGCATGATGAATTCTTATACTTTGCCACTACCATAATTCAATTTCTACATTACAACATATTTTACAGTTTTGATTATGCTCTATCCTAATTTGTGTTTAAAGTCCCTGTTTGCAGTGTCCAGCGGCGTATGAACTCACCTCTTGTTCAACGAGGCTAACACGCGTGCAGACAATTTATCGAAACAAGGCTTGGACATCCCCTTTGGGCACTTGCACCATAATTCAATTTTCTGCATTACAACATCTTTTACAATTTTGATTATGCTCTTTCCTAATTTGTGTTTAAAGTCTCTGTTTACAGTTTCCACCGGCGTATGAACTCACCTCTTGTTCAACGAGGCTAACACACGTGCAGACAATTTATCGAAACAAGGCTTGGACATCCCCTTCAGGCACTTGCACATCCAACATTTACGTGGCTCTAGTATGATAAATTCCTATACTCTGCCACTACCATAATTCAATTTTCTGCATTACAACATCTTTTACAGTTTTACAGTTTTGATTATGCTATGTCCTAATTTGTGTTTAAAGTCTCTCTTTACAATTTTTTTTGCAAATTTTTTGTTGTCTGATCATTGTATATGTCTTATTGACTTGTTAAAAATGTACTATTTTAAGCTTAGCAATGCGGTTTTTGCACTCCATTCAGTTTTTTTTCCAAAATACCATCATCTCTTTGGAAGCTGCGCTGAATAGTGGATTCATGCATGCCCATATATTTGCAAATTTTTTACTTAATTAAAAAAAAAAAATTTCTCTCACAAAAAAAATTCTCACCTAATAACCTTTCGCTTGCAAAAACGAGGGTAATAATTTGAGAAATTTGACGAGACGTTCCACAAGAAACTTGAGCTACACAATATCTGATTCCAAATATTCAAACAAATACACCAAAATCCAAAACCCTGAAAAAATTCATATGTATGGAAGTTTCACTCCCATGCATGAAAACGGTAGAGAAAATAAGATAAAGAATACTGAAAATTAAAATGCACAATATTAAAAAAAAAATGAAATACACAATATGGAAGAAATCATATTTTAAGATGAGTTTAAACCAAAAGGAAACTCGTAAACTAACCTAACAAAACCATACAAATAGATGCATTAACGAACTCAACTAAAGATTTACTCATTTAAGATGGTCAACAAACTTTAATGGTTTTCGTTAGTGATATCTATCTCTCTCTCACATTACAAGATCATCCTAGTCTATTTTCAAGAGCATGATTTTCATGAATACTTATTAGGTAAAATAAATAAATAAAAATTTATTGGTAACATGAGAGATATGATATTAAGTTTGAAAACAGAGATTCAAATTTTTATCCAATTAAATGTTAACAAATTACTTTTTTTCAATAATAATAATAATAAATAATTAATTTTAATGGCCAATGCTCAATTAATAGTGGTGAATAGGCAAATCAATTGCTAGAGTCATTCCTGGCTACTGATAAGCATCACTACACTTACCTAATGATACATCCAACATTTCCAAAATTATAAAATCATAATAATAAACTAAATTATAACTTTATTTTAAATTACTAACATCAAGACACTTACCTAATGATACATTGGACATTTCCAAAATTATAAAATCATAATAATAAACTAAATTATAACTTTATTTTAAATTATTATTATTAATTTTAAAAGTAATTGAGTCTGTTGTTCTACATCCCATCCCAATATAGAGTAGATGTGTAGGTGTAATGTAAATATGTAAACAATTCTAAATCTCGTCTTAATTAATTAAATGTTGATTCAATTAATAATAAAAACTTAAAGTAATACAAATAATAAAATTCCATTTGTTATATTTTGGTTTTTTTATTAATGTCTTCTCAATACTGCCAGTCCAAAAACCATAACTCATTTCACAACCAAAATATTTTACAACAATATGACAAGATTCTTAACCCATGATATTCAACCCCAATTTACCGTGGATATCACTAACTTGTAAAAATTAGGCTTTTTACAGTACTATGGGCCAATACCATGGCTTATCAATACCACATGCTCAAAAAAAACATAACGTATTTCACAGTCAAAATATTTTATAACAATACCAAAATATTCTTAACCATGGATATTTATCCTCACTTTACAATGGATATTATTAACCTGTAAATAGAATTTGTTACAATACCATGGGATAATACCATGGCTTATCAATACCACATCCCCAAATAACATAACTTATTTCACAATCACAATATTTTATAACAATGGATATTATTAACTTGTAAATAGAATTTGTTACAATACCATGGGATAATACCATGGCTTATCAATACCACATGCCCAAATAACATAACTTATTTCACAATCACAACATTTTATAACAATATGACAAGATTTTTAGAATCTACGCTTGGTGATCCATATAAAATTGTAAAATTATTACCGAAAGATATTTTACAATATGACAAGATTCTTAATCATGGATATTCACCCCCACTTTTCCATTCACATTATGAACTTATGAATGGGCTTTGTTACAATAACATGATTTAATACCATGGCTTATCAATACTAGATACCAAAAAATAATAACTTATTTCACAATCAAAATATTTTATAACAATATGACAAGATTCTTAACCATCAATATTCACCCCCACTTTACCATGTATATTATTAAATTTTAAATGGACTTTGTTACAATATCATAGGCAAATACCATGGCTTATTAATACCACATGCCCAAAAACCATAACGTATTTCACAAACAAACTATTTTATAACAATATGATAAGATTCTTAACCATGGATATTCACCCCCACATTACCATGGATATTATTAACTTATAAAAAATAGGCTTTGTTTCAATACCATGGGCCAATACCATGGCTGATCAAAATTATTCTTAACCATGGATATCCATCCCCACTTTACCATGGATGAACTTGTGAATAGGATTTGTTACAATAGCATGGGCTAATACCATGATATATCAATACCACATGCCAAAAAATCATAACCTATTTCACAATCAAAATATTTTATAACAATATAAAAAGATTCTTAACTATCGTACTTTACCATGGGTATTATGAAATTATAAATAGGATTTGTTACAATACCATGGGCCAATACCATGGATTTTCAATACCACATGACCAAAAACCATAACTATTTCACAATAAAAATATTTTATTTTAATTTAGTTTTATATATTTTTAATTAAAGCTAATAGGAAAAATGTTATAATTATTTTTGACATATATCTAAACCATCTATCTAGAAACTACTAAAAATATTCTCATATAAATGAAATTAAGGTTTTAATAAAATTAAAAATGAGAATACTTTTATATTAAAAGACGTGAGGTTTATATAATACAAAAAATATTGTAAGAACCAACATAGATCCACCTTAACTAAGGATCCAAGGGATGACAAAAGAAAAGTGAAGGGAAGATAGGGGAAGGGGAAGAGAGGGAGCCAGATAGTGACAAAGCTCGAGGGAGGCTAGAGAGAGAGGAAAGAACATCGAAATAGAGAGATAAAGGTGGAGAGAGTGAGGGAGAGAGGAGAGGAGGGAAGAGAGAGAAGAGGAGGGGGAAGAGATAGCGAGAGAAGGGCAATAAAGAGAGAGAGAGAGAAGGGTAGAGGGAGATGTAGTTGGAGGGAGAGAGGGAGGGAAGGAAGAAGAAAGACATAAAGGGAGAAAGGGAGAGAAATAAAGGGAGTGGCAAAGAAGTGATGGAGAGAGAATGAGGGAGAGAAGAAAGTGGGAGGGAAGAGAGAGAGGCACAGAGGAAGAGGGAGGGAGATAAAGAGAGATAGATATGGAGAGAGAGAGTGTGTGTATTTGGGGGGTGAGATAGAGTGTTAGGGTCCAACCCTAACCCCTTTATTTATTTAATAAGCCCATAAGGGCCTAGTCCGAGTCATAGTTAGTTGGTTGATTCAATAAAACCTGTAAGCGGTCATGCACATTAATAATAATTGTTAGTGGTTAACTCAAATTCTAGAAAAGTGACCACAAATAGTTATAAATGTGCCTTAGTTAATAAATAAGGTGGTTAAACCATGATTATGTCAGGGGCCACGAGTATTTAGGGTTTTGGATGTCATTAGGCTATAAATAGCATTAGATAGAAGGAAAAATCATTGTTTTATATTATAATTGAGCTCTGCTCTGTTGGAAGTTTCCCCCTTGAAGAGGCAAGTGAACGTTGTATCTTGTTTATGCATAATGAAATATCTTTGTCGCTTGTCTATTTTTTGGTGATATCTATATGTCTCGGCTATCTTGTTTCGTATTTCTTGTGTTTTGGCTCATTTAACAGGTCAACTACATAACATGTGGTATAAGAGCTCTTTTTAGGGCCAACAAGACCTCTAGTTAAAAAAAAAAAAATTAGGCTAGAGACGTGTTCTGGCGTCTTTAAACCACGGGATCTGTCGTTGAGTGCATAAACCTACGGATTTAGGGAAGCATGCATGCAGGAACTACAAGAGGTGGTCACATTTGTTGGAATCCCTTGTAACCCCTGTGGGCACCCCTTCGAGTAGCAGCGCATTAGACAGAACTGCGCACAGAATGCACTTCCACGTAATCTTAGGCATACAAGAAGCCCCCTAGGAAACCCTGCAACCTAACCATAGTTCAGCCATTGGCTGCCTTGCCACTACCGTACACTAAGAACAACACTCAAGGATATTACTCGCATGTACGACAGGGTAGTTGGGTAGTATGGCTGAGGGTACGGTCGATCCTCCTTAGTTGGTGCCCTGAAAGATTGGGCCGAGTATTATTGTTGGAACCTTGCGTATATTTCAATCTGTAGCACTTGACACTCCTTGTGACCATATTTTCCCCATATATCTGAAGCTCGCTCCTATTCTCTATCCTGCTAAGATCTACTAGTTTTGATCTGCCGACGCCGTCCATCTAGCTTTCAGGGTATTCGCAACAGAGTAAAATAAGGGCTTTTGTTGCCATCGCCCAGATCTGATCCTTGCAACACAATTGACATAAACCAAACATCTAGGTCTAGCTAGTCTAGTCTAGGCCTAATTTTCGCAAGACATTTAGCAGTATCAATATTTTGGGTATTTGGCCATGGAAGTATTGATCAGCGGGGAGTAAAATTCCATTTGGAGTAAAAAAAATTAAATAATAATAATAATAACAAAATCCCAGCAAGTTGATCGTAGTGGTACCATTCACTTACTAGCCCACATTTTTTAGGCGATTCCAAATCTGGACTAGTACATGTACAAAACACGCTAGCAAGTCATGGCTGTAGAAAAGGTGAACGACAGACTAGAAAGCCTCCAAACCCAAATTTCTACACTTTTTGGCAACCTCGAGTAAGTTATTTCTCTATGGACATCCTGTAGCAAGGAAGAAACACACGGTGAATCATACGAAGAAGGTGAATCTAGGCATCACCTTCACTTTCATGGAGGGTCCCACTTTTCGGGTCAACGGGTGCCCAAGCTAGACATGTAAAAATTTGATGGCTCAAACCCAGCCATATGGTTGGCTCAAATGGACCAATAATTCCTCATTAATAATATCCATGACGAAGACACTAAAATAAAAGTGGGAGCACTTTAATTGGACCAATAAAGATGGAAATGGTGGCAATGACATCATAAATCTTACCCAAATCTGCTCACTTGGAACGTCTTTTCAAAAGCCCTTTGTGAGCATTGTGATCGGGATTCTCATTTCCTGGGATGACTCACTAAGATCCGAAAAATGGGTACTGTCAAGGACTACATAGCTAATTTTGAAAGCTTGGCCATCAGAACTAACAACTACTCAGATGCCTTTTATTTGGAGTGTTTTGTTAGTGGCCTGAAGGAAGCAATCCAAGCCCATGTCCGGATGCACCACCCCCCTACCTGGTTGGACACATGTCAAATAGACTTAGAGGTGGAAGTAGCCTGACACGCTCAGTCCAATTGCCCCACTATTTTCGCAAATCCATGTCCTACCTAGGCCATGGGCCCCACCCGAACACCGAAGCTTCAGAAGGTGTCTTTGGTAGAAATGGCCGAACGAAGGAAAGAAGAACTCTGCTACTACTGTGATGATAAGTATGCCCCACGACATAAATGAAAGGAACCAAAATTCTTCCAAATTGATGCCACTGACAACAGTACACCAAAGGAAGCCCCCAACACTAACATGGATGAGGAAGAAGCGGGTGACACTTAAATAGAGCTAGACCAGGATCTTTCAGCGTCACTAGATGAGCCAGTTATATCACTACATGCCTTGGTTGGAATTTCTTCAACCCAAACTCTTAAAATATGCAACTTCATTAAAAATAGGCCAGTAGTGTTGTTGATTGATAGCAGAAGTACTCATAACTTTGCCCATAAGCAGGTAGCGGAAGCATCCCATTGTTTTATAAGGGTTCTCTCTAATTTCCAAGTAGTGATCACTGGTGGGGGGACCATGAAATATGAGGGATGCTGTGAAAACATTAAGCTTCAAATGCGGCATTAACATCTTAAAGCACATATGTTTTCCATTGAAATGGGTGGTTGCGACATTGTCCTAGGTGTAGAATGGCTTTGCACACTCGGCCCTATCACAATGGATTTACAAGAGTTATATATGAGCTTTAAGAAGGAAGGCCACACTCATACACTGAGGGGACTCTAGGTGCGTGCTCCTACTATCATCAGCTCGCATAGAATGGAGAAGATTTTAAAAAAGGGCCATCATGGGGTGGTAGCCCAATTTAATGCCATCCAAGAAATCGACTCTACCCCTCCCCAAATTCATCCAGATATGCAACATGTCTTAGGTCACCATCAACATGTTTTTGACAAACCACGGGAACTTCCCCCTTCTCGGGGTGAGCATGATCATAGAATTCCTCTGATCCGAGGAGCTCAACCACCAAATGTTCATCCATATCAATATTCTTTTTCGCAAAAGAATGAAATTGAAAAATCATCAAGGAGCTTCTAGAAGCAGGGGTTATTCGTCCCAACACGAGCCCTTATTTATCTCTTGTAGTCATAGTTTTAAATAAGTATGGAGAATGGCACATGTGTCCTGACTTTAGGGCCCTTCACAAGCTCACTATCAAGGAAAAATTCCCTATTCCTGTGGTGGATGATTTTCTTGATGAACTCCATGGTGATAAATTCTTTACCAAGCTTGACCTCTACTCTGGCTATCATCAAATAAGCATGAAGGAAGTTGACATCCCCAAAACAACTTTTCGAACTCATGAAGGCCACTATGAATTCTTGGTCATGCCATTTGGTCTTTTTAATGTTCCATCCACTTTTCAGAGCCTCGTGAACCACCTTCTGAAACGTTATCTCAGAAAAATTTTCCTGGTATTTTTTGATGATATTCTCATCTATAGTCTCACCTGGGATAATCACTTACAACATGTTGACCAAATTCTACAATTGCTGCACAACCATACATTGTTTTTCAAACTCTCTAAGTGCTCCTTTGGAATGGAATAAGTTGAGTATTTGGGACACATTGTGGGATGCGATGGTGTACAGGTTGATCCGAAGAAGATTCAAGCGATGTAGGATTGGCCCCAACCCAAAACCTTGAAGAATTTGAGGGGATTCTTGGGTCTGACAGGTTACTATCAAAAATTCGTCAACAACTATGTATTTATTGCACGTCACCTAACTAATCTCTTGAAGAAAAATTAATTCTTATGGACTGACACCGCACAACAGGATTTCGTGGCTCTCAAACAAGCCATGTGCTCCACTCTAGTTTTGGCTCTACTTGACTTCACAAAATATTTTGTGATTGAAAGTGATGCTCCTGATATGGGCATCGGTGAAGTCTTAATGGAGGAGGGTAGACCATTAGCCTTCACTAGTCAAAAACTCAATGATAAACATCTGGGACAATCCACATATGAGAAAGAAATGACGGCCATCTTACATGCAGTCAACACTTGGAAGCCATAATTATTGGGGAGATGATTCCAAATCTGTATTGACCATCATAGTTTAAAACATTTTCTAGAGCAACGTTTATCATCACCACAACAAAATAAATGGTTGGAAAAAATGTTGGGATATGATTATGAAATCATTTACAGAAAGGGACGTGACAATGTAGTAGATGATGCCTTATCGCGACAATTTGAGGATGAAGGCACCCTTTTTTCACTCTCTCTACCCTGATCACATTGGATTGAAGACGCTCATTGGGAATGGTTTTCCCACCCCTCCCTGTCCCAGCTCATTAATAACTTGAGAGACGATCCCAATGCCTCCTCTGACTACTCTTGGCAGGATGAGGTTCTTCGTTATAAGGATCGAATAGTGCTCTCCCTAACCTCAGATCTCAAACCCCGCATCTTGGCTGAATTTCACTCTTCTCCAACAACTAGAAATTCAGGATTTCAGAAGACTTATGCGCGCGCTCACCGCTCCTTCTTTTGGACTGGCATGAAAACTGAAATTCATAATTTTGTCTCTGAATGTGATGTATATCAGCGCAATAAAGGGGAAACAATCAAGCCACCATGAACCTTACAACCATTACCCCTCCCTGCCTCAGTATGGATAGACATCTCCATGGATTTCATTACTAGCCTCCCAAAGTTTGGAGACAAATCCGTTATCATGGTGGTTTTTTATAGGATTTCCAAATATGCCTATTTTTGTGATCTACCCCACCCTTTTATGGAAACATTGGTGGCACAAATTTTCATGGACCAAATATTCAAACTACATGGAATGCTGACTTCTATTGTGTCTGACCATGACCCCACCTTCACCAGAAAATTTTGGCAGGAACTTTTCAAGCTCCAGAGCATGCAACTCCAACTCAGTACAACTTATCATCCTCAAACCGATGGTCAAATAGAGGAAGTCAACAAATGCTTTGAAACCGATCTACATTGTTTCACTTCTGACAAGCAACATCAATTGGTCCAATGGCTACCTCTAGTTGAATGTTGGTACATCAATAAAAACCATGAAGCCACCAAAATGACACCTTATGAGGTTTTATATGGACAACTTCCACCATCACCAGTGTCTTACTTGCCCGGTTATTCCAAAGTGCAGGTAATTGATCAACTCTTATAGAATTGTGTCGCCATGATCGCTCATCTCAAATATAATCTACATCAGGCACAGAAAAAAATGAAGCAACAATCCAATCAACATCGATTTGAACGATCATTTCAAGTAGGTGACCAGGTATTCCTACAACTCCCATCATATAAGCAGATCTCTCTCCAAGAAAAAGGATGCCAGAAAATCGCAGCAAAATTCTACGGGCCTTATTAGGTACTTCATTGTATCAGAGCTGTCACTTAGAAACTGGCTTTACCAACCACTTTAAAAATCCACCCAGTATTTCAGGTCTCGTCCCTCAAGAAAGTGGTGGGGAACAATTGCAGGGTCCAAACGAGTCTGCCATAATTAAATGAGGAAGGCTCACTTTGGCTCCAACCAGAACATGTCCTTGATACTCGTGAACATCATATTCTTGGCTGCACAATCAAGGAAGCACTAATAAAATGGAAAGACACCTCTCTAGAAGATGCCACATGGGAACTTGCCACTATTCTTCAACAGTTTCAGCAACTTAAGCCTTGAGGAAAAGGCTTCTTTTGATGGGGGAGGGCATGTTAAGGTCCAACCCTAACCCCTTTATTTATGTAATAATACCATAAGGGCCTAGTTCGAGTCATAATCAGTTGGTTGAGTCAATAAAGCCCGTAAGCAATTATCCACATTAATAATAAGTGTAAGTGGTTAATTCACATTCTAGAAAAGGGACCAAAATTAGTTTTAAATAGACCTTAGCTAATAAAAAAGGTGGTTAACCCATGATTATGTCAAGGACCACGAGTAGTTAGGGTTTTGGATGTCATTAGGCTATAAATAGCATTACATAGAAGGAAAAATAATTGTGTCGTATTATAATTGAGCTTTGCTATGTTGGAGGTTTCCCCCTCGAAGAGGAAAGTGAACATTGTATCTTGTTTTTGCATAATGAAGTATCTCTCTCGCTTGTCTATTTTCTGGTAATATCTATATGTATCAACTATTTTTTTTCGTATTTCTTGTGTTTTGGCTCGTCTAATAGTTCAAGTGCATAATATAGAGAGAGGGAATAAGAAAGAGACACATAGATACAAATACAAATATTATGTAGTCTTATATAATCAGCGTAGATCCATCTTAACCCATATCTTTCAAGCGTCGAGAGGGATCAAATCTCTGGAAGTGCAACCTTTCCTCAATTTTTGCACTCAAAAAAGAGGTTTGCACCTAGAGAGATTGTATCCCTCTAGGTGCTTCATAGATTTGGGTTAAGATGGATCTAGGCTAGTTAATATATGAGTAAAACATATATACATACAATAAAACATGTAAGATGGAGATATACATTATCATAGAAATTCTTAACGTGTAACTAATACCATGAACCAATACCAAAATTTTACAGTACAAAATGCCCAAAAATTATAACTCATTTCACAATAAAAATATTTTATATTTATTTTAATTTAATTTAATTATTAATATCTTTTAAATTAAATTGAAAAACAAAAAAACATAACTCCCTTTAAAATAAATCTCAACCTTTCAAAAAGATTAGAAAAACAAGTATGTTTTTAACACCTATATTTATTAAACTTCAATTTTTAAAAATAAAATGGATAATATCACTCTTTTTACTTTATTTCTTTAAGATATTATATTATTACAAGTTTGAAGTATTTAATGATTATTTTAGCTTTAAAATAAATGCAATTATTATATATAAACACACACACACACACACACACACACATATATATATATATAAACATATATATATATATATATATATATATATATATATATATATATATATATATATGTTTATATATATATATAAACATATATATATATATATATATATATATATATATATATATATATATATATATATATGTTTATATATATATATAAACATATATATATATATATATATATATATATATATATATATATATATATATATATATATATATATATATATAATTTAACTTGTTAAAATTTCTAAATTTAATAAGAAATTTTTATGTCGGAGGCGTTTTCATTGCGGGCTTGGGGTGAGCAAACACTGTTCACCCCAGCCAATAAGAATTTTTTGTTATCACCCTTCGAGCAAATTAAAATAGGACAAATGTTGGCTCTTTATACGCTTATGCCGCCGTCGTCGTTTGACTCTTTATACGCTTATGCCGCCATCGCCGTTTGACTTAACCCAATGCTCGACGCTCGCGAAGGAACTAGTCAACTGCAAAAATCTCCCCCTACTCCTCCTCACGATAACACTGGCCTTACTGTATGCACAAGGAGGAAAATAAGAATCTCGTCTTCTCTGAGGATCTATCAGCCCAAGCTCTTAAACAATCAGGAGACCGATGTGATCTCTTACAAAAAAAAAATAGATAGCTTTTGCAAGAAGGCCCAGAGCGCTGAAGCAATGGAGATATTCTCACTGTTAAAATCTTCTGAGAAGCATTGTTATCCCTAGTTCCTCTGTTTATACTCAATTCCAGATGATATTGACGGATACGTGTTGCCATAGGCTCTATGCGTCTTACCTGAACTCTCAAATCGGTTAATTCTTTGTTGCAGCGCAGCGCAATGCCAGCGTGGTCAAGAATCTGGATGATCGCTATCTGGATGCCCGTACCAATAAATTCAGAGAGGAATCCAGCATTACCCCTGATATGATTTGCTCAGAACAACAATATACACAATCCTTTTTAAACTCAACTGAATCAGTAGAAGCGAAAATATATTTGAAATTTTTCCAAAATCAAAATAGATTTGCCCTTCGCTTCACTGGACTCCTAAAGCAATACTAACAGCACATACCAAAGCCCCAAGCAACCATAAAATTGTACACAATATTTCTATCTGCTATATTACAAGCAACCTAGCTTTGTAGATTATTTTTACTGCTGTTGCAGCGTCTTCAAGAAAGCTTCATGCTATTTTTTTCGAACATTTTCTGTCACGGTTGGATCCACCATTATTTCATACAAGAACATGTTAAAAACCCCAAAGATCAATTGATTGAATATCATAATATCTTAAGATATCTACAAAATTAAAACGGAAAAATGAAGAACAAAATAACGATGTTACAAAACAAAAATATCAAGACTGCAAGATATCAAGTTATGCACAGAATTTTTGTCTGTTCTAAAGCTTCTAAGCTGTACAAAATACCAAAGAATCATCTGGCTAGAGAATATTGAACTCTCGAATTTCTCTGGAGTAGTTGAAGAACAAAAGAAGAAATTCTCTGGAGTTGTTGAAAAACAAAAGGATAAATAAATGCCGAGAAGCTGCTCAATTCTTTAAAGCTTCTGATATGATGCAAAAACAAAGGTGTTTTCCCTTTTTTTGGGAAAATAGAGCGTGAAACAGAAGAAGTATTAAAAGGATAATTACACAACTAAAGGCTGGATCAAAAAATTTAGAAACATTTGAACATAAATTTTCCAATAGATTGAAAAATTTTCATTTATGGAAAACTTACAAGTACAGTGCAAATCATCCCACAAAATGCCCCTAAATTTTGCTAAAATCGGAAGCAGTCAAGTGATACCTTCGATATCCTAACTTTTTAACCAAACAAACAAATTTTCTTTCTACCTAAAAAATAGCAAGAGTGATCAATCCACTGAAACATAAACCAAAATTTAGTTTAGCTTCTATATAGACTCTAAATTATGTTGAAAGAATACTTCATTTCTGCCAAGAAACCCTTAACTGACAATTTAAAGCAGGTTAATACTCGCTTACTTGAGACGAATTTTGTATTCCAGAAAGAAAAAGAGGAAATCCACCGAGCGCAGTTTGTATTCCAGAAAGGAAAAGAGGAAATCTACCGAGTGCATTTTGCTGTTGCGCTACCATTTTCCTCACCCACCTTCCATTTATAAAATTCGAGAGGTTATCTTCCACGACTTTTCCAAAGCTTCTCAATGCTTCTAGAGTGCTACGTGGGTCACTGAAATTTAAATAATTCAGACTCTCGCACAATTATTCAGACAAGAAATGCCCCTCAAGGACTAACAACAGGTTCCATGTGACCATGCTATCACTGTGACAATCGTCTCTGAAATGCTCCTCAAGACTCCCAATAGGTTTCATGTGACTGTGCTTTCACTACAAAACCGTCAATCTATTGACATGTGGGATTTTCCAATTGGACACGTGGCATTAAGTCTACAAATTTTACTATTTCATTTGCCACGTTGCATTCCATGTGTCAAAACCATAACCTTGTTTTTTTTTTCTCAATGGAAGTCATTCTCCACGTCCTCTTATTTTTTTGAAATTTTGCCCACTGTTTTTTTTGGGATTTTGTGGTGGCTAAGCTAGAGCCTCACATACTTCAGTTGGTCACACACGTTAACTCCGTGTGTATTAGTCACACATGCTATGTGGCTGAGGGGAAAAGTAACCTACACTGGAATCCAAAATTTACGGACTTTGATTTACGTTTTATTTTGCATTGACGTGGATTATATTTTCTTTATTGTCCGATTCGATTTATATTTAAAAAATATATTTCGAAATTAGTGAAATTTAATTATTTCTAAGTAATGATTTATATTTTCAAATCAAGTCAATTAAATATTTTATATTTATATTTTTTTAAGTATTGAAGGGAGCTCTAATTGAATGGTTTATAAGGCAGAATACTTGCTAAGGTTTTTCAAATGGGGTAGCAAGCTAAGTAGAATTGGTTGTGGGGAAAACTCCAGAATTAAACGTGCTTGAGCCAGAGCGATCTAGAATGGATATAATATTTCAAATTAAATCATATTTATGATATATGGATATTTCAACCAAAAAAAATGACAGTAAATTTATGGATTTCAAATATAATGCCGTTGCATTATCCATCTCTTCTAATAATTCATACACAACACCTTTCCTTCCCAATGCTAATGCTATCTGAAATACAATCTCCATTGCATCTGGCATTTCTGCATTGCTGTCCAATGGTCCAAGATGATATTCAGTTTCTAAACAAGAAGAAGCTACCCTCTGCAAGTCCCCTTCCTTCTGCATTTCTAGACTTTGTGCAACAAGACCCTCACTAGGAGAGGTTTCTGTAAGGGTTACAGACCACTTGTGACATACATACAATGCTTGTTTCCATATTGCTTGATACCATGGACAGAGCATAACAGATGTAATTGCTTCAACTGAATCAAGCCGCTCACTTCTTCTTTCATTGTTTGAATTGGCAATTCCCTTATTCGACATTGGTCCATGTCTAAAATTTTGAGATCATTCACCTTCAAAATATCTGGTGGCAGGAATTGTATGCCAAGGACAGAAATCCCGATGCCACAGAGATGCAAAAGGCTTAGTCCTGAAATTTTATGGGAATACAATGGGAAAGTGGTGAAGATGGTGGAAATGCGGTGCAGCCTGAGGTGGTGCTTACAGTGTAGTAGTTAAAATCAAGTTACCGATCTTCACAACAACTGGATATTCACATGGCAGGAGGATATGCTTTGTTAATTCCAGTGTGATGGTGGTAACGGAAACAGTTACATCCAGATATGTGGGAGTTCTCATGAAGAAGAGGAGCGGAAGGACTCAGGTGATAGTGAGGAACAAGTGTAAGCCTCAAAATGTCTTCACTCTGTTAAAAGTGCAGTTTCAGTAGGAATGAAGTGCCACTAATGGAGGGTAAAACTAAAGGTTTAGTTGGGAACATTCTGCCCTTCGGATCCCGTAAATGCCTTATCTTCGTCATTTTTTAACACGTTCGATGGTCCAACACAGTGCCTCGGTTCCCGTCAACAATTGCAAGGGAATTATTATCTGGCCATTCTCTAATTCGCAGACATATTTTCAAACCCAAAGCCATCCGAATGTCTGTTTGTTTTTAATACTTTTACAACGCTGAGAGCTTATGTTAATTTCTAGACAGAGGAGTCACTTTGGTTGACATCGCGAATGTCGTATATATTTGGGATTGTTGGTATCGTTTCGTAATATTAGTGGAAATATTTTGAGTTTCAAGTCCTTCGGTTTCTTGATTTTTAGGATTCAAAACTTCCACCTTGTTCTTCAATTTTAGCATTGAAAACCACTGTCCATGTTTTAGAATCCTTTCCTTCTCATGATACGTATGGTTCTTATATAGTCATTGCATTTGTGCTCTACTCCAAGTGACCTTCTCCTAGATCTCTGCTATTGCAATTTTTGGGACTGTGGATCATTTAAAACTATGCCCATAGCTTCCAAATGGACTGAAATTTCGGCATGAAGGTGATATGGTTTGTAACTTTGTATCATCACCGTGAGGTCTCCTTACCGAACTGCTCAGATTTTGCTTTGCCAATATTGTGATTGGGAGGGAGCTCACACATATTCAAGGCTCTATCACATATTGACAATTGTATCATCTTCGTTCTCTAGATTGGGGCCATTCCAACTGTCACAAAACTTTGATACATCAGAATTTTCGATACCCTTTCTTCATTTGCTATGTCAAGCTTTATGAACTTGTTTAAATGCAAACCCTTGCTTTCCATGGATGCTAACATAAGGGCTTGAGTAACATTAGCTCGATCTTGAAAGATGCCTAAATGCAATTCCTATCACCAAGTATTCAGATTCATACCCTACTCTTCAAACACGTTATTGAGAACCAAGGAGGAAAGGTTTTCAATTTGCACTTTGCCTAGTAGGTCTACTATGAGGTTGGAGATGTCCTCAACATATATTTCATAAAATTGCTCTTCTCCTTCCCTGAGCTCAGAGATGTATGTCTCATTGTCAACCTGCACTTCCTTATATGTGCTTTCATCAGCAAGGGCTTCCAAATGATCTCTCAGAACTCCAATTGCTCCTTGTAGGAAATTTTCAACAAAGAAAGGGGTCTTCTTGTTCACTTCTGAAATGTCCTAATCCATATTCTTGGCATCACCAACTTCATTGATGGGGAAATTAGAGTTATTTCGCTCAACTTTTGTGTGCAAATCCGCCCTTGGAGCAGCAGATACATCATTCGTTTGTATTAGGAAATAGGCACCCTTACAATCATCACCAGGGTTGGCACCAAAATGTATCCCTATAGGTCTGTCCTCAAAATAAATCTTGAAATATAATTTAGAGCTGCCAACATTTCTCTTATATTCATCTTCCACGGGACCAGGACTAAAATCTATCACATGAAGTTTGTCAAGAAATACCCCTCAGACAGATGATGATGTGCAGTCCGTTGCTGAACGTGGATTGGGTAGAGGCAGAGGCAGCAACAAAGGTAGGGGTTTAAGTAGGGTTACTTTTGCTTTGCTATTTTGGAAATAAATCAGACTGATAGAAGTACAAATTTGCCTGTACGTGGTCAAAATAAATTGCAGGGCAATAGTGGTGTGTTTGATTGACAACCATTTTTGTATCCTTCTACTCAAATAGGTCAATGAGCCTCACTAATGCGAGCTCAAGTAATGTTTGCTCAACAAATTATCAAGGCCTTTTCCTCTTATTAATAGCACAACATAATTCATGTCTCCTTTCGGCGTTCCCTTGCACCTCCCGGTGCAATTGCTAATATTATTTTTTATTAAGTTATTTATTTATTTCTTTATGTTAATAAAAGTTGTATATATCTATCACTCGGCTTTAGTTTTTCGTTGTATTTATGAATTATCAAGGTTACAAAAGACTTTTACCTAACTAGTCTTGAATATGGTTTTTTAGGTTGCATTCAGAGGCTATCAAGTTCGTTGAGATTTTTACATGGTTTTAGTGGTAATTTTTCTTTCCATCGCGTGAAGGATAAACCACCTTAAATACAATTTTCATCGCATTCTTAGATGGTCAAAGTCATTCAAGATTTTTCTGGGTTTTAATTGGATGCTCTGCAATCTCCTCCGCAACAGGCCAGTGTCCATCTTGGTCTTTGTGGCGCCAGCTAAGCGTACCCGGGTCACTTCTTGCATGGCCTTTTTTTATGTTTGTTCTCTCCACAGATGTTCTCTCCACACGAGGTTGCTCAAACGGTGACTATGACTCTCATCACTTCTTTGTTTTACTTCTGGTATTGTCTCTTTTAAATGATGTAACAGTTTCAAACTGTGAATTTTTGAACTTTTGGTTTTCCCTTTCACGGCCAGATAACCACCCTCTTGATCATCTCGGAGACGCCACATAGGGGATGGCATCTCCAGTTTTTTTTTGTTTTTTTTTTTTTTGTCTTTTTTTTGGGTTATTCTATCTCCTTTCACTTTTTGAACTTATGTCGATGGTCGATTTCTAAAATATTTGGCAATGCGTCCATGTCCATGTCTGTCTGATTGCCAACTGATTGCCAAATATTGGCAGAATCAGTAGTTGGACATTAAAAAAGGTCCACTTTCACCCATTAATATAGTATGAGTTTTTTGTCAACCAAAAAGTTAAAAAAAAATAACTATAAAATATTAAATTTGCTAATATATTTTGAAATATATTGAAATATATAAAATAATTTGAGAGTTAATAGTGTGCATAGAGATTTTCAAATTTTATGAGAAGACTTGAGAATAGAAATTAATTTTGAGAGAATTACAAAAATATAAAAATATAATATACATCCAACTATACAAACTTGACTTAAATCCAACTATGTACATCCAAACATACATATACATACACAATAATTAATATTTTGTAATTATTTAAATCCAACACGATACACTTAAATATACAAAACATTTACTGCATTCACATAAAGAAAACATACAGCTATAAAGTACTCTAATGCATGCAGTGTGCAGACATATAACAATTGCAACTACCATGTGGATTGTGCCTGCCATTTACTTTATTGTCAAAACATTAACATAAACACTTTTTCCATGAAATTATCTTTACCCTCTCGGAAATACTATATCAAGCCAAACATACTGTAAATTTAATGGTACGAAACTCCACACTTTGGTCGCTGAGATGAGCGAAAGTGAAAGGTAAGCAGACGCTTTAAAGGAAATAGATGCTCAACGCTTTAAAGGTGAGCATTTTCTGTCTTTCTGAAAATGCAGCAGACGTTTCATAGTGTTGTTCGAAGATCTTGCATTTGTTAGTACATTGTTTGCGTGGATATTTTGTTCGTTGCACTGAGGCCACGTAAGTATGTAAGAGGTACGAAATTATTAATGCCAATTCTCCCTTTTTTGTGCAGACGAGCGCCATATCCGCTATCCATCTGACTTGTGGAGCCTGCAATGGCGGACTGCAGAGCTTATCTATTATATAGATTCTCTTTAAATGTGTGCGGTTAGTTTATGGTTTCACTATTCATGGTTTAGCTAAAGGTTGAGCATTGAAACTTTGATATATCTCCAACATGAGCATTACTTTGACATATCTTTGGAGAGTAATCTTTAAAAAAGCCCGTAAGTTAAGAAATAATGACAATTTATGTAAGATTATAATAAAATCTAGCAATTTAAAAAAAAATTCTAGTTTATTGAAATTTCAGAATTTTGAGTGTTTTATATATATATATATATATATATATATATATATATATATATATTATAGATTTTGAGTATCTTACAAGAAATTTTTGATGAGATTGAATCCATTTCTACTATAAAAAAATAATAATTCAACTACCAAAAATGAAAAGTGAAATGGTTTTTCAAGCCACACATAAAACTGCAAACTGAGAAAGAGATTGATTAAGTAGTGTTTAAAACTTTCACCCTTTCAGAAGATTTCTCCATAGAGCGGTCGTTAGCTCTGTTGTAACATGTGAAAGATTGTTTCATGTTGTTATTTCAAGATCTATCATGATTCCGTGGCATCAAAAGGATTTATTTCATCCATAATCTCAATCACTTTGAAGTCAACCAAGCTATTGTATTTGTTGATGTTGACCTAGACATCTGCTAGTCTATTGATACGAAATATCCCGTATTGTTTGACTAGTCATCGTTCTATTGACGACCATGTGAGTTTCGAATTACCCATCAATTCCTATGAAATATATTTGATCCTAGATCTAATAATATGTTATACATGTCATAATTTCAATCTTCACATTAAACTAGAATCCCTAACTCGTGCTCTTCCTACGCAACACTTGCTTCAATATTTCTGTGCGCAATGGTCAATAAATGTGTGCAGTTTCTCAAGTGCGTGCTCTTCCTTCATCAAGTCTAACAACTTTTAAGAAAATTTTGAATGGGGACTACCTCTCTTGGAGCCACTTCTCGTGAAGGTTCGTCATAGATTTCTCGTGAAGGTTCGTCATAGATAAGCGAAGGTTGAAAATAAATTGGTTTTCTCTGCATATGTAATGTCGAGCTCAATATACCTCATTCAACTACTATGAAATATTTCCTTGCCTCCTTATATTTATGTCTTTCTATGATAGTATTGAATTTCGGAGGAGGTTCCATGGCCTTCTGAAGCCACTGGTGAGGTTTCTTTTGTGGATTCACAAGATCCATGCATGTTCTTGTTCCTCATCTCATTACCATGCACACATGGTGAAGTTGCATCGCGTTTTAGTTGTGACCATCAAAATTTTTGACCCTTGTTTCTCCTGCCACTTTGCTAATAGTTGTGAGCAATATTCTGTTGCATGGTTTAACTATCTGCAATATGTACAAGTAGAGCAGTGGTTTTGACAATCTCGGGCCATATGCTCTATTTGTCTATAGTTGTAGCATATAACAAGTCCTCTTCCATACCCATAACCTCCTCGTCTTCTTGTAAGTGGGCCTTGTCCCCTTCCAAAATGGCCTTATCCTCTGGATGGTGCATGATAGCCTCTCGTTTAATATGTTTGTGCACCACCGTCACCTCCTTAGGTTTCCTGCACTTGATACACATCAAACATCCTTTCGCGCATAAGTCTAGTGCACAAAATGAGTGAATATCATGTCCGATGGATTTACAAAAGTCGCAGAACACGGTCCATACAAAAAAATGATATTTATGTATCATGGGGCATGTTGTAGGCAAGTGACCCCATGTAAAATTATTAGAGCACAAATATCTATCTCGCTGAAGAATAATTGCACAAACTTGAGAGAATTGAAAAAAAAAAATGGAATTGAGAATGAATTTGATTCATCAATATTAGTTTGAGAATCAATATATAAAGAAACTAAGTTAATCTTAGTTGGACATACAATAACTATGGTAATTAAAGCTAATTGAAGATAAGCTTTCTTTATGTTTTGTTAATGTGCACATGCACCACATGAGTTAACTAACTAAAGCCAAGTGCACACCATATGTAAGCACTAGAATTAACTAACTAAAGCCAAGTGCACACCATATGTAAGCACTCGAGTTAAATAGCTAAAGACAAGTGCACATCACATGTAAGCACTCGATTTAACGAGCTAAAGACAAGTGCACATCACATGCTATAACTAGAGTTGAAATAAGGCTAATTAAGGTTAACTATGTGCATGTACACCAACACCCCCCTTAAGCATAACTTAGGTGAGTGTGTTGCAAAATGAATGAGTCCCGACAATAGGGAAATTTTAGGTACCCATATATAATGCATGGAAAGAGGAAAGAGGGAAAACCCAGTGGGAAGAAAAATCCCCCCTCAAAACATAATGCAAAAGGTAGAGAAAAGACAATTGCTAGGCAGTCATGTCCTTCACCCTAAGATGATCTCGCAGAAATTGAAACTTTTGCTCAGTGAAAGTCTTGGTGAAGATATCAACAATCTTCTCGCAACTAGGACGGTACTGAAGATCGATGATCCCATCATGGATCTGGAGAAATAAGCTTCATTTTTGGAAGTAGCGGTATCAACTCCCATGTTTGGATCAAGGACCAGATTTCCTTATACATGGTTGCATGCCAATATGGATTCCCTGCAACTTCGTCATGCATTTGACGATTAGATCCATGTACCCTATATGCATGCATGGGAATGGTTGTCTCTAGGGATGCATGCATGTGCATGTGTGGCTTCAGAGATGCTTGTATGGATGCATGCATGCGCATACATGGTGTTATAAATTACTCCTTAGATGCATGCATGGGCATGCATGTCTCTGCCACTGAGAGTGCATGTGGGGCATCATTAAATTGAGACCTGGTTAGATATCCATCATCAACATCATCAATAGTAGAGGAATCAAATTCCTCTTCTATGTTTTTGAAAGTAGTGTCTTTGTCACTAGCAGAGGAAGATATTTCCTCATGTGCAATGTCTTCGTTATTGGACAAGATAAAATTCTCATCTCCAAAAGGCTCATTAACAATCGAAAATGCATAGTTTTCTTGTTCAACACTGTCACTAAGAATATTTCTCCACATTATTAGAGTCTTCACTACTTTCATGACTGCTATAATAAGTAGATTTATTTGCCTCCAAATGATCTTCTTCTAGATCATTTTCATCACCATATAATCCTTTCAATGTAGTTCAGATTTCATGTGGTGATTCAAGATTTCTGATCTCATAAAGAATATCACGAGATACAAATAAACACAATCTTCCATAAGCCATATCAGATCTATTAAGCCAATATGATTTCTTATCCTATGACAATGGTTATATCTCAATTCCATGACTATTTGGTACAAGTCTTTGCTCCTAAGATGAAGCAAAATCATTGGCTTCCATTCATAGTAATTGTATGGAGTCAGAATAGTGGAAGTTGGGAATTCCATTCTTTCACTTTGTGGTTGTAGCAACAATTGTGACAATTATTTAATATTTTGATCCGCAAATCAAATCTCTAAACAATTTCCAATTCTTTGATCTTCAAACCTGCAAAATATTATTCATGCACCTTCTCCAAGCCCCTGTAGCTTTGATACCATGTAAAATTATTAGAGCAAAAATACAGATCTAGCTGAAGAATAATTGCACAAACTTGTGAGAATTGAAAAAGAAAAATTGGAATTGAGAATGAATTTGATTCATCAATATTAGGTTGAGAATCAATATATAAAGCAACTAAGTTAAGCTTAGTTGCACATGCAATAACTATGGATAATTAAAGCTAGCTGAAGCTAAATGTTCTTTATGTTTTGTTAATGTGCACATGCACCACATCCAAGCACTAGAGTTAACTAACTAAAGCCAAGTGCACACCATGTGTAAGCACTCGAGTTAACTTGCTAAAGACAAGTGCATATCACATGTAAGCACTCTATTTAACTAGCTAATGACAAGTGCACATCACATGCAATAACTAAAGTTGAAATAATTCTAATTAAGGCTAACTATGTGCATGTACACCAACACCCCATACTTGAAAATTTTCACACCACATACCTCTCTCTTGGGCTAACATATTTTCTATTCCTGTGACCATGAAGTTTGTTACTATCGTTCACTCATTCTGTTGGTGACCTTCTCTTCTGTATATGTTTCACCACACGTCCTCGCATTTTTCCTTTCCCTTCGCTAGGTATTTTAATTGCAAGGTGAGAGTAGCCATTTGTGACTGCACTTGTGCCATACTAGCACTTCTTTCTCAACCTGTAGGTGTAACTTCTAATCACATTTCTATTTCCAATGCTTTGGTATAGGAGGTTACATTTTGTTGTGTGAGTGGAATTCTAATGTGTGGTAATAATGTTGTTATAAATCATTGCCATTGCTATGCATTGGGAATATGGAATGCCAATCAATCCATTAATATGAAATCACTATTTATAGTGATATACATATTCACTAGTATTCTGCTTTATAACCTTAATATCCATGATGCATTGTGACTCGAACTTTGGCTTCTGGAACTCCTTCAACAACACCTGCTTAATATCTATCAATGTCCTAGGTTATCTTGGGGCATTATAGACTTATACTTCATATACCACGCTAACACATGATCCCAAAAGGTTGCTTCTAATTTTCATCTGCTCATTTCGAATATACTTAACTTCCCATACTGCCTCACAGAAAAACCAATGCTGTTCATGGTTCTTTGTCCTAGTTCCATGGAAAAAATGAAATCTAAATGTAGAATCAACACCAACCATTGTTTGTTGTCCGATGTTTTCTTCTTCAAAATTCAAATTCTCTGGCAAGGGTGGGGTAAATTCTACCACTTCTCCTACTAGTACTTTCTATTCTCCTCCTATAGTCTCTTCTTCTCCTTCCATAAATTCTCAATATCCAACTATCATATATTAAACTTTGTTTTAATTTTATATATTAAAAAAGATTTGAAAAGATTATATATATATATATTATTTTAAAAACATTTAAAAAATAATAATTCAATTTTATTATAATTTAATATTTAAATATGATAAACTCAAATACTTTTCTTAATACTTTTAAAGAAAAATTATATATATTTAAAGATTTTTTCAAATTGATATTATTATTAAAAACTTTTTTGTGTGGGGTAAATATTTTATTTCATTCTAAATTGAAATGTACATAGAGGAATTGAATATCTTAGGGAAATATTTCACTAGGAAGACTGAACCATAACCAAAAGTGCACTCTTCGTAGAGAGGTATAGGATATCAAAATGTCCAAAAATATTAAAGGGGTGAGATAAGAATTAAAAAACATGCTAGATAGGCCATCAAGACAAATTGTAAGATAAAAATTCAAAATAATATGGAGCATAACATAAGCTAGGTAGATGGATCAGAGTTTGTGACAACAAACTTAATTAGGTATTCATTGTTTTTAGGGTTGTTTCTAGTTGGAGGAGGGATACCCAAGTGTCACTCAGTGCAGTCAAAGCACTCGTCCAGGTCCCTCAAGTAGCATTGTAGATGCTCTAAGGAGTGAAGGATTTCAATTCTATGCTCGAAATGGTCCCTTTGAATATGGTCAAGGAAAAACTTCAAATACTAGTATAAGTCGATAATGTACATGTATTGGTTGAAGTGGCCTCATGTGTTCAAAATCCAACACCCAGTCATCCAACTCACCGAGAACCTCACTGTTTGAAATTTGTTATTGTGCAAAGGCTCCCTCTTGTTCCATGCTACTTATGTCTTCTTAGATGGGTCCTAGGGTGAGGTCCCAAACCTGGCGATTGTTTCTTCCAGGAAATTTTGGGCATGAGAGTAACCTCGAGAATCTTACTCCTAAAAATAAGACACCCCCTTGAAAAACACATGTACATTGAGAGCGCATGGTGAAGGCCACTAAAATGAGACATCAAGGAGTGCCTTAACAAAGTACCTGATCACCGTCTATCCAAGACCCCGTGGACAAAATTTAATATTTTTTATTTATAGAAATTTATTATATTATTTTTACAATAAAGTTTTTTATTTATACCAAATTTAAATAAAAACAAAATATAAGTGGCTTACTGTTGGCCCTCGTTCTTTATCCAATTTTGCTTAATTGAATACACTTTATTACCATGCTATCCATCCATATAACATCTATATTCACTTTATTTTGACCAATTAATGCATATCAAGGTATATAAAATAATTTTTTCAAATTTTAGAAGTTTTTATAAAAATCGAATTTTAAGTGCATTTTTGGACTAGATCGGAAATTCCCGTAATGGCTTCATTGATGTCATACTTGCAGGCCACCTGGGCTTGAGATGAATACATTTCTAGAAAGCTTGGAACTAATATTGGATGTACACCTATTGGTTCGGTCAAAACGAGCTTAAACAGGCCCGGTCAAAGGCGGTCAAACATGACCTGTTTTTATAGAAATCCCTAGGAAATAGGTCAAATTTAGCATTTCATGGGATTTTCCAGATTTTGAGAAATTATATGGATGAGCTCGACCTGAATAGATAGGATAAGGATAGCCATGGCTGTAGGAGAAATTTTATATGAGTTTGTTTCATATTTTATCTATTTAAACCTAAGACATTGAAGGCATTCATATGTAGAATTTGTGCCACTTGACTTTGATATTTTTGAAACTTTGGGAGATATTTGAAATACATGCTCTATTTCATTTTTTTTTGTTATATATGGTGAATTATTGACCGAGTTTCAGTAGCTGAAAGAACTTACAGTGTGCGAGGCAAGGGTGGAGGGCCCCAACAACGAGTTAAGTGCACTTTCTGGTTAATTTAGTTGCAATTTCCTGAACTAGTTTTATTTCATGCTTAATCAATTAATTAGATGTATGATGATATGTTATGATTTCTGATGAATATTAATATAATTTCTATTCTGCATATGAAGAGTCAAATCAGGGTTTAAGTTAAACACTTCTTCTATCTGATCAAAGACTAGAAACTAGAATTCATCTTTCTTGCTTTTAAGTGATTTTCTAAATTTCCAGTTTTCTAACAATGACATTAATGATGAATGAATTTGTAATGAAGGAAAACAATGACCTCCGCAATTAAGAGCCTCTTATATTATTCTTTTATGCATATTGAGCTATTGTTTATTAGTGGTTTTTATTTCTGTTCATGAAGTAGTATTGTAGAGAAAGACAAACAAGTTCTCCTAAGTTAAGAGCTTATTCTTCTGCTTATTACATAATTGAATTAGAATTATTTAGTTAAGTTTTATATTTGCAATATGCATTTCCTTTAATTTCAATAATTCATCTTCTAAACTTGACTATAGTTGAAATCCATATATTTTGGAGATGCTTCTAAGTTCTACAAGCCCAGATTGATAATTAAATACTTGCGTTAGTTTACCTAGTAAACAACCCAACACTTACTATATACCAATAAATAAAATAAGAACGGAGTCTATTAGTGCTTCAAAATATAAAAATAAAAATTAATACACACACACACACACACACATTGTTAACATCCATCATGTCACTTGTGAGACTTTAATCTAGTTGGGGAGGATTATATTACTTCCTCCCATAGTAAAGCTATATAAAATACATGGACATGACACTACAAGGAAAAGACCCTCTAGTGGATGTTTTTGAGGAAACCCTTATAAAAATACCCTAGACATCCGTTTGTAGCGAAGGTTACTAGAGGAGGTTGGCGGGTGGAGGTTGTTGCAGATTTTTTCCTCTTGTGCACTTATCATCCTAAACCGCACCAGTGCGTTCAACTAGAGAAAGCACCAGTGCGCAAAAAAAATTCGCACAACGGGACACCATGCGCTTCGTACAATCCTGCCCAGTGCGTCTTATTACCATAGCGCACCGGTGCTTTACAAATATTTCGCACAGGTGCATCATAAAAACCCGCATCAAAATTGAAACAGCGCCACTGCACCTATAAAAAATCGCGCACTGGAACAAGGTTAAATAAAAAAAATTATGGCCAAAAAACCAATTTTTCACTTTTCAGTGCTCTAGAGCTCTTAAGCACTAATGCAACTTTTCCTTTTCTGAGGTGCTCTGAAATCGGTGCTCCCATTGTACGCACTGCTGTTGTGCATTTCCCACCATCTCCATTTTGAATTTTGCAAAACGGTGGGAAAATTTAGTTTTGCAAATTCTACAGCGAATATGCCTCCTTGATGGCCAAATGTACAGGTATTTTTCTTGTCTTTCCATAATTAAGCCTTTTAGCAGATTAGAATTGTAAATTAGCTTAAAATTAACCTTAAAAATAAAAATAAAAAAATCCCGCGTGATGTGCTTGAGCCATTCTTCTCGCATCGGTTCGTGGTGCTGCTTGTAAATTTACAAGCCGCACCGCCAACAGTGCTAATGGTATCCGCACCAGTTCTGGGGCGGTACCTAAAGGCGAACTGGGCTTTTTTAATATTTAAAAAAAGTGTGGTGTGGTTGGTTACCTAGCCATACCATTGACCATGTCAAATAGCGGTAATGCGTTGCATTCACGAAAATATCCACCTCGGTGCAAATAATTTTATCAGTACACCACATTCTGGCATTTTGACTTATTCAACGGTGTGGTTTGGTTAAAGACCGCACCATTGACTATGTACTGATATCAGGACGACGATGTACTGACCAAACTATATGCCTTGGGGCATATAGTTTGGTCAGTGCACCGCCCTCCCGACACTGGTCTATAGTCAATGGTGTGGGCTGTTATACCACTGCACCGTTGACTTTGGAACAATGCCAGGAGGGCAGTGTGCTTAAAATTTTCAGGTGCATGGCCTAATGAGCTCCATTATTTGACATATTTGGAGGGGTTAATAGTCACCTTTTTGCCTTCTTGGATCTCTTTTTCTTGCATTTTTATTATTATTTGGGTTTATGATGCTAGTATAGGTGATGATTAAGGCTAACATACTCTGAGTGCCTAATATAAGGTTGAGTGTAGAGAATCATGATTTATTAAGCATTTTTATAAAGATTTTATCACAAAGACTTGGAGGAGACGACAAGGATAAATTATAGGAGGATTGTCCACCCTCAAAGGCAGCCGAAGGATCCCAAAGATTCTCTCCAGCAATTCAAATTCCACAAGTAGCTGAAGGATACCCAAGGATTCTCTCCAGCAATTCGAATTCTAGAGGCATCCGAGCAACTCAAAGAGGAGGGCACTCAGTCTTGGGTTACTTGGAGTCCAGTGGACTCAATCACCATTTTTTAGGGATTTGTTGGTAGCTGACCTATAGAATAAATATAGCAAAGCTAGAGCTAGGAAGGGGGAGTCTATCCTAGTCTCGCTTCCATTCAGAATTATTGTTTTGAACTATTGAAGATTTTTTTTTATTCAGGGATCGAAACTTTCAGAGATGTATGCAATTATTCTTTTATTAAATGAGCAGACTGATTCCATTTGATTGATTAAAGTTCAGAGCGCTAGGCTCGTAGGTTAGGGCCCAATCCATGTGCCTCAGCTTCTCTGTTGTTATTATCTTTTCCTTTCTATCATTTAGCTCGTTTTTCCTCTGTAATTTAAGTTAGATCTTCTTTTGATAAGTTTCATTGCTATTTAAATTTTGTGTTGTTATAGTTTTAATTGCTTATGCATAGTGAAATAGAGGAAAAATTCCAAAACTATGGTCAAGTCTCCCCCCTCTCATCTTTGTTAATAGAGTTTGAGTAGGGGCAGACCTTCCCACAGGCCAAAATTGCTTTTTGTTCGAGTTTGTGGAAGAATTTGTATTACCAAGTCCAAGCTTTTCCTTCACTATTTCATCCCACATTTCTATCTGTTTTCTGTAAATGAATCTGCTGGTATGCTTCACTTATGAGCACTGCTTTTACACTTCCATTTCCCTCCTTTACTTCTCACCTTAGCATTGCACTTACCTTCTTTCGAACACCCTTAAGATTTTCAACCTTACTTCTATGTTTTTTTCCGTTCACGGCCGCCTTCCTTTTTACGAAAAACACATGAAAAAGCATACAAATCCACCGAAAACCCAACCTATGCCTTTTCTCCTCAAAACTCCTACCACTGTATGTCATGCTTTGCAATCACAACATTTAACAATTACCTTAACACTTATCCCCCATTCATTGCGAAATCACAAATCACACTTTGCACCAGTTACCTTCTACTGTTAACACTCACCGCTCATTCTTTGCGATTGTGAAATCACAAATTGCAACTCTTAACTTTTTCCACTGCCACGTCATCCCCATTGCACATCGCATCCTGTAGAGCTTACCGCATCGCAAATTACATCCCGCAGAACTTACACTAGTACAAAATGAGACATTACTGACTACACTACTAAAAAAGGCAGTCACCACAATTATTTTAAGTGAATTATTACTAAATTTGAGCAATTTTAAGTGACCCAACTAAAAATTACTAACTTAAATTACTAATTTAGTCTAGGGATAAAATATAGGACTAGATATTAAGTGACCCAACTAAAAGAAACTAACTTAAATGACTAATTTAGTCTAGGACTAAAATATATGACTAAATAATAAGTGACAAAATTAAAAAGGATTAACATAAAAAACTATTGTAGTCCAAGAATAAAACTATGACCAAATTCCAAGTATGTTGATTTAAACTTGGTAAATTAATATAAATAAATTACTCTAAGACCATATTATTCTATAAATAATTCTACATATACATGCATTACAAAAATGTGCACAAATTCTAATAGCGCATTCACATTCTTAGAATGTGCACACAATATTATTAGAAAACCATACATGCTAACAATTCTTGTGGCCCTTTATGTATAATAACATGCCATTTCTGCCATATCCAATTTGAAATGTGAATATCCCTTAGAGAGTATCTATGTGATTGTTTCAAGGTTACTTCATGTTCCTTGAACTCTAGAAGATTTATTTAGGTCTTAATGCCCTCTTTTCTCCTCCCCTAGACATAGTACATTCCCAAAGACCCATTATTATCATGTAAGCCATACCAATGGTGACAAATATACCCTAGAGAGGTTAAATATCCCCTAGAAATGTCCTGTGTGGTAATTCAAATAATTGTTCAAGAATATTGATCATGGGAAGATTTAAATATGACCTAAGAACCTTATAAGATCCTTCCTTTACTATGGTTAGGCCCCAAGTGTCATACATGGTGCAAAAAACCTCCTAATGATATTTATCCCAAACTTAGAGGCCTGAAGACCCATCCATGGAACACAAAACCTTAAAATAGAACCCATAACACACCTAAAGGTTAGATATATCTTAGGTAGGATATGTGTGGTGGTTTGATGCTGTATTCACATCCATTGAACTAGAAAAATTTGCTTTAGGGACTAAGGATCTTCTTTTCCTTCCTTATCCATCATAGAGGCCATAAAACCCATCTTATTATGCAAAATATACTAATTGTTCTGATATTCCCATTCCAATATCTTGTTCATGGACATTAAACATGAGAAAGACTTGTTTTAGGGCTAAGGTCCTTTTTCATTTTTTGGCCAAGATATAAGCCCTAACTCCCATATATATGATGTGGAAAACCTCATAATGGAAACCTTATCCTAGATATGGGTCTAAAATCCCTCAAATATGATCATTTATATTGTTCTTTATAGTATCTTTCATTCAATAAGAGCCAAAGAAGTTTCATTTTGGGCTTGAGGCCATTTTTTCATCCCTTTTCTATTGTACAATCCCAAGACCCATTCTTACTATGTAAAACATACTAATGACACTAAATATACCCAATAGAGGTCGTGTGTGGTTATTTGAGAACCACTTCACAAAATAATCATATATTCAAATAAGGCATAAACCCCTTATGTTCCTATTTTAACCAAGTTTACACTTGTAATAATCATATATGATTTGAAAGCCTCATATTTTCATTAAGGTCCAATGATGAGGCTCCAAGACCCAATCATCATGTTAAAATCCTTTGAATGGTAGACACATCCCTCCTAGCAGCCAAAAAATATCCCTTAGATAATATAATTAATGTGGTGGTTTGAAGCCTCTTTAATGGCCACTAATTATTTAGGACTTAAGTCCCTTTACTTAATTTCCTTCCTTGGCCATAGTAAAGGTCATGTGACCCATTATTGTTATGCATAACATACTAAATGCCCGTATTCCCAAATAGAGGTCTTATTAATTGTAATTAAGCTTGGCAAAAAGATTAATTTAGGACTAAGGCCCTTGTTTTCCTCTCCAAACCATAACGTAGACACTAACTCCCATAAGTGGTGAGAAATACCTCCTATGGTGCCCATATCCCGACTTAAGACTAGATATACATTAAGGAATATCTATGTGGTTTTTAATTCTATCTCATAGCCCTTGAGACTAAAAATCTTCTTATAAGGCATAAATACCTTGTTTACCTCCTATGCCCATGGTACATTCCTTGACTCCTATAGATGGTGTGAAAAAAATATTATTGGAGTTTGTATACCATATATCTCTAAGATAATTTAGAGAGGATCTAAGTGGTTATTAAATTCCAAAATCATGGCCCTTGAGAATGAGAAGCTTCATTTTAGAAGTAATGGCCTTTTCCTCCTTCCCTCACACTAATTATAATTATGCAAAGAATAGTAATGGTGCCCATATTCCTATTCTAAGGCCCTTTTCATGTCCATTTGTAAAGGATTTTTGAGTTATTCCTAGTGTGAAAAATGTAGTAATGTTGTGAAAATATTAGTAAGATAAAGGCCCCAATAAAAATACTTCCATTGGTCATAACCTCTCATAATTCTAAATCTAGGAAATTGGCCTCATTTTGATAGGTCAAAGCTTAGTTCAAGAAAATAATAATCGGCAACCCTTTAGGAGGGGGCATGTTATCATACCTTTCCATGTATATGTTGAAACAAGAAGAAACCTTAGACATGAATTTAATGTTGAGCCTTTTAATTTATCTCAATACATGAGAAATGGTGGCAACATAAACAACTAGAGCTTTAAAAATGTTATACTCTTAGACTCATAAATATCATTACATAGGACCACTAATTACGAGTGGCTAAATTGGCCCATGTTATGGTAAATTATCTACATTTAAACCAAATCAAAATTTCGACAAAATTTTGGCGCTAAAATCTCAAAATTTATTCCACCTTAATTAATTTTTTCATTTAGAAACATGGCATACCTGGAGGCATATTTAGATTCCCATGGCATTGGTTATCTTGAGATGCTACTGTTGGACCCAACAACACATTCAAGGATTTCAGTCCTCAAATTCCATTTATGTATCACTCCATCCCACCCTTGTCATTCTTCAAAACTCCCATCTGATGCTCATTCATATCTACATGCATAGACTCCACCAATAACTTGTAAAGGTATGGATATTTCTTTCCATTATGTGTTTGATATTTTTGTACTATAATGGTATAAATGATGGGTGGAAAGAAATTTCATTTGTTTTTTTTTCTATTGAATAAATGATCCAGGTGGATATTGGTGGCCACTCGCCTATTCCACTTGGGCCCCACCATTGTCTCTTTCAGTTTTTTAGTTTCAGCATAACTTACTATTTTTAGCAGTTTTTCGGGTCCTGAACTTCCGGAGCCGTTTTATGGCCCTAAACGACATTTTTTGGACATCGCGCCTCCAGCAAATATCATTCTATTTTGGAATGATATTTGTGGCGAAATTTGTATTCCTCAGATAGAGCTTTCTAATGATGTATCATGTGCGTCAAACGGAGATAGTATGCCAAAGTTACGTCCCTGGGAAGTTGAAACACCAATTTACCTAAACGGGGCCCATAGTTTTGGCGCTTCATCTCCTAGGGTTAGGTTTTTGGATGTTTAGGGTTCTGCGTTGTTTCTCAATAATAAATAGGCCCTCAAGCCTCATTGTAACACAGTTCAGAGGCCAGTAGCCACCACATCTCTTCTCAGAGATAGCTACCAACGCCCTAGCTAGTTTGATTTCCATTCTGTCTGTAAGAAAATTTCAGCTCTTTGATATTAATGAAATGAAGTGTTATTTCCGATGCATCTCTGTATTTATGGTTATATGTTTATTCTGTTGCATTCCTGCATAAATCCGGATCAGTGGTATCAGAGCGGTCAGAGCGGTCTTCTTTTTCTCGATCCTTCTTTGCATGTCCCCAACGAGGTCGGGGTATAAGGAGCTAGGGCTTGATCTGGTGGAACCTTTGCAAGATCAGCCTCGCAAACCTCGACAAAAGCCCATGGGGGACGAAAATAGAGATGAGGGAGTAGGAGATCCTATCAAAATATTGCTCGAGGAGGCCCTCGAAAAACAAAGGAACGCGATGATGGATAACTTTGCTCAGATCCTTCAGCGGTTGCCCACCGGCGGCGCATCTGCATCCAGCAGCCACTCTGGAGGTGCGACTCCTTTTAAGGTACAAGTAAATTTTGACATTCCCATATTTGAGGGTCAAATAGACGTAGATTCCGTAGATAGATGGTTGAATCTATTAGAAGGATATTTCTCTGTTCATGACTTTTCAGACCGAGAGAAGATTATTTTTGCACTCCTTAAAGCTACCCCCCATGTTAAGGACTGGTGGGAAACCTACTGTGAGAACAAGGACCAGACAGAACCCTCTCTGTTCTCGGTCGTACCAACTTGGAATTATTTCCGAGACGCCGTCAAGGAACAGTACTATCCCGTGGGGAGCTATGAGGACAAGTACATACAATGGACCACGATGCGACAACAAAGGGATCAAGATGTGCATGAGCTGACGAATCTGTTCCATACCCTGCGCACAAAGTTGGGTATCAAAGATTCAGAGAAACATTTGGTGCTAAAGTATCACAGTTTTCTGCATAGATACATTCAGGAGGAAATGGAGTTCCTCGACATCTCCTCGCTTGGTACGGCATACCGGTATGCTGCCAAGATTGAGCAGAAATTCAAGCAGAAGAAGCGAGACTTTGGATCTGCGAATAAAAAGCAAGGGAAAGGTGCTTCCAAACCGCAGAACAAAGGACCGAGCCAAGGCATGGCGGCTAAAGACAACTCATCGAAGCCACAAGAAAAGAACAGCACCGCAAAGCCAAAGAAGGACACGGGAAAGTGGTGTGAGTTCCATAAGAGCTCCACTCACAACACGAGTGAGTGTCGGGCCAAGCAGTCGCTAGTGGCCGAGATGAGGGCTTCTGAGTCAGATGCATGCTCTGACTCCGAATCAGAACCTGAAAAGGGGAATGAAAAATGGAAACAGATTATTGATGCGGAGCCCAACGCCACTGTTGCCACTACAAAGGTCCAGAAGGAGGAACCGGAAGATCCAGAGGAGGAGGAACGTCTCTTCCACTCCCAGATGTGGGTAAAGGGCTCCCCTATACAGTTCATTGTCGACAATGGGAGCCAAAGAACCTCATTTCAGCAGACGCCATGAAGCGGTTGGGCTTGCCGACCACAGCTCACCCACATCCATACACCATCGGGTGGCTTCACCAAGGACGAGATCTCCGCGTTAGCCAGCAGTGCCGCCTTCCCTATAGCATCAAGCCCTTCACGGATGAGGTATTATGTGACGTTGCTCCTATTGATGTTTTTGATGTATTATTAGGACAACCATACTTGTGGAAGCGTCATGTTGTGTATGAGTCTCGACCTCGTGCTGTTATTGTTACTTTGGGAAATAAGTTGTACAGGATACTAGAGGTACCACCTCTTGCCGCTATCTCTTTGGTTACTGAAAAAAAATGTAGTAAGCTCATTTCCAAAACCAGGACATTCGTTTTCTTGATGATCCGCCCCCAGGGCAAGAAGAATACTATGGCCATGACCTCCAGACATGACTCCTCTGCACGACAACAACGAATGGATAAGGTTGTGGAGGAGTACGGGGACATCTTCACCTCACCCACAGGGGTTCCTCTGCACTGTCAGGTCAAGCACCTGATTGATCTGAACCCATGTGCGCCGCTACCCAATGGACCGATCTATCAGC
Source organism: Pinus albicaulis (assembly GCA_034641835.2). Classification (NCBI taxonomy): domain Eukaryota; kingdom Viridiplantae; phylum Streptophyta; class Pinopsida; order Pinales; family Pinaceae; genus Pinus; species Pinus albicaulis. Next base: position 1,678,844,196 of record CM076580.1, read on the forward strand.
GCTTTGTTCTAGAGAATGATGAAATCAAGAGGCAGATTCAGGAGCTGTTGCAGAAAGGTCACATCAGACCAAGTTCATCGCCCTATGGGAGCCCGATCGTGTTGGTACAGAAGAAGGATGGGACGTGGAGACTCTGTATTGACTATCGGGCGCTGAACAAGATCACTATCCGGAATAGGTACCCAATCCCACGGATTGATGACCTTCTGGACCAACTCCAAGGTGCAAAATATTTCAGTAAGATCGACCTGAAGTCTGGGTATCACCAGGTACCAATTGAACCCTCTGATGTGTGGAAGACTGCCTTCAAAGCTAAGGAAGGCCTTTTTGAATGTTTGGTCATGCCTTCCGGGTTGAAAAATGATCCCGCAACCTTCATGAGGATGATGGATGACATCTTGCAGCCATTCACCAACTCATTCGTAGTGGTGTACTTGGATGACATTCTGATCTTCAGCAAGACTTGGGAAGAGCACCTTCATCACATCCGACAAGTCCTCCAAACACTGCGGCAACACAAGTTGTGTGCCAATTTGGATAAGTGCACGTTTGGCATGACCCAGGTTCAATATCTGGGATACATTATTGATGAAAGGGGGGTGCATGTGGATCCAGCCAAGATCCAAGTCATTCGAGATTGGCCAGCCCCAACCACTATAACAGAGCTTCGCAGCTTTCTAGGTCTTGCTAATTTCTACCATAGATTCGCGTTGGGATTCTCTCATATCACTTGGCCCTTGAGTCAAGTCACCAAGGGAGGAGCGAGAGAAAAATTCTTTTGGTCGGAACCTCAACAGAAGGCGTTCAGAGAATTGAAAAATCGCCTCTGTTCAGCCCCAGTGCTCACATTACCAGACTTGCAACAGCCATTTGAGATCGAGAAAGATGCCTCTGACTATGCTATTGGGGCAGTTCTTACTCAATAGGGACATCCAGTGGCATATCACAGTGAGACATTGTCAGAGACAGTTCGCAAGTATCCCACCTATGACAAAAGAAATGTATTCCATTGTGCAAGCCTGTCGACAATGGAAGCATTACATTTTGGGGAAGGAAACAATCATCCACATAGACCACCGGCCCCTGTAGTTCATACAGACACAAGGGAAGTTGCAAAATGATTGCCATCAGAAGTGGTCCACATATTTGCAACAGTTTCATTTGAACATCAAGTACAAGAAGGGTAGCACCAATAATTTTGCAGACTGCCTCAGCCGACCACTAATCGTGGCGCTCACCACCGTGCTCAACTCTTGTGGGCACGAGACTTCTGATTGGACGCTTCTCTATGAGAGTGACCTAGAATTCGGCCACACTTACAAGGCACTCTTGGGGGGTACGCAAGTTCCAGATTTTCACCTCCAAGATGCACTTTTATGTCACCTGGAACACCTTTGTGTTCCTTCAAGCGAGCGTGCCAAGATGATATGGGAAGTACACTATAGTCGATTTGCTAGGAATTTTGGGGTCGAGAAAACAGTGGCAATACTACAGAAGTATTTCTATTGGCCGAACCTTCGAAAGGATGTCGAGAAGCACATCAGATCCTACACTGCTTGTGCCATTGCCAAACCAACCATCAAGAAGCAAGGCCTATATAATCCACTACCTACCCCTAGTCGACCTTGGGAATCCATCTCCATGGATTACATGTCGGGCCTGCCTTCTACTAAGAATGGAAATGACTGTGTTTTCATGGTCGTTGACAGATTCTCGAACATGGCCATTATGGTGGCCTGTAAGAAGAATATCACAGCAGAAACCACTGCTAAACTCTTCTTTGAACGAGTGTGGGTGAACTTTGGGATCCCATAGTCTATCATATCAGATCAGGATAGCAGGTTCCTCAGCACATTTTGGTCCAGCCTCTGGTCAATGTTGGACACAAAGCTCACCAAGTCCACAGCTTTCCATCCCCAAACAGATGGCCAGACAAAGGTCGTCAGCAGAATGATTGTACACATTATGTGCATGTACAATTCAAAGCATCCACACACATGGGACAAGAGCCTCCCTTATGTACAACATAGTTATAACTGAGCTCTCCACAATTCAATTGGCCATAGCCCCTTTCAGGTGGGCTTGGGATTCCAGCCACTATGTCCCATTGACGTAGCCATGCCATTTGCAGCTGCTCAGGCCGATTCAGCTCAAGTCCAGTCTGAAGTTGACATAGCAAGTAGCTTCATCGAGCACATTCAACACATCCACCAATAGGTTCATGATATATTGGACAGAGCCAATGCGAAGTACAAGCAGCGCCATGATCAACATCGAGTGCCACACAACTTACAGGTGGGCGACAAAGTATGGCTACATTTGCAAAAGGAGCGCGTCACTGGACCCCACTGCAAGCTTCGCTCGCTCTAATACGGGCCGTACATTGTCACCAAGGCTGTAGGGAACAATGCCTTCGAGCTTAGTATTCCACCATTCCTTGGTTTGCACCCAGTCTTCAATGTGGATCGCCTTCGTCCTTACTTCCCACCTCTACTGGACACCTCAAACATTCTTTGAGAAAAACTCACAAACGCACACCAACGAGTTAAACCCAGGACGCATGGAACGGGTGACCACGAGATTGTATCTGGACATGAAAATCAAGAACACTTCATGTGAAGAACCAACTATATCGGGTTGTCGAAGTTGGCCAACTCTGCACGGAAAGTGGTTCACCGGGGGACCCGAGTTGGCTTGAAATTTCCTCATCTCATGGAGGAACTTAGCATGAGGGACCGTGCTTCCTAAGGGGGGAGGAATGATCCAGGTGGATATTGGTGGCCACCCGCCTATTCCACTTGGGCCCCCACCATTGTCTCTTTCATTTTTTCAGTTTCGGCATAACTTACTATTTTTAGCAGTTTTTCGGGTCGTGAACTTCCGGAGCCGTTTTGAGGCCCTAAACGACGTTTTTTGGACATCGCGTCTCCAATGAATATCATTATGTTCCGAAATGATATTCGTGGTGAAATTTTTAGTCCTCTGATAAAGCTTTCTAATGATGTATCATGTGCGTCAAACGGAGATATTATGCCAAAGTTACGTCCCTGGGAAGTTGAAACACCAATTTACCCAAACGGGGCCCATAGTTTTGGCGCTTCATCTCCTAGGGTTAGCTTTTTGGATGTTTAGGGTTCTCCATTGTTTCTCAATAATAAATAGGCCCTCGAGCCTCCTCAGTATAGAGGCCGGTAGCCGCCACATCTCTTCTCAAAGATAGCTACCAGCGCCCTAGCTAGTTTTATTTCCATTCTGTCTGTAAGCAAATTTCAGCTCTTTGAAATTAATGAAATGAAGTGTTATTTCCACTACATCTCTGTATTTATGGTTATATGTTTATTCTGTTGCGTTCCTGCATAAATCCGGATCAATAAATTGTTTCAAATCATCTGTTATTGAAAATATATGCTTATCAATGTACTCATTTGAGATCGAACTATTTAGATTCATATTTTCCCGAGCTCGCCTTTGTGTTTTATCCAGGGTTTCTAGCCTAGGGTTTCTGGTTTAATCCTCATAAGATATTTTAGTGTGGGGTTTATGTTTTAATATTGTTTTTGTCTTATTGCTTCATCTAGTGCTACAAATAATTATCAAAGTGTCAATATTACTTGACCCAAATTTGATTTGATTGTTACTACAAACAGGGCCATTAACTGGTATATGTTCGTTGTCTTTTATAATGTCTTCGTTACACATCTTGCATATGGTTTCTTCCCAATGTTACTAGAATATCCCTTCTTATATGGCCTACAATTGAAATAATATTAATTGGTTCTTGATTTTCTTATGCTCACTATCCTCTTCGAGCTCGACACTTTCTCTAGATGTTTTAGTAACCACAGTTATGGATTTAACTTTTTCTACATTATATCTTAATTTTCATTTTCTTAGTGGATTTATATTATCTTCTCCAAAATATATTTTCAATTACAATTTTCATGTTGGCTAATTTTCTAGTATGCTTTATCTTGGATATCATGAGGATATACATATTTTCTAAAAATGTACATCCTTCCTGAGATATGTATAGCCAACTCTAATATAAAAATTACAAGATCTCAAAAATTAATGGATTAGTTAGATTATAAAAGGATGATGCACACCATCTCTTGAATGTTATGAAACCAACTCACAAAATAGAATAAAAGATAGATCAACGACTTAGAAATTAGCCTCTTCGAGGGGGAAACCTCCTTTACATTTCAAAAATGAACAATTCTTAGATGATACAAATGACAAAACCTCCTTTATATATATAGGAGTCCAAGGGGTCACAATATAATCCTAGCTGACATAAAAATAACAATTTAAGGGTAAAAAAAAAACAATATTGGGCTTCTATGGGGCACAATAATAACAATATGGGGATTACATGGGCACAACAATAAAAATAAGGGGGCTACACTAACAATAAAAATAAGGTGATACACTAGTATTATAGGGACCTAGCATGCCCCTCTCCTTCAAAAAGTGTTGTCCTCAACACTTAAGTAGTACTAGATTCTTCTGTATAAAATTCTCATACTCCTATGTTGAAACTTCAACAGGTAAATTCTTCCACTTGATGAGATACTCTGAAATTGATCAATTTTGTAGTTGTCGAGTTCTTGTTTCCGTGACTGCTTCAGGTTCCAATATGATTTTTACTTGTTCATCAAGTTCTGTTGTGTAACCAGCTCTAAAGAGAGAAGAAAAGAGATATTCACGCCTTAGAAATGAGCCACTTCGAGGGGGCAACCTCCAATACATTACATGAATGAACAATTCTTGGATGATACAAATGAACAAAACCTCCTTCTATATATAGGAGTCCATGGGGCCATAATATAATCTTAGTGGGGCCACAATGTAATCCTAGCCGACCTAACAATAATAATGTAAGGGCACAATAATAACAATATGGGGGTTACAGGGGTACAATAATAACAATAAGGGGGGCTACACTAACATAATAAGGGCTACACTATTAATATAGGGACTTAACATGCCCCTCTCCTTCAAAAAAGTGTTGTCCTCAACGCTTGAGTAGCTCTGGGTGCTTCTGTATAAAATTCTCATCCTCCCATGTAGAATCTTCAATGGGTAAGTTCTTCCACTTGATGAAATACTCTGAAATTGATCGATTCCGTAGTTGTCGAGTTCTTGTTTCCATGACCGCTTCAGGTTCCAATATGATTTTTCCTTCCTCATCAAGTTCTGGCAATATTGTTTGAACTGGAAGATTTTCACCTATAACCTTTTTTAAGCATGAAACATGGAAAGCTGGATGTACTCGCGAAGAAGCAGGAAGCTCCAATTTGTATGCCATAGAACCAATCTTTTGCAACACCTTGTAAGGACCATAGTACTTTGGTGATAATTTATTATCCTTCTTAGCTTGCTTGAGGGAAATTTTTTTGTATGGTTGCAGCCATAAAAATACCCAATCTTCTACATCAAAACTTCTCTCGCTGCGATGTTGATCTGCCTGTTGTTTCATTCGATTTTGTGCCAAATTCGGGTTATCCTTTAAGAGTTGGAGAACTTCTTGTTGATGCTCGATGTGATCTTCCACTGCTTGAACCTTTGAATTTTCTCTTAAAGATGATGTGATGGATGGTGGATGATATCCATAAAGTGCCATAAATGGGGTCATTTTTGCTGCGGTATGGAAGGAAGTGTTATACCACCATTCAGCGAGAGGTAACCACTTGACCCATTGTGTTTGTTTATCGGATACAAAACAACGAAGATATCCTTCCAAACATTTATTTACTATCTCAGTTTGACCATCAGATTGAGGATGATAAGATGAGCTATGGGCTAATTGAGTACCCAAACAAGAAAATAACTCCGTCCAAAAATTTCTAGTAAAAATGGGATCTCTGTCGCTCACAATAACCCTTGGGCTTCCATGTAGCTTTTGAATTTTGTCCACAAATGTAGTAGCAACTGTACTTGCTTTAAATGGATGAGATAATGCACAAAAGTGTGCATACTTGGTAATTCTATCAACTACCACCATGATGACATTATTTCCTTCGGACTTAGGTAAACCTGTGATAAAATCCATTGAAATCTCCTCCCAACGTTGACTTGGAATGGATAAAGGTTGTAGAATTCCCGGGGTCTTAATTGTCTCAACTTTATTCTGCTAGAAAACCAAACATTCCGTCACAAACTTTTGAATATCAGATTTAAGGCCATCCCAAAAAAATTCTTTCTTCACCATTTGGTAAGTTTTTAAAAATCCCGAGTGTCCTCCTAAAGGAGAAGTGTGCAATTCCAGAAGAATCTTTTGTTTTAGTTGGGAATTCTTACAAAGATATAAGCGATCTTTGTACCATAAGGAGTCATTTTTCCAACTAAATGTATCAGATGTACTAGGATCTTGCTGCAACTTTTGAATGAGTGTCCATACATCTTTGTCCTTCTTCCATTCATCTCTTGCTTCGGTTATCAAATCTGGTTGGATAATAGAAATGGCACAAAGCAATGCTTCCACCTCTTCATTCTTTCTTGAGAGTGCATCTGCAACAACATTAAGCTTTCCTTTTTGTAGATTATTTCAAAGTCATAACCCAACATCTTTGTGACCCATTTTTGCTGCTCTTCTGAAGATATTCTTTGTTCCAAAAAGTGTTTAAGACTATCATGATCAGTTGTTACCTTGAAGTGTCTTCCCATTAGGTAAGTTCGCCATTTCTTTAGTGCATGCAGTATTGCTAACATTTCCTTCTCATAAATAGGTTTCTGTAAATACTTTCCTTTGATTGGACGACTTTCAAAAACAATGGGTCTTCCTTCCTGCATTAAAACTGCACCAATTCCATTTCCTGAGGCATCACATTCCACAATAAAGGTTTTTGTGAAGTCTGGCGTAGCTAAGACCGGTGCTAGGCGCATTGCCTCTTTAAGATGTTCAAAGGCCTTAGTTGCTTCAGGAGTCCATGAAAATGCATCTTTCTTCAATAATGTTGTTAGAGGTGCTGCTATTCTTCCATAATTCTTAAAAAACTTACGATAATAGCCTGTTAACCCGAGAAATCCTCGCAACTGCTTTATTGTCTTAGGGACTTTCCATTCCTTAATGGCTTTAATTTTGTTAGGGTCTACTTTAACACCCTCGTGGGATATAATATGACCCGGATATTCCACCTCTTGTACTCCAAAGAAACATTTGGATGCTTTTGCATATAATTGTTTCTCTTGCAATAGTTTGAGCACCCTGTCAACATGCTCAACATGATCCTTCCAAGACTTGCTATAGATTAGTATATCATCAAAAAATACTAGCACAAATTTTCTAAGGAAGGGTTTGAAAATGGAATTCATCAACCCTTGAAATGTAGAAGGTGCATTGGTAAGGCCAAAAGGCATGACCAAACATTCATAATGACCCTCATGAGTTCGAAATGCTGTTTTTGGAATATCTTCAGTCTTCATTCTAATTTGATGATATCCTGAACGAAGATCCAACCTGGTAAAATAAATTGCTCCATGTAATTCATCCAATAATTCATCAATCACAGGAATGGGAAATTTATCTTTAATGGTGAGCTTATTGAGCTCCCTATAATACGGACACATTCGCCATGATCCATCCTTCTTGTGTACCAATACTACAGGAGCAGAGAAAGAACTTTGACTAGGTTGAATTATACCCGCCTCTAACATTTCTGCAATCATACGTTCAATTTCGCTCTTTTGGACGTAAGGATATATATAAGGCCTGATGTTTGGAGGAACACTTCTGGAATCAAATGAATAGCATGATCATGATCACGAATAGGTGGGAGTCCTTTGGGAGTTTCAAACACCTTGGAATGATTGTCCAAGACTTGTTGGAGATCTGCAGAAATAGATGATTTTGATGTTGGAACTTCTAGTGAGCATAATTGTGCAATTACGCCTCGTTGTCCTTTCTTTAGAAGCTTTGTCATGCCATTAGAGCTTATTATCCTTCCTGGCTTCCCTTCAATACCCCGTAGTTCGACTTCCTTTCCTTCTGAAAAGAATTTCAAGAAAAGTTCTTGAAAATTAAAAGCTACCGTCCCCAAAGATTGTAACCGTTGTACTCCTAGTACAACATCAGCACCTCCCATAGGAATGGAAAGCATTGGACTAGTCAACACATATTCCCCCATGGTTAGCTTGATGTTATTGCATTTTCCCGAGCAATTTATAGTTCCTCCATTTGCAACCATCACTTGACATTCTGGTGCTGGGTATAGGAAACAATTTAATTCCTTGGCTACCTTACAATGAATAAAATTATGGGTGCTACCTGAATCAATCAACACTATTACCTTTTTCTTCTTGATCTGTCCTTCTATATTGAGAGTTTGAGTGGTAATTCCTGCCAGTGCATTACATGATATGGTCGGATTCATTTCTTCCTCTTCTAGGGCTGGTTCCTGGTGTATATCCTCTTCTTGTTCATTTCTTCTTCCTCTTCACAATCTATGTAAAATAATTTCTTCTCAGCACACTTATGACCTTTAGTGTATTTGCTATCACAACTGTAGCAAAGCCCTTTTGCTCTTTTTTCTTCTAATTGTTGTGGTGTCAACCTTGTAGGTTGTGGAAATCTAGATGTAGCCACACTTCCTTCTTTATAGAATTGAGTAGTAGACTTCCTTGTTGCCATAATTTTACATTCAACTTTTCTTGCCAGCCTGAATGCCTTCTCTAATGAATCAGGTTCCAGAACACGAACTTCATGTTGAATGTTATCCTTTAAACTGCCTAAGAAGAGATCAATCCTGTGGTCCTCTGAAATATCGGTTACCCTTATACTCAATTTTTGGAAGTCCTCAATGTGCTGCCCCACTAAACCCTTTTGTTTGAGATTTATCAATTGGGTAAAGAAGGTGTTGCTCTTTGTATCCTCATAATGTGCTATCATTTCCTCCGTAAAAATTGACCAAGTGACTATTTTTTTACGGGAGCAAAGCCATTGATACCATACAAATGTATTTTGTTCTAAATGTAAAGTTGCAATGCGTACCTTTTGTGTGTTTTGCACGTTATGGAGATCAAAATATTGCTCCATCTGTAGTATCCATGTTACAGGATCCTTTCCATCAAGCTTCCTCATATCCATTTTTGGAATATGGTGGTTCTTCCCACCAACATTAGAGTTTATGAAATCATGATTAACATTTATTTTGTTCTCATCATGAGGTTCTTCTCCTATATTTCCGCCATTAGGAATCATTTCTGGTTTTAAGCTTGTCATCAAGCCTTCCATGTATGCTTTTAGATCATTCTTCATGTTTTATATGTTGTCTTTCATGTCATCCATCTTAGCTTCCATGCCCACTTCCATGCCATCCATCTTAGCTTCCATGCCATTCATCTTAGCTTCCACGCCATCCATCTTAGCTTGCACACCATCCATCTTATCTTCCACGCCATCCATCTTAGCTTGGACACCATCCATCTTATCTTCCACGCCTTTCTTCAAACCTTCCATCTTCACTTCCACGCCATCCATCTTAGCTTCCATGCCTTTCTTCAAACCATCCATCTTCACTTCCACACCTTTCTTCAAAACTTCCATTTCATTTTTTGCTGCTCTTTGCGAGAGTGAAATTTGTTGCACTTGTTCTTGTAATTTTGATAGATCATGTTGCAATTCTTCATCTTCATGAGTCATGGTAGAGCCTTCTGAAGGCTTGATGGGTGTTGAATTCTTTTTAGGGGGCATTTTAGAATTCAATATTGATATCTATTCTACAATATGCCCTTGGAATCAATTCAACTTGATTCTTCAAACAAGACTTATGCAATTTGGGAAAAAAAAAATACACACCTTTTACTAGCTTTTAGGAGCTTGATATTGAAATTGAATTATCTCTGTATTTGAAAATCTTCGATATCTGAAATTCAACTCTGTAGTAGATCTCTGAAGCTTCTTTCAAATGCCACAGGTCTGACCTGATTTGGATTCTCCAAGACAAATTTGTGTCCAATCTCCCACAATGACCTAATTCTGGACTGGTTCAGTAGAGCGAACTTGTACGCATTGCCACGTGTCACTGTTTTGTCCTTTGTCTCTGAAATTGATAGAGAAGAAACTTCATTCTGTGTACTTGCGACCACTTTTTACGGCACTTCAATCCAATGCCCAGAGAGAGAGTTATTGAAGTTTTCCCACGATCACCTCTTTGAGATGCAATTCAGGAGCCTGAAAAAGCACTACCTTCCACAGATCATATCTCCAAAACTATTGCGAACCAAGCTCTGAAATTTTTTGAAGAATTTCCTCAGGATTTCAGCTTCGCACCATATGAATTTCAGACTCTGAAACTTCGTACAAAAAAATTTATAGCGCAATTGCCACGATGACCTGTTTATGAGCCTGAAAAAAATACCTAACTTCCACAGATGATATCTCCTCAAATATTGCGAACCAAGATCTGAAATTTTTAGACAACCTTCCTCAAGATTTCAGCTTCGCACCCTAGAAATTTCAGCTTCTGAAGCTTCGTAGAAAAACAGTTATAGCGAAAATTCCACGACGACCTGTTTGGAGCAGCGAAACCCTAGAATCCCAAAGCTCTGATACCAAATGTTGTGTAACCAGCTCTAAAGAGAGAAGAAAAGAGATATTCACGCCTTAGAAATGAGCCACTTCGAGGGGGCAACCTCCAATACATTACATGAATGAACAATTCTTGGATGATACAAATGAACAAACCCTCCTTCTATATATAGGAGTCCATGGGGCCACAATATAATCCTAGTGGGGCCACAATGTAATCCTAGCCGACCTAACAATAATAATGTAAGGGCACAATAATAACAATATGGGGGTTACAGGGGTACAATAATAACAATAAGGGGGGCTACACTAACATAATAAGGGGCTACACTATTAATATAGGGACTTAACAAGTTCTCACAATATTTTTTGAACTAGGAGCTTGTCACCTATAACCTTCTTTAAGCATGAAACATGGAAAATTGGGTGCACTTCGGAAATGCAGGAAGATCCAATTTGTATGCCATAGTACCAATCTTTTACAACACTTTGTAAGGACCATAATACTTTGGTGATAATTTATTATCATTCTTAGCTTGCTTGAGGGACATTTTTTTGTATGGTTGTAGCCATAAAAATACCTAGTTGCCTACATCAAAACATATTTCTATGCGATGTTGATCTGCATGTTGTTTCATTCGATTTTGCGCTAAGGTGAGGTCATCCTTTAAGAGTTGGAGAAATTGTCTTTGATGCTCGATGTGATATTCCATTGCTTGAACCTTAGAATTTTAACTTAAAAATGATGTGATGGAGGGTGGATGATACCATAAAGTGTCATAAATGGGGATACTTTTGTTGCAGTATGGAAGGAAGTGTTATACCACCATTCAAACAGAGGTAACCACTTAACCCATTGTGTTTTTTTATCAGATACAAAGCAAAAAATATATCCTTCCAAACATTTGTTCACTATCTCAGTTTTCCCATCATATTGAGGATGATACTATGAGCTATGAGCTAATTGAGCACCCAAACAAGATAATAATCCCATCCAAAATTTTCCTCTAAAAATGGGATCTCTGTTGCTTACAATAATCTTTGGGTTTCCATGTAGCTTTTGAATTGTTTCCATAAACGCAGTAGCAATTCCATTGACTTTAAATGGATGAGATAATGCAAAAAAGTGTGCATACTTGGTAAGTCTATCAAAGACCACAATAATTACAGTATTTCTTTCAGACTTGGGTCAACCTGTGATAAAATCCATTGACAACTCCTCCAAAATTTGACTTGGAATGGATAAATGTTGTAACAGATCCGTGGTATTAATTGTCTAAACTTTGTTTTGTTGGCAAACCAAACATTATGCCATAAACTTTTGAATATCATATTTAAGGTCATCCCAAAAAAATTCCTTCTTGACCCTATGGTAAGTTTTTAAAAATATTGAATGCCCTCCTAAGGGATAGGTGTGAAATTCCAAAAGACTCTTTTATTTGAGTTGAGAATTATTACAAAGATACAAGAGGTATTTGTAACATAATGAATCATTTTTCAAGCTAAATGTTTAAGATGTATTGGGATCTTGCTACAACTTTTGAATGGTTGTCCACACCTCTTCATCATTATTCCATTCATCCCTTGCATTGGTTATCCACTCAGGATGGATAATAGAAATGGCACAAAGCAATGCTTCCACAACCTCATCCTTTCTTTAGAGTGCACTTGCAACAACATTTTGCTTCCCCTTTTTGTAGATGATATCAAAGTCATGAACCAAAATCTTTGTGAACTATATTTACTCCTCTTTTACAGATAATATTTGTTCCAAAAATTATTTAAGACTATCATGATATGTTTTTACCTTGAAGTGTCTTCACATTAGGTAAGGTCGCCAATTATTTAGTTTATGTAGTGTTGCAAAAATTTCCTTCTCATAAATAGGTTTCAGTAATTAATTCCCTTTGATTGGATGCCTTTCAAAAGAAATGGGGCTTCCTTCTTGCATTAAAACTGCACCAATTCCATTTCCTGAGGCATCACATTCCACAATAAAGGTTTTTGTGAAGTCTAGCATAGCTAATACCGGTGATTGGCACATTACCTCTTTAAGATGTTCAAAGGTCTTAGTTGCTTCTAGAGTCCAAGAAATTTCATCTTTATTCAATAATAATGTTAAAGGTGCCGATATTATCCCATAATTCTTAAAAACTTGCGATAATACTCTATTAACCCCATAAATCCTCGAAGATGCTTTATGGTTTTAGGGATTTTCCATTCCTTAAAGGATTTAATTTTTTTAGGGTCTACTTTAACACCCTCATGAGATACAATATGACCCAAATATTCCACCTCCTATAGTCCAAAGAAATATTTGGAGGTTTTTGCATATAATTGTTTCTCCTGCAATAGTTTGAGCACCATGCCAACATGTTGAACATGATCCTTCCAAGACTTGTTGTAGATTAGTATATCATCAAAAAATGCTAACAAAAATTTTCTAAGGAAGGTTTTGTAAATGGAATTCATCAAACCTTGAAATGTGAAAGTTGCATTAGTAAGGCTAAAAAGCATGACCAAAAATTCATAATGACCATCATGATTTCTGAATGTTGTTTTTGGAATGTCTTCAATCTTCATTCCAATTTGATGATATCCAGAACGAAGATCCATCTTGGTGAAGTAAATTTCTCCATGTAAGTCATCCAATAATTCTTCAATGCTGGGGATGGGAAAAGTATCTTTAATAGTAAGCTTGTTGAGCTCCCTATAATCCAGACACTTAAACCATGATCCATCCTTATTGTGCACCAATACTACTAGAGCAGAGAAATAACTTTGACTAGGTTGAATTATACCAGCCTCTAGCATTTCTGCAACCATACGTTCAATCTCACTCTTTTGAGCATAAGATATTTGTAAGGCCTAATGTTTGGAGGAACACTTCCTGGAATAAAATGAATAGCATGATCATGATCACGAATAGGTGGGAGTCCTTTGGGAGTCTCAAATACCTTGGAATGATTGTTCAAGACTTTTTGGAGATCTAGAGAAATAGATGATTTTGATGTTTGAACCTATAGTGAGCATAATTGTGCAATTACACTTCATTGTTATTTATTTAGAAGCTTTGTCATGAAATTAGAGATGATTATCTTTCTTGGATTCCCTGTGATACCCCGTAATTCAACTTCCTTTCCTTTCGAAAAAAATTTCAAGAAAAGTTCTTAAAAATTAAAAGATACCATCCCAAAATATTGTAACCATTGTACTCATAATATAACATCAACACCACCCATTGGGATGGAGAGCATTGGAATATTCAATACATATTCCCCCATGGTTATTTTGATATTATGGCACATTCTAGAGAAATTTAAAGTCCCTCCACTTGCAACCATCACTTGACACTTTGGTGTTGGGTATAGGAAGCAATTCAATTCCTTGGCTACATTAAAATGAATAAAATTATGGGCACTACACGAATCAATCAACTCTATTAATTTTTTTTTCTTGATATGTCCTTTTATCTTGAGAGTTTGAGGAGTGGTAATTCCTGCCAATGCATTACAGGATATGGTCAGATTCATTTCTTCTTCCTCTAAGGCTGGTTCCTGGTGTATATCCCCTTCTTTTGAAGTTTCTTGTTCCTTTTCTTCCTCCTCTTTACAATCTATGTAAAATATTTATTCTCAGCACACTTATGACCTTTAGTGTATTTTCTATCACAACTGGATCGAAGCTCTTTTTCTCTTTTCTCTTAAAATTGTTGTGGTGTCAACATTGTAGGTTGTGGAAGTTTAGTATTAGCAACACTTCAATCTTTACAGTTGTGAGTGGTAGGCTTCCCTATCACCATAATTTTCTTTCAATTTTTCTTTCTAACCTGAATGCCTTCTCCAATGAATTATGTTCCCAAATGGGAACCTCATGTTAGATGTTATCCTTTGAAGTCCCTATGAATACATCAATCTTGTGTTCCTCTGAAATATCAGTTACCCTTATATTCAATTTTGGGAAATCTTCAATGTGATCCACCATCGAACCCTTTTGTTTGATATTTATATATTTTCTAAAGAAGGTGTTTCTCTTTGTATCCTCATAATGTGCTATCATTTCCTCCATAAAAATTGACCAAGTGACAATTTTTTTATGAGATCAAAGCCATCGATACGATAAAAATATATTTTGTTCTAAATATAAGGTTGCAACGCATACCTTTTGTGTGTTTTTCACATTATGGAGATCAAAATATTGTTTCATCTGTAGTATCCATGTCATCATATCCATTCCATAAAACTTCCTCATATAAATATTTGGAATATGGTGGGTCTTAAATCCAACATTAGAGTCTATGAAATCATGATTAACATTTATTTTTTCACATCATGAGTTTCATATACTACCATTTCTCCATTAGGAATCATTTATCGTAGCAGCTTTGTCAAAGCTTCCTTCAAACTTTCCATGTCATTATTCATGTCTTCCATGTTGCCTTTTAGTTTTTCTTCTATACCATCGATCCTAACTTCCACGCCATTATTCAAACCATCCATCTTAGATTCCATGCCTTTCGTCAATCCATCCATTTATTTCTTCAAACCATCCATCTTAACTTCCATTTCATTTTTAGTTACTCTTTGTGACAGCGAAATTTGTTGCACTTGGTCTCGTAATTTTGATATATCATGTTGCACTTATTCATCTTCATGAGTCATAGTAGAGCCTTCTGAGGGCTTAATGGGCATGGAATTCTTTTTTGGGAGAATTTTAGAACCTGATACTTATATCTAGGCTTCAATATGCCCTTGGAATCACTTCAAACTGATTTTTCAAACAAGACTTATGCAATTTAAAAACAAATACACACATTTTTATTAATTTTGAGGAGCTCGATATTGAAACAAATGTATCTCTATAATTTCAAATGCCCAATATTTGATATTCGGTCCTGTTGTAGCCCTCTAATTATTCTTTCCAATTCCACACGTAATAACTAATTTGGATTCTTCAAGGTAAATTTATGTCTGATCTCCCACAATGACCTAATTATGGACTAGTTCAGTAGAGTGAACTTGTACGGTGTGAAACGTGTCACTGTTTCAACCTTTGTCTCTTAAATTGATATAAAAGAAACTAAATTCTATACAATTTTGGCCACGTTTTACATAATTCCAATCCGATGTTTGAAACAAAAGTTATGATTATTTTCCCTTGGCCCCCTGTTTGTGATGACAATATGGATCCTATAAAAACCCTAACTTCCTAAGATCATATCTCCTAAAATATAGTGAAAAAAGATATGAATTTTTTAGATAAAGTTCCTCACGATTTCCTCTCAAACGTTTATTCTTTCTAACTTCTGAATATTCGTAGAAAACAAGTTATAGATAAAATGCCAAGATGACATGTTTATAGGACCGAAACCCGAGAATCCAAAGCTCTGATACCATATGTTATGAACCCAACACACAAAATAGAAGAAAATATAGATCAACGACTTAGAAATCAACCTCTTATAGGGGGAAACCTCATTTACATTACATAAATGAACAATTATTGGATGATACAAATGGCAAAACCTCCTTTCTAGATATACGATTCAAAGGGGTCACAATATAATCCTAGCCGACATAACAATAACAATGTAAGGGCACAACAATAACAATATTGGGCTTCTATGGGGCACAATAATAACAATATGGGGACTTCGTCGACACAACAATAACAATAAGGGGGCTACACTAACAAAAACAATAAGGGGATACACTAGTATTATAGGGACCTAGCATTGCATAAGGGGATACATATCATTCTAATTTCACCGTGATTTAACACAATCTTTCCTGCTTGTTGGGCCAAACATTTATCCTAAAATGGGGCCCCTTTACTAATAAAAATGATAACAAAACAAGTCATATACTCAGTAGTAGCCAGTTCTTCAAAACCTTTGGAAACCATGAAGTTTCATATAAGGTGCTTAACCATTGCTGATTGTTTTTATCTATTTATTATTTATAGTAATGAGATACCACGTGCAATGTTAAAAAAGATGGTTTGTCCATACTTATTTCATAGGTTTGTGAATAATATTGCTTCTACATCAATGTCTCTATGCTGGATTTATTTTGTAGTCTTGAGTTCAATTAGATTTGTGTGAGGCTGAAGAGAAGTCTACTAAAATTTTGAATGTATTTCCATTGTGCCAACTCTGTCTTTGATTCATCCATTTTTAGGTTTTGATATATCTACATTTATAAAAGGTTTTACCTGTGCTCTTTATATGAAGTAAAAACATGTGTGAAGTTTAAGGGTAAAAATGATTGAATAAATTGAATAGTGTTTCTAAAGTGTACATCCCTTTATAACTGAAAGGTTTAGCATGTAAGTGAAAATGAGCCAAATTTGAGTGACCAACTTGAAGATTTACGATGAATATATCTTCCTTGTTTTCGAAGAGGCTTCTCTGACACCACAAAGAAAGATGAAAAGGTTGAAGAGAGTAGGGTAAGCCCTTGGTAATGATATAAGGAAAGTTCCTCTTACTGATCAAAATAATATTACTAATGAAAGTGATCTCATTGAATATATTAATGGTAGTGAGTTTGTGAGCAATGGTAAATGGTTTACAACTAGTTTTGAGCAAATAAAAAATGAAAAGGAAAATTTCATTTCCCAAGACAAGTTTTGCAATATGCTAGGTGAAGTAGAAAAATATGATGATAAAAAAGATCATCAATTTGATAATTTCCACATTGGATCTGACATGCTTGAAACCATAAACACATCCATGGATAACTATGCTCCTGAAAGAAGCAAAGATTATGAAATTTTGAAATTAAATTCTTGTATAAATGAGCATACAAGAGAAATAAAAAATGATAATCAAGTTTCTAATAATTACATAAAATTGGAATAAATCAAATCCAAAAAAAAAAAAAATCCAGGAAAAGAACTCTTCAAAAAGACAAATAGATTAAGAACCTAAATAAGAACCCAGTTAGAAAATACGAATTCATAGTGGAAGCATCATATGAATTTCTTGTAGCAACTTCATGCTCTCTTGATAAGGAGGAGAAGAGGAAGGATAAGAAGAAGAAGAATATGGAAGAGGGTTCACGACAAAAATCCAAAATATCTTCCAAATGTTTAAATACAACGAAAAAGAAAAGTGACAAAAGGGTATATCATTGTTGTATTTTTATGATAGGATTTGATTCACATATTATTTCAATGTGGGTTCTTATTTTATTGGCAGAAAAATCTAACCTTGACTAGATACATGTTGAATCCCAATGAATTTTATGAGGTTTTCTTGATTTTTTTCATTATGTGACCTATTTTTTCCTAAATACTCTTTCATGTTGTAGTACTTGGGAATGCATTTGAAATGCCTATGCCTAAATTTTATTTGTTTTTTGTTAGAAGCACCAAATTCTTCTTTCAAACCATTGCCAACTATTAGGAAATACATTTCATCTTTATTGGAGAAAATTCATCTTCGAAAGCTCCAAATTTAACAAAAGTGGGACTTATATGTTCAATTTTTATCTTTCACAACTTTAACCATTATATTTTTTGTTGATAGGAAAGAGGATTCAATGGGTAATTAGAATAAAGAGTTTGTTTTTTACAACATTTTCGATTTATGACTTCCAATGGAGTGTTGCAAATTTTCAAGGATGATACATCTTATAAGGACCTTTAAGAGTGAATTCATAGTAAAATCCTCTTAGATGGTGATGAGGAATAAGATGAACCTTTGAAGGATATGCCTAAAATGGAGGTGAAATTTGCAGAATAAGCACATCAAACAATAACTGAAACATTAGATTCCTTGATTTTTTTTCTTTGGTTATACCTTGTTGAGATGGTATAATGATTATGTTCAGTAATTAACTTTTTTTTTAGAATAAATAATGAAATTTAGAAGACACCATTTTTAGGGATTCCCTTTCCAATAAAAGTCTCATTCCTCAAACCCTAGACAACCATGGTGAATTAAGATTATTTGAAGAGGTGTGTGCTTGATTTAGATAATTTAAGCCAAGTTCATAGGGCTTCTTTCCTTTCCTTCCTTGGAGGTACCCAATATTGACTATAATCTCACATCTATACATGTCACACCAAATCACTCCCTTGTTTAAATTACCACGTCACAAATCGCATCCCGCAGAACTTACCACATCGCAAATTGCATCCCGCAAAACTTATCACATTGCAAATCATTGCCCGCAACCTTTATTGCAACATAAATCACACTTCACACATTTTAGTTTATTCCCGTTAGTCCTTACCATTATCCTTGTAAACTTACGATATTGCAATTCGCGACCTGCCATGTCACTCTTTGCACTTCGCACTGCGCACCATTTAGTTCATTTTGTTAAGTACTTACTGCCATCCATTTAAAATTGTGAAGTTGCGATTGCAACATTGCACATCGCAACGTTTTCTATCCATCACATTCTTCCATCGCATTTCCGAGTTCTTCTCACTCCAGATTCATTTCTTGCATTATAATAAGGTTTCCTAAGGGTTTAACCCCCTCTATTTGCTCCAAAGCCATTTCTCATGTTTTCATAAAGTTTTCTAAGGGTTTAACCCCCTATTTTTCTTCCAAACCTTATTTCATGTGTTAAACCCCCCATTATCCCTCTTAGCCCTTTTTTCTTCCCCCTAAGCTGAAAATCAATTCTTTTTAATTAAAATTATGGCATGGATAGTTTAGTTGCATGGATAGGAGTATGGTCGATAGATCATAGGATAGGTAGAGTGCATTTAGCCGTTTGGCCAAGTTAAGTGTGTTTTAGAGTTAATTTCCTTTCTGCTATCTGTTTTCTGCAAATTAAATTAGTTTAATTATTGGCATTCCTTTCCAGCAATTTAGTTTAGTTTCCTTTCTGTCATTTCCTTCCAATAATTTACATTCCAGTTGTTCTAGTAATTTAAGAAATAAAACCCTTTCGTGAAGAAGAAGAGGATGACATGAAAAAAATGCATTTGCTGTGTATATAGCACTATCACCTCAAAGTGTGTACAAACCTCAGGTTGATAAAGTAAAGCAGGGTAGCCCCTGGGAGTTGCAACATTCTTGGCGCAATACCAGGGCTCACCACTTTTTGGCGTCGTTGCCAGGGAAGTGTCCTTTTTGTTTTCCTTTATTTTCATGTCATTTTAGAAATATTGGAAAAATACAAAATGATCTAATTTTCATGCCTCGTAGGACTAGGAATATCTAAAGACAAATATTACCTAAAACCCCCACATCACCTCCTAGCCACACTTCACTCTTCTTTAGTGACAGTGAGCTTTAACCCCCTATAGGAGAGCCTTTTGAATATTTTGGGGATCCTATTGGGGAAGAAGAAGAATACCTTGTTTCAACTGAGGGACCTAATTCACCTATCTTAACCATGGCTGGAATCCAGAGAGTGTTTCCCATAAGAGAGGAAGATGGGGAAACTAAGATGAAAAACATTAGCCCCTCAACTCTTCCACACTTCCATGGACTTAGCTCTAAGGAACCTGACACATTCATGTTTGAATTTGTTGTTTTTTGTAGGACTTATGACTACACCTTTGATGATCATAAGTTGAAGCTATTCCCATCCACCCTTAAGGATGTCACCTTGCGCTGGTTCATGGGTCTACTTGGGGATATCATCACTACCTGGGCATAGATGGAAGAGACCTTCAACAACACGTACAAAGACTATTGTAGGTCCAAGGAACTAAGGATGAGATATTTAGGATGACTCTAAGGCCTGATGAATCCCTAGAGGATTATGAAGAGAGGTTTAAATTGAACTATAAGAGAGCCAACTATATTCTTGATTCTGACTCACTTAAACTTATGCTTCTTCTAGGGATCAGTGAAGAAATAATAGAAACCTTTAATATGTTATCAGGAGGGGATATCTACCAGAAACCCTATGAAACAATCAAAAATGTCTTCCAGAACCATTGTAGGGCATTTAGGAAGAAGGGAAGAGTTGGCCAAAGTACACCCAATACCCCTTCTTCCACCTTTATAAAACATGAGATTGGAAACATGCTAGAGGACTTCAAGAGTGACATGATGCACACATTTGCTTTGAAAATGGACACAATGCAGGTCAAAAGGAAACAAGAGGAAGCACAAAGATCCCTGGCTATATTTTGTCCTAGATGTACCAGGAAGCACCCAAGAAATGAATTTCCAGTGAATGTCATAGATGTTTCTGTGAAGAGAATCAGGCCACAGACAAATTTCCTTCCTTACTTGGACTTAAAGTTGTATATTAAGGTGGAGAAAAAATGCCAGAGAAACTCTATTTCATCAACCAAAGAAGGCCTTAAGGCCCTCGGCCATATCAACAAGGTATGCAAGGTGCACCTTACTCTTACTATTACAACAATTAGAGTGCACCCATGCAACCTTGGTACACCCCCACTCCTCCATCCTGGTCTACACCTTCTACTTGGCCTTCCAACCCTTCATATCATCCTCAGCTAGTAAACCAACCATTTCAGCAGTATGTTCCACAAAAACCTTAGTGGAAAAATACATCCCAAGGGTGGAGGCCTCAACAAAATCAACTATCTTCTTGAATGCCTCGACCTTACCTTAATCATGATGCTCCACCTAGGCTACCTATACCTGCACAACCCAATCCAAACCTGAACAATAGACATGCACAACATGATCCCAATAGAGAAATATCCCATCCAGCTTATGTTGTGGAGATATAGGAGGTTAATCTCAGGTCGGGAAGAGTACTCCCAGAAAACCATCCCCCATCTCCACCTGTAGAGGTTGAGGAGAAAATGAAGAAGATAACACTAAAATCCAACAACCTCCTTTTCTCGAGCGCTTGATCCACCCTAGTGATCACACCCCAGAGGAGATTGAACTCTTGGGAGAATTGGAAAATTTGTGTGTAAAGATACCACTTATCTAGGCCATTAAGTATGTCCCTATATACAATAGGCTCATCAAAGAAAAGTGCTTCATGAAACTTGGAAGGAGGAAGAGTGATACCCCCACCATCAATGTGGTAGGAAAATTCTCTGACCTAATGATGGGGAAGGTGATATTTCAAAAATACCTGGACACTAGTAGTCCATTTGTTGATGTACATATAGATGGTGTCATAGTCCCCAAAACTCTGATTGATTTAGGGGCTGCCATCAATAACACGACCAAGGAAACTATGTTGAAACTTAATCTCCAAGGGACTTTGAGGAAAACCATAACAGTTCAGCAACTTGTAGATCAGTCCATAGTAACTCTGGAAGGAATTGTTGAGGATGTTATGGTTACCATTGACTCTTCGGAGTATTCTACATATTTCTTGGTCCTGCAGCAAAAAACCAAGTTTAATGGTTATCCTCTCATCTTAGGGAGACCTTGGTTAGCCACTATAGATGCTTATATTAGTTGTCGGTCCAGAAACATGACTATAAAAAATGGGCCTTTGTCTAAACTGATAGTGTTATATCCTCCAGCCCAAAATTCCATTGGTCATGATCTCCCTATATAGTTGGAGGATGAAGAAGATGAGTTATATTAAACTGCCCCTATGTGTACCATAGATGCTATCCTTAGAGGGGGGCAACTTGATGAAGATGAAATCATCGACTAGGCCATTCAAAACCAGTCCTCCATTAACACTCCTCTCAAAACCCTAGTCAAAGAGTCTCAAATCCAACCTTGGATGGAAGTGAAATCAATTGAGACAACCTTTGAAACCACCAAGGCTGTCGAGTTTGGCCCATCCAAATCTTTGAAAATCAACCCAAACCTCTCAAATGAAGAAGAGAAGTAGCTATGCCAGCTTTTGAAAGAAAATATTGAAGAATTTGCTTAGGATTAAAAGCACATGAAAGGGGTGCATCCTTTAGTATGCAGACATCAGATTTACAACAAATAAGGATGCAAGCCTGTGAGACAACCCCAAAGAAGAATGAACCCGACTCTAAATGACATAGTCAAAGAATAACTACAAAAACTATTGGATGTCGGGTCCATATATCCTATATCTGATAGTGAGTGCATATCTCCTCTTGTCCTAGTACCAAACATGAATGGGAAGTAGTGAATTTGTGTTTATTATTGAAAAATTAACAAAGCCACCAAAAAAGACCATTTGCCTTTGTCCTTTATAGACCAATTCCTAGATGGCTTTGCAGGGAAGAATGTCTTTTCCTTCTTAGATGGGTTCATTTGGTACAATCAGATTCAAATCATCCCTGAAGACCAGGATAAGACTACTTTCACCTGCCCTTGGGGTACCTTTAATTATAGAGACCTGCCCTTTTGGTTATCCAATGCCCCAGTCACCTTCCAGAGAGCTATCCTGAGCATCTTTTCTGAGTTAGTCCATGACTCTGTTGAAATTTATATGGATGATTTCACACCATACGGGGATGACTTCCAGGAACCTCTCTCCAATTTGGGTAAAGTACTAAGAAGGTGCATTGAAATGCATCTCTCCTTGAGCCCATCAAAGTGTGAATTCCTGAAGAAAGCAGGGGTTGTATTAGGACACTCCATATCCCAAGCAGGAATATAGGTAGACTCGAACACAATCACTATCATCAAAAGGGTACCTGCTCCTCAAAAGCAGAAAGATGTCAGGAGTTTCTTAAGCTTAGCTAGTTATTATAGAAGGTTCATCAAATATTTCATCAAGATGGCTTCGCCATTATTTGGGTTATTGGCCAAAGATTCTGAGTTAATTTGGTTTGGTCATTATCAAGAGGCTTTTGAGCTCATTAAGAAGTAGTTGACTACTGCCCCTATCCTCCGAGGTCCAAATTGGACTCTTCCTTTCCACATCCACACTGATGCATCCAACAAATTTGTAGGGGCAGCATTAGGACAATTAGAGTAAAAAACCCCTTATGCCATTTATTTCATCAGCAATAACTTCTCCAAAACCGAGCTGAATTATAATGTTACTGAGAAGGAGATGTTGGCCATTGTCCATGCATCGAAAAAATTCAGGCATTATGTCACTTGATATCAGATCTTTTTTCACACTTACCATGCAGCCATCAAGTATTTAATGAACAAACCAGATGTTGCTGCTAGAATAATTAGATGGTTGTTACTTTTGCAGGAATTTGATTTGACTATTGTTGATAAAACTGGAAAGGAAAATATTGTTGCAGATTTTTTTTCCACGTTAGTTCTCCCTGCAAGTGAAGAAGGAATGGTGGATGACCAACTACTAGATGAGAACCTCTTTTCCATATCAGCACTCTCACCATGGTTTGCTGATATATCCAACTACTTGGTTGCTGGAAGACTCCCTCCTAATCTTATTTTCAGGGAGAGGAGCAGAATCATCAGAAAAAGCGCCCCTTTCACATGGATTGGGGGGAATCTCCTCAAGCTAGGCCTTGACCAAATCCTAAGAATATGTGTGAGGGAGGAAGAATTTTTTGATATCCTCTCTGAATGTCATGACAACCCATGTGTAGGCCACTTTGCTGCAAAGAGAACTGCTTACAAAGTTTTTCAAGCGGGTTACTATTGGCCTATTCTTCACCAAGATTCCAGAAGATACACCAACAGGTGTGACCAGTGCCAAAGGATGGGGAAACCCACACAAAGGGATAAAATTCCTTTACACCCTCAGGTGGCTATTGAGCCATTTGACAAGTGGGGCATGGACTTCGTTGGACCCATCGTGTTAGCCACCTATAAATTCTGGTATACCTAGTGGTGGCTAAATTTGCTTTCAAGCCTTCAATAGATATATTTCCTTTGAAAATTCATCATATTTGAAGTCTTATGATGATTCTATGCCCTTTTGAAATAATCTTCATTGTTGTTTCCATCTTAAAACCATGCTGATTCACCAAAGAAAGTTGTTCCAAAGGCCTCTGAAACTCCCCCTTTCACTCATTTTTATCCACTTTCATAAAGCTTTCTTTTCATCCTTTAACCCTCCATTTCCCTTTAAAGGCCTCCAAAATCCCTTTAAACCTCTAAAAATCCCTTTTATAGGTTTAAAACACCCCTTTTTGCCCTTCTACCGAAAGCCAAAAAAGCCTTGAAAAACCTTCATTTTGGCATAAAAACCCATTTTTCAACTATTAAGGCATTAAGCCCTCGAGAGCTTAAACTCAGCCCCTGTTCTCCATAAAACCCAAGTGCTATAACCATGTGCTTAAAAAACTAAGCCCCCTCCATCACCGCTCAAGGTCTCCATGTCTTCCCATAGAACCCCTCCCGCACCTTATTTCATAAGCCCCTTTTCCCTTTTTATTTTCTCCACCAAAGCCCCCCTGCCTTTGTATTTTCGTGATTTCCAACCATTTGTTTAAATAAATCGTGATCGTTGATCTTTGCAGATCAACGGTCCGGACTTAACTTGATAGCCCATTGAAACCGTCCACCACACGACAAAAGTGCTGACGTAACTATTGGTCCCACCATCCGTGCCCCGTGCATCTTCCCTCCCGTCACATGCAACCTGCACCGTCCGATCAACACCACACGATTCGACGGCTGAGGATTAACGTTCCAAAATTTTTATGTCCGAGGATTAACGTTCCAAAATTTTGTGAAATGGGTGGTTTTAAGAATCCACGTGTCACCCGGTGTATGGAATCACATTCCATCCACGCAAAACTGCCTCCCCCCATTTCATTTTGTGAAAACCATCCTCGGTTTCCTCTATATCACTGCCCTCACCAACGTTGCCTTTTGTTTTTAATCCCAGCCGTCGATCTCTGAGATTGGACGGTTCTGATTTAATCTCGCCCCCATTCACTTTCCACCTAACTTGCTTCCGAAATATTTCACCGAGTAATCTCGAATGTTGATTGTTCTAATCAAACGACTTCTGTTTTCCATCGTGCCCAAACCTCCATTTGCACCTGGTTAGCTGCTCTGCCAGGGTTTTCCTCCCACTTTTCCGCTGCATCCACATTTTTCCTCACTGCTCCTCCACCACCCTAGAACCTCTGCAAGCAGTCTAAACCAAGCCCGCAGGTTTTCATAACAGTTTATTGTGTGTTTGCAGGTTTTTTCATGGATGATGAAGGATGAACGTTTTTCAGTCACAAAGGTGACACAAAGGCTCAGATAGCAGTCTCAGGGCCTGGAATCAATGTCAAGGGAACCATAACAGAAGTAGAGGTCATGTCAATCAATGGATCAGATCCATGAACCCTCAGTGACCCTCCAGCTCAACGAAACCCTCCACCTGTACATAGAACACTCACAAATGGTGAAGATCACGTATCCAGTGGCAGAAAACGAAGGCATAGAAGATTAATAAAACCTTTGAAGAAATCAATACAAAAGTAGTTCGAGCAATCAGCAAATTGAAAGCATAAACAGAGCTAAAACAGGTCGAAGTACAAAGGAACAGAGAATTTATTGGTGCAGAAGTTGACTGACATAGGCATAGCCCATCTCCATGCTCAAAGGCTTGCCAAGCATTTATTACACCAAGGAAGCCACTACAAACTGTCAGAAGCAGTTATTTAGAAGTATGGGAGTCCTCATAGCCCATTTTTTCACTTAACTTACACCAAGAAGATAACAGTACCACTCTAGATGGTTTTTCCTCTCAAAGACACCTTGTGGGTGATTTCTGTCATATCAAAATGGTCTCAACAAGCTACAAAGTTTAAGTATGAGGGGTTTCTGTAGTGCATTATATTAGATATCATTTTCGGGATTCAACTGCATTAAGTAAGTCATTCATATGACCATTTCCATGAGAGGTAGTCGTAACTGACTAATTTCTCATGATTTTTGAATAGTCCACTTAGCACTCATTACATTGGGTGATGCTCACAGGGGTGAAGAAGTGGGATTGAAACTAGTGAAATGAATCACATAGTGTCAATCATCACTTCCGGGGTTTGCACCCAGTAACCAGGAATTCCTGGGAGGTTACCCATTCCAGAAATCCTCTGGCTCAAGCGCGCTTAACTGTGGAGTTTTCCCCACAATCAAGCCCACTTAGCTTGCTACCCCATTTGCAAAACCTTAGCAACTATTGTGCCTCATGAACCATTCAAGTAGAGATCCCTTACTCTTTGTATTTTAAGTATGAGGGGTTTCTGTAGTGCATTATATTAGATATCATTTTCGGGATTCAACTGCATTAAGTAAGTCATTCATCTATGACCATTTCTATGAAAGGTAGTCATAACTGACTAATTTCTCATGATTTTTGAATAGTCCACTTAGCACTCATTACATTGGGTGATGCTCATAGGGGTGAAGAAGTGGGATTGAAACTAGTGAAATGAATCACATAGCGTAAATCATCACTTTTGGGGCTCAACGTACCTGTGAATTGTGATTTCCCCAAGGTCACCATCCCAACCTTGGCTCAAGCGCGTTCAATCGTGAGTTTTCCACAATCAAGCCCACTTAGCTGCTAAATCCCACTTAGCTTGCTACCCCATTTGCAAAACCTTAGCAACTATTGTGCCTCATGAACCATTCAAGTAGAGATCCCTTTACTCTTTGTATTTTAAGTATGAGGGGTTTCTGCAGTGCATTATATTAGATATCATTTTTGGGATTCAACTGCATTAAGTAAGTTATTCATCTATGACCATTTCCATGAGAGGTAGTCATAACTGACTAATTTCTCATGATTTTTGAATAGTCCACTTAGCACTCATTGCATTGGGTGATTCTCACAGGGGTGAAGAAGTGGGATTGAAACTAGTGAAATGAATCACATAGCGCCAATCATCACTTCCAGGGCTTGCACCTGGTAACCAGGACTTCCCGGGAGGTCACCCATCCCAGAACTCCTCTGGCTCAAGTGCACTTAACTGTGGAGTTTTCCCCACAATCAAGCCCACTTAGCTTGCTACCCCATTTGCAAAACCTTAGCAACTATTGTGCCTCATGAACCATTCAAGTAGAGATCCCTTTACTCTTTGTATTTTAAGTATGAGGGGTTTCCATAGTGCATTATATTAGATATCATTTTCGGGAAATGTTCATAGATGAATGACTTACTTAATGCAGTTGAATCCCGAAAATGATATCTAAAGCTACAAAGTTATTGATTCTGTCCAGGATTTAATGTTATGTTTATAACACAGCATGGAGCATTCGAATACCCTCTCATGTTTCTGATGATCATTTAAAACCTCCTTTACCTACTTTTCCTCATTTTTCCTATAAATACTCTTCGAAGTCTCATTGTAAAAGGTTGGCATTTGGTGATTTCTAAAGTAATACATAGATTGTTGTTTTGAAGAAGCATTGGTGTTCTGTAGGAGTGTGGAAGTCTCTGTTTTTTTTTTCTTTTGATGAAGGAGGCTAGACCATTGGATCCCTGAGCTTGGTTTTGGTGAAGTAATCTCTTATTGTTAATGTTGTTTCTCATTTATCACTTTGTTCCATTATTCTTTGACTTACAGTAGGATAAAAATTTTAGGTAGAGAAATGTATCTTAGAAGCACCTCTGACCTGTTTATCCTTCACTGTTTATATGTTTTCCACTACTGAACATGACAGGGTAGTCTAATAGCTCTCTTGAATATTTAGTTTGTTTTATTTCAGAAATGGTCCATTCGGTTGTGCTAAAGATTGTTTAGGCGTTCCCTCTTTCTTTGCCACTGAATGTTGTATCTGAAATCTCCCTTTGATTATTAATGCTTGCAGTTTGATAGAGAGGCTTGTTTCAATCATACCCTCTGTTCCTTATTGTAATTATTGTGTTAAATGTCCCTATAATTGCAGTCCTAGATGTCTAAGGCGTTCCCTCTTCTTTGAATGCAATTGTATGTCTTTCCTGATTAAGCTCTCAACAGTGAACTTATAGGAGGAAATAGGGCGTTCCCTGAATCCTATAATTCATTAAGAGGGTTTTAGTCTGCACTTCTCCTTTTCTTTGAGTATTTATGTTAATTAAGTCCAAAACAGTGAGATTACTAGAGGAAATAGGGCATTCCCTGAATCCTTTAAGCCATTGTGAAAGGGTTTAGTTTGCTTTTCACTCTTATTCCTTAATGATCATCCCATTTCACCTATATTATTCAACAGATCCTTGACCAAGTTATATTTGCCCTTTGGTTTCCCTTCCTTCTCAATTAGAACCATTTGGACTTTCACATGATTCCATTGCACAATGGCTTGTAGATTCCCATGCTCTATCTATACTGCATGAAACATATTTGTCCAACCAAACAAAACAAACAACCCTGCACTTCCTAACTAGCCTAAAATCAACTACTAAAACTTTCAAGACACATCCTTATAAAAATATTGATAGATCCCTCTCTGAGACTAGGAGGGCTAGATCCTAGAGCTCTAAAGCTTGGTTTGCATGTTGCCTTGTCACTTGGCATGCCAATCTACCAAATCATAGGACCCCAACACATCAATCCACCATCCAAACAAAATAAGCATATCATAGTCTGCACTAATTATCTGACAAAGTGGGCTGAAGCAAAAGCAGTGAAGGTAGCAACCGAAGAAAAAGTAGCAGAATGTGTTTTACAATTTTGGATATCCCAGAGAAATAGTCACTAATCGGGGATCATAGTTCACGTCTCAACTCATTGAGAATATTTTGAGGAAGCACAAGATTAATCATATAACTTCTACTTCCTATCACCCTCAAGTGAATGGAAAAGTAGAAGTAACTAACATAGCTTTAGAGAGAATTCTCACCAAGGTTGTGAACAGCAACATAAAATATTGGGCAGATAGATTGGTAGAAGCTACTTGGGCCTACAACACCACTTGGAAGACAACAACAAGATTCACAATTTATGAACTAGTCTATTGTAAGAAAGCTCTTCTTTCATTTGAGTTTGAATTGAATACTTTAAAAATGGCAGCTAAATTAAATCTAGATCTAAAAAATGCCCAAAAAGAGAGGTTTCTGCAAATAAATGGATTGGATGAGTTCAGAATGCAAGCAATTCTTCACACAGAGGTAGTTCATCTACAAAGCAAGGTATGGCATGACAAGAATATCAAAGAAAATACCTTCCAAGGAGATTGGGCATTGTTGAATGATTCAAGGTTTAAGGACTTCAAAGTCAAGCTGATGACAAGATGGTTGGGGCCTCACACAGTGGAGGAATGCTTTGATAATGGCGCAATTCAAATAAGGACCATAGATGAGGAAGGGATTCCCTTGCTTGTCAATGGTAAAAGACTTAAAATTTACAAAAGGCCTTTGTCAAGGGAATAATTCATCAATTCAATAAGCAGAGAGGTGGATGTGATGGGAAAATCCATAGTTTCCCACACCAAAAATAAGAAGAAGAAGAAGAAGATCCATGGGTGAAAACCTCTCTGAGGTGCCCAAGGTAATTTTTTGGGTTGAAAACCTCCATGGGGGGTAGCCCACATTATTTCAGAAAAAAAAAGAAAAAAAAAAGCATCTACATCACTGTGTTTTTCTGTGTTTGTTGTTTTGCAAGTTGTTACTAGTTTCTGGAATACACAGGGAAGCATTCATCTTCTTTTCCCTTATTCTATATTATCTTCCATCCCATAATTCACTCCATTCATCTTCATAACTTCCTCCATCACCTCCATACACCACACTCCTCCATTCCTGAGCACAATGTAGCAAGAGAAGCAGCACACAAACAGACTGCTACAAACATTAGGAAGTTCCTTAAAAAAAGAGTTGTTCATGGACTTCCAAGAATGAAAACAAGGGAAGCTTCATAACATACTACAGGAAAATGATAATGCCACCCATGGCATCTCAAGGACCCCACGCGACATCCACAACAGAGAGAAACAACAGACAAAGATTACTAGCTCATTCAAGAAGCTCTTCCTTCAGCAAGTTGCTTACTCAGAGAACAGGAATATGATGAAGAACACAACATCTAAAAAGGCTTGTCTCAAATCTCCATCTCCTGCCACTGCCTTGGAGAGAACAGGTAAACTTGGGTATAAGCTCTCACCCCTTGCTACGCATTCATAATAGCCAGAAATAATTAATTTGCAGACTTAGAGTTTGAGGGGTAGAAAGGTGGCCAATTAACTCGGCCACCACCATGAGGTATGGCTGGAATAAAACTAGGAGTACATGCCACCTGGGCATGGAAAAGAAAAATTTTAAATCAGTGGAGTAGAGGAGAACGAGGGGAGGAAAACACACAGTCCATCATGAATTAACATGGAGGAGGAACCGGTTTTCTACGATAGAACTGGCGCTGAGCAGAGTTATATTAGCACTCCAAATTTAGCTGCATCATCTAATAAAAGGAGATGATGTCTCATCCAAACTAGTGAATTAACAATTTTTAGAGGGAGAGGACCAACGAAAGAACACATCTCTTGAAGAAGAAGAAGAAGAACCAAAAATAAAAAAGAAGAAGAAGAAGAAGAAACCTGGGGTTGAACCAGAAGAAACAAGAAGCACCAGAAGAAGAGGAAGAACTAGTAGAAACAAGAAGAACCACAAGTAGAAGAGAGAGAGATGAAGGGCCAATGAAAAACATAAGAGATGGCCATAGAAGTCTTAGATATAGTAGAAAGTGGGCGAGATACAGACTCACAACCCAACGTCACATCCCCTCACTACTAAAATATAATCACCACCATGGCTCCTTTGAGCGCAATAATAAAAAGGTAGACCTCTAGGTATTCTGGAGTTGAAAAGAATCAAAGAAAGCCAAAAAATTCTCCCCTAAGCCCGATCATCATTGAAGAATCACCAAGGGGGGAGGAAATAATCGAAGAAATATCTATGAAGGAGGAGCTACAAACGCCACATGCAGAGAATGTAGTGCTAAAGGAGAAATTGCAGCAAAAAGAGGAGCAAGTAGCCACCATGGTAGACTTATGCATAGAATCCCTTCAACACAAATTCCCCTCTGAGTCATATGCTATGTACCTCAAAGAACAATGGCTTCTATTTCAAATCAACACTCTAGCCTCCCATGGATCACTCCCTTTCCAAGATTGTAGGAAATTCATGAGGTTTTATAAGGAAGCCAACATAGTTGATTAGGAAAAGATGGCAGAGTTTTATATGCATAAATTTGTGCTGAAAAATCTGGAGATTTGGGACCCCAATCCTATAATGGGGGATATGCAGTTAATGGCTCTAGAATCTTGGATGGTGAATGAGGAAAATAGAGCCAAATAGATATGGAAGGTCATGGGAAGAAGAAATAGAGAACCTTATATCTCAGACCTGAAGTGTTCAGCCCAAGAGGAGTCATCCTTAACCATCAAGAGATTTAAAAGGACCCTACATTGGTTGAAAGCTACCTTCAGACTCAAAACCAGGTGAGAGGCCACTTTGATGATGTTTCTAGGTAGATAGAAGAGGAGTGCATTATGGCCAGCCAGAAGAGATGGAACAAACTTCCACATAGCTTCAAGAACATGGATCATCATACTCCAGAAATATTGAGGGGTGAATTGGAAAGGGCACCATTATACAAGAGGGCCATGCAGGCCAAAAATATCTAATGGTTGGGACTAAAGCTCAGCCCACCTTTGTTGTTGGGGCTGACTAATGAAGAGGACACAAATGCACAAGATAGAAAATGGGAGAATGCAGAAAAGAATGATGGATTTTACCCCCCTTGGGGAAACTCCCACACTTCTTCCTCAGGAAATCAGGGTGGATGTCAAAGATTTGAAGGAAATGGAGGGGGAGGATCAGTTTCTCATAGGATGAGCAACCATTCAGTAGGGGGGTGATGATGAGATCCATCATTAGAAATATTTGGAGGGGTTAATAGTCACCTTTTTTCCTTCTTAGATCTCTTTTTCTTGCATTTTTATTATTATTTGGG
Organism: Pinus albicaulis; assembly: GCA_034641835.2. NCBI lineage: Eukaryota > Viridiplantae > Streptophyta > Pinopsida > Pinales > Pinaceae > Pinus > Pinus albicaulis. Next base: position 1,678,876,429 of record CM076580.1, read on the forward strand.
TTTATAATGCTATTATAGGTGATGATTAAGGCTAACATACTCTGAGTGCCTAATATAAGGTTGAGTGCAGAGAATCATGATTTATTAAGAATTTTTATAAAGTTTTTATCACAAAGACTTAGAGGAGATGACAAGGAGAAATTATAGGAGGATTTTCCACCCTCAAAGGCAGTTGAAGGATCCCAAAGGTTCTCTCTAGCAATTCGTATTCCAGAAGTAGCCGAAGGATCCCAAAGGATTCTCTCAAGAAATTTGAATTCCAGAGGTAGTCAAGCAACTCAAAGAAGAGAGCACTCTGTCTTGGGTTACTTGGAGTCCAGTGGACTCAATCACCATTTTCTAGGGAGCTATTGGTAGCTGCCTTGTAGAATTATTTAGAGAAGAGTTAGAGGAAGGGGGAGTCTATCTTAGTCTTTCTTCCATTCACAATTTTTGTTGTGAACTATTGAAGATTTTTGTTTTATTTAGGGATCGAAACTTTCAGAGGTGTATTTAGTTGTTCTTTTATGAAATGAGCAGACTGATTCCATTTGATTGATTTAAGTTCAGAGGGCTAGGCTTGTGGGTTAGGGCCCAATTCATGTGCCTCAGCTTCTCTGTTGTCATTATCTTTTCCTTTCTATCATTTAGCTAGTTTTTCCTTTTTCATTTAAGTTAGATTTAGTTTTGATAAGTTTCATTGCTATTTAAATTTTTTGTTGTTGTAGTTTTAATTACTTATGCATAGTGAAATAGAGGAAAAAATCAAAAATTGTGGTCAAGTCTCCCCCTCTCATCTCTGTAAATAGAGTTCGAGTAGGGGCAAATCTTCCCACAGGAAAAATTTTCTTTCTATTCAAGTTCGGGGAAGAATTTGTATTACCAAGTCCAAGCCTTTCCATCACTATTTCATCCCGAATTTCTATCCGTTTCCCGTACATGAATCCGTAGGTATGCTTCACTTCTGAGCACTACTCTTATGCTTCCATTTCCCTCCTTTAATTCTCACCTTAGCACTAAACTTACCTTATTTCAAACACCCTTAAGCTCTTCAACCTTACTTCTCTGTTTTTCTTTGTTCACGACCTCCTCACCCTTTTTACGAAAAACACATGAAAAACCATACAGATCCACCTAAAACCCAACCTACGCCTTTGCTCCTCGAGTCTCCCACCACCGTACGTTGCACTTCACAATCGCAACATTTAACAATTACCTTAATACTTATCGTCCATTCCTTACGATTTTGATATTGTGAAATCGCACTTCGCACCGGTTACCTTCTACAGTTAACACTCACTGCTCATTCTTTGCGATTGCGAAATTGCAAATCACAACTCTTAGCTTTTTCCACTACCACATCATCCCCATCGCACATTGCATCCCACGGAGCTTACCACATCACAAATCACATCTCGCAGAACTTACCACATCGCAAATCGCATCTCGTAGAACTTACCACATTGCAAATTGCATCCCGTAGAACTTATCACATCACAAATCGCTGCCCGCAACCTTTACCGTGATGCAAATCACACTTCGCACATTTTATTTTATTCCCGTTAATCCTTACCGCTATCCTTGTAGACTTGTGATATTGCAATTCATGACCCACCACGTCACTCTTCGCATTACGCACCATTTAGTTCATTCCGTTAAGTCCTTTCTGCCATCCATTTAAACTTGTGAAGTTGCGATTGCGACATTGCACATCACAACTTTTGCTATCCATCACATTCCGCCATCGCATTTCTGAGTTCTTCTCACTTCGAAGTCATTTCTTGCATTATAATAAGCTTCCCTAAGGGTTTAACCCCCTCTGTCTACTCCAAAGCCATTTCTCATGCTATCATAAAGTTTTCTAAGGGTTTAACCCCCTCTTTCCGCTTTCAAACCTCATTTTATGTGTTAAACCCCCCATTAGACCTCTTAGCCCTTTTTCTTCCCTCTAAGCTGCAATTTAATTCTTTTTAATTAAAATTAAGGCATGGATAGTTTAGCTACATGGATAGGAGTATGGTAGATAGTTCATAGGATAGGTAGAATGCATTTAGCTATTTGGCCAAGTTAAGTGTGGTGTAGATTTAACTTCCTTTATGTTATCTGTTTTCTGCAAATTAAATTAGTTTCATTCTTGGAATTCCTTTCCATCTATTTAGTTCAATTTCCTTTCTGTCATTTCCTTCAAATAATTTACTTTCCAGTTGTTCTCATAATTTAAGAAATAACACCCTTTCGTGAAGTAGAAGAGGATGACATGAACAAAATGCATCTGTTGTGTATATAGCACTACCAACTCAAAGTTTGTATGAACCCTGGGTTGAAAAAGTAAATTAGGACAGCCCTTGGGAGTTGCAGCATTCTTGGTGCAATACCAGGGCTCACCACCGCCTCCGGTGTGTTGAAAATTTTCGGGTGCACCGCCTTCGATGCACAAAAATAAAAGACGCATCGTGACCGGTGCATGCCTGTTTTTTGTGGTGCGCCAACTGTTCTTTTAGTTTTATTTGCAAAAAAAATTAAATATGTATATTCATAAATACATGTCTCATTTAATAAAAAAATTGTATTTAATATTTCAATCATTCAGAGATGTGAAAGGAGAGAAGAGAGAGAACAACAGTAGCAATAGGCGAACCAGTATAACATGGTTTGCCTATGGGAGGCGTAGAGAGGGAGAGAGATGTGTACCCTTGCCCTATTACAACAGCTACCCAGGGCTCCTAAGGTAGGCAGGCCTCCTCAAGTTCTATGAGGAGGCTACTTCCCTAAAGGGCCATCATTTGTTTTTGCGACATCTTATCTGCAGGTGGAATGCCCACCTACAAGATTTTCGGGTTAGTCCTAACTAGTGGTACGCGCCCACTGAGGAGGAAATATATTTCATTACAAGGCTATCGAGGAGAGGGGTGGATTTTCCCTCATTCCCAGAGGTTCCAGTTGGCTATGTAGAAGGGAGTTAGATGGTGTACTCTCAGAGATATATTAGCATGGATATATTGTCTCCTTCAGATTTTCAGGTCTCCAGAGGTTAATTACGTATTGCTAGATTTGGTAATGAGGAGGTGAGGTGCCTCTCACTTCTGATTTTTATCATTTCACACAACACCAGAAACGGGAAACACATTATTTTCCCACATATATTATGTTTATTCTTTAGTAGAGGAGCCACGACTTGTCAGGTGGTCTACAATTTTTTTGCGGTAGTTCTGTACAACTTTATATAGATGTCGTGCTCATGCACAAGGGAGGGTCAACTTCTCTTTTGCTTGAGAGCTATTTTGTTTATTTTTTGAGAGGTTTCCAGAGACAAGGCCTAATTGTGTTCGACATACTCATAGGCCGATGCTGGATGCACGGATGCACATGTGGGGACAGATGATGCCCAAGAGGGTCGAGACGGAGTTTTCCGCAAGGATATTGCATGATGTACTAGAGTTGCTAGCTAGTGTTGATGAGCATCCCTTCATTATGGTCCCCTGTCCTTATGCTGGTTTGGATTAGTGAGGGTGTGCCAACATCCTCTTCACATATGATGAGCTGTCGGATGATATAGGTAATATTATTGTTTTATTTAAATCTATTCTAACATGTTCTTTAACTTGTTTTTATTAAATTGTTTAATGAAATTGTCTAATTATTGTTGTGTACTTGTATATATTTGGTAGACATTGGGTATTTTGATGGCGAGGACATGCCAGTGCCACCAAATGATCCAGGTGTGGATCAGGATATGGTAGATGTCAAGGATCATGAGGCTAGTGTAGACATACCTATTCCTGCTGGTGCGCCGGTACCGCCTTTTTCTAGGCGTGGTAGGCTTGATAGTAGATTGAGGATGGAGTTGGGCGACTAACTTTGTGCATTGTTTGTTGAGGTGGGATTCAGGCCTGCTACTATGAGAGACATATAGGCCAATGGTAGGCTAGTACATATGTGGATAGGCATGCCGCGTGACATGTACAACTTGATGCGGCATGTTGTAGGAGCTACGACCTTAGTTACATGGTTGAGGAGGGCCCTTGCACGTTATAGGTGTGGTCGAGAGGCAACACGTGATTGACACTCCGCGAGCAGCGACACATCATCTTATGATCATAATTAGGGGAGTGATCATCATTCACCTCGCGTCGCACCAGATGAGCAACCTGCCACATTGACCAGCAGTTGTCATGGAGAGCAGGCTGGACCATCGGCTACGTCGAGTCAGTAGCCTGCAACATCCAGCGGTACTCATGATCATGAGAAAGCTGGACCATCGACCATGTCGAGTCATCACAATGAGCAACCGCCAATTGATCCTGATTAGCATGAGGCACCAGTACCAAATTGGCAGGCGCGTGATGATCAACATGTATTTGAGCTAGTCGAGGTTGCACCATTGACTGAGCAGGCCTCGACTAGTACTGCTATTGATGATGTACCATGAGCTGATATATGACATTTATATTACAGTTGTATATTTTTGACATTATATATATATATATATATATATATATATATATATATATATATATATATATATATATATATATATATATATATATATATATATATATATATAGTCAATGTATTCTATGTTCATGTTGCAGTTGTACTTAATTTACATGTTGGTGATCATCATGATGTGTATATTGTTAGGTCATGTTAGATATGTTCATTTAATGTGCAGCTTGCAGATAGATGTGTATGTGATAGCAGTTATTTGACATGAAATGTATATTTGATGTTTGTGTTATGATGATGTTATACAATGCTAATTGTGTTTTGTAAGATGATCATAATCACGATGGTGTTAGCGAATTTGAATGTGTTTTTTAGTCGAATATGATGTTTGTACGATGGTTATCATGATCGTGATGTTTATTAATTAATCTAATATTAAATGATCATGATATTGTAAAATTGTAATTGTATGTAAAATTCTAAAATTGTAATTGTATTTGTAATTGTAATTTTAATTGTAATTGTATCAGCCAAAATAAGTTGTGGTCTTTGGGCACGTATTACTGAGAAGACATGTTATTAGCTCATGCTATTGTAACAAAGCCTATTTTCAAGTTAATAAAAAAATCAAAATATAACAAATGAAATTTTATTATTTGTATTAATTTAACTGAAATCATTTTATTAGTTGTATTAATTTAACTAGAATCTAATATATGATAAATTATTATATACATAAATTATATGGATGGATGTATTTAGAAATATATATTTCCTTTTTCCTTTATCCATTTAAGATTAGATCAGATCCCCCATCAAGAATAAGCTAAATGTCTTCATAGTTAGGAAGATGTGATTGATTCTTTTGGTATGATTAAATAGGGTTTAACAGGGAAGGTTGGTTCACGTGATCGTGTTAGGATTTATCAAGATACTTGGGTCAATTATGGGGAGAATTTCATTTTCCCAAGGAAACGGCCGATTTTGTGCATAAAAGGGGGATTATAACTCTTAATCAGGTTGTGGGTATAAACAAGAGTTAAAACATCCATTTGGGCAGAGGGTTGAATGGACGCTGTTCAATTGAATTTTCCACCTTAATGGACTAGGTTGTGGCAGAATTACACTACATCTCTCAATGCATCTCACCTTCATCTGAGTGGTAAGGAATACATTTTCCATTTGGCCTATTTTTCAAGGAGAAATATACTCTCAAACATGGTTATCTATTTGTTATGGAAAACAAGAAATTTGGAGAATTAGTTTGGTGGTGGAAGAAGTTGTGGAGGCTCAATTTCCCAGTGAAATCACATATTTCGAAAATAAGCTTCGAAAACTTAAAAAGAGATGCTTCCTGGGTTTGAGCTAGTGTCCTCTATGTAAAGCGCCAAAAAAACAACTTTCCATATCTTTCTAAAGTGTCCCTTTTCCAATGTTGTGTGGAACACTTTTTAAATCTCTTTATATTTGAATTTAATATGGAAGGATATATCATGTCTTGAAGCATGGAAATATTAGTGATAAAATGTTTCTCCTAAAAAAAACCTAGAAATATTTCACCCACTATAAATTTTGAGATTTGTTTAGTGTGAAACCATGTAATCTTTGAGGATAAGGCCAGAACCCATACAGAGTGGCGTTGCCAAACTCATTGGAAATTTATGATACGATTATAGAAATATTTGAATCCCATAGACCAAGGCACATTTCTCTTGAAGTGGTGGACTATCTTGACCTTGGACATATTTCTACTATGTTTCTCAGGATGATGGTGAAAGTGGGGGACGCACTCTTATATTTACAGGAAAACCATTTTTTCAAAATCAAAATTGGTTTGGGATGTGACAAATAATTTTGTTAAACTGTACAGTCTAAAACTTTAATTATTATTTACTATTGAAAAATATTACAGAAAACTCGATATTTTGGATGATTTCATTATTGTTATTAATTGATTTAATGAAGCTACAATATTTCATGGGAGGAATTATTGTACTTGAAAGGAAGTTGTGACCAAATCTCTTGTTCTCATATTTACTAGGAAAGGAACTCCATGACATATGAACTTTCCTAAACTGGAGCATAAAAAGCTTGTGTCAAGTGGAAGATATAGAGCAGAATGGAGATCCGCATTTCGAGTTCTATCACAGGCCTTTCATAGAAAGCTTGGAGATGGACCATCTACAAGATTAAAATTTAAGATTAAAATTTTGGTTTTTATGTGACATCCATGGCATGAATTCATTTTGGATCTTCCCACAGTTTAGGTGGTTTTTTTTTTATGCTTTATGATGATATTTATGTATTTTTACCATACTTAAATATAGATTGGGAAGCCTTTTAAGTTTATTCTTTCTAGGAATTTTTGTTATGGATAAGATGTATTATTTTTGACAACCTAGTTTTGAATGTACCATAGTGCATCTGTAAATTGTAATTTTTACTTTCTTGAATGAAAATTACATTTTTTTTTAGGGAATAATAATAATAATAAAATTATAATTTAGTAATTTTTATGATTTTTTAATTTTTCTAATGTGAGATATATTAAGAAGTAAGTATTTTGATATTTATTAAATTGATGTATGCCAATTTTTCTCATGTCCAATTAATTTATATAGTTTTACTATGAGAGGAAGTAATAGAATCCTCCCCACCTAGATTAAATTCTCACAACGGACATTATTGATGTTAACAATATGTATATAAATAAAAAAAATTATTGTAAAAATAATATAATAAAATTTTATAAATAAATTATATAAATTTTTTTTATGGGGTTTTGGATAGATGGTGATCAGGTGCTTTAGTAAGGCACTCCTTGATGTCTCCTTTTCATGGCCACTTGGCTTATTATTAAGAGTAAGATTCTCAAAATTACTCTCATGGCCACCATTTCCTGGAAGAAACAACCACCAGGTTTGGGACCTCACCTGAGGGCCCATGTAAGAAGAGATAAGCAGCAAGGAACATGAGGGAGTCGCTTTTTCACGACAAAAAATTTGAAATAGTGAGGTTCTCCTTAAGTTGGATGACTGGATGTTGGATTTTGAACACCTGAGTTCACTTCAACCAATACATGTACATTATGGACTTATACTAGAATTTGAGGTTTCTCCTTTACTATATTCTAATGGACTGACTTCCTTCGACTGGATGTTGGATTTTGAACACGTGAGGGCACTTCAACCAATACATGTACATTATGAAATTATACTAGAATTTGAGGTTTCTCCTTGACTATATTCTAATGGACCATTTACCTTGAAAAGTGCTTTGACAACATTGAGCAACATTTGGGTATCCCTCCTCCAACTAGAAACAACCCCAACAACAATGAATACTTAATTCAGGGTGTTGTCACAAACTCTGATCCATCTACTTAGCTTATGGTATGCTCCATATTATTTTGAATTTTGATCTTACAGTTTTTCTTGATGGCCTATCTAGCATTTTTTTTAATTCTTATCTCACCCCTTTAGTCTTTTCGGACATTTTGATATTCTATACCTCTATGCGAAGAGTGCACTTTTGGTTATGGTTCGTCTTCCTAATAAAATATTTCCCTAAGATATTAAATTTTGGTTATGGTTCGTCTTTCTAGTAAAATATTTCCCTAAGATATTCAACTCTTCTATGTACATTCCAATTTAAAATGAAATAAAATATTTACCTCACACAAAAAAGTTTTTAATAATAATATCTATTTGAAAAAATCTTTAAATATATATAATTTTTCTTTAAAAGTATTAAGAAAATTATTTGAGTTTATAATATTTAAATATTAAATATAATAAAATTAAATATATTGTTTTAAAATGATTTTAGAATATTAAAATATATATATGAGTTTAAAAAATAAAATTAATATATAAAATTATAAAACAAATCGATATATGACCGTTGGATATTGAGAATGAGAATGAAAATATGGAAGGAGAAGAAAAAACTATAAGAGGAGAATAGAAAGTACCAGTACGCAGTAGAATTTACCTCACCCTTGATAGAGAATTTGAATTTTGAACAAGAAAACATTGGACAACAAACAATGGTTGGTGTTGATTCTACATGGAGGTTTCAAATTTTCCATGGAACTAGGACAAAGAATCATAAACAACATTTTGTTTTTCTGTGAGGTAGTCTTCGAAGTTAAGCATATTTGAAATGAGTGGACGAAGATTGCACCATTATAAACCATCTTTTCAGATTATGTGGATTATGTGGATTATGTGTTAGCTATAATATTTTTAGTGGGAGTTTTTGGTGTTAGAATCTGGTGAAAAAATTGAGGTGAAATTTTGATTTTTGTTATTTAAACTGTTTTCTTAACAATAAATGGATTTAGCACTCTAAAATCTTCTAGGGCACTTAAAATTACTCATCAAACTTCTGTTTTCAATAAATTCTTGAAGCATTAAAAACCTAAAAAAAGAAAAGAAAAAAATACACAAAAATTGATAGATAATTAAAAACTCACATGGTCTTTCATTGAACTATGACTAGTCATCCAATACGGGATATTCCCTATCATAGCAGATGTCTAGGTCAACATCAACAAATGCAAGAGCTTGGTTGACTTCAAAGTTATTGAGATTATGAATGAAAAAAATCATTATCTAGCATTGTTTGGCATCGAGTGTGATTTTGATAATCAGGCTATTATCAATCTGAAGAAAAGAAAGAAGATATTCAAATCTAGAGATTTGCAAGTAGTCGAAATGAAACTATAAATTAACCCTTTAATAATTCTTACAGGGTATAAAGAGATTCAGTGGGGATGTTTAATATGAATAAATTTCATGTAAAACTAAGCGTTTCTTTAACAAATTTCTTGACGAGTAGGTGATAATCTTACAAGTCTGATGATATTTAACCATGATGTTTATTATGAGCAAATTATTAGAAATTGGAGAGAGCCATTGAACATAGGAATAACACACAATAATAATTTCTATATCATAATCAAATGAATATATTACAATTTTTATAGTGTTGCTGAGATCCAACTAATTCCACTCTTGGAGGGAGAAGTTGAGAGAATCTCTCAACATCCTCCAACACACCAAACCAATCCCTAATCTGTAGTATGCATATTAAATGAGGCATTATCTCAAACACCCCCCCTTAATGCCTACATCACAGAAATGGAGAACACACTAATTTAATACAAACATTTGTCTGCCCTGGTCTTCATTAACATTTGTACCCACTCTGAGATCTCATAGACAACGCTCTTTTCTCCACCATTTTCGAGCTACCATTCAACCCATTTAAAATACATTTGTTTCTAACCAGCAATACTGAATTTGTAAGATCAAAGATTCTTGACACCCCTGAAGAAGAGTCTCGACACTGAACTATCTTATGGAAATATTTCCATCTGTGAAATAACCCCGAAGAATAAATTTCAACAGTCTATAGGAAAATATTCTGGATACAGAATATGATCAATGATTAATCCTACAAAGTGACCTTTACACACAAGGATCTCATTGTATAACCTGTAAGCGATGCTCTTGAAGCCCCGAGAAATGACAAGATCCATTAGCATGTAACAAATTCACACAGTCAAATTAGCTAATTGTTCTCTTGGCACCGAAGAACGTCGAGAACGACTAAATTAAATAATGCTAATTTGTTCAATAATTGGTTCTGCACTATAAATCTCACAAATCCTTACTCCGCAGATACGATTCCCAATTTAAAATTATATTTCAAAATATATATAACTTAAATTGCATGTACTCTCCCCTGGTTCGTTTTTACCACCTTCTTTTAACCGGTGTTCAATTCACAGCAGAATTCTTTTCCTTAAAAAAATTATAAAAAAATTCCACTTGCAAAGTTAGGAACACATATTGTACAACTCACACGTTTACATCCGTAAAATCCATCATTTTACCCACCTTCAAAATGCTTGTCATCCTGATAAAGCGCATGTCTAGCGCAATACTATGTCTACCAAATGGCAGAATAATTAGCATATACAACTGGTTAAGACGTGGTGCTTTCAGTGAAATCATTCAAAATCCTATGACTACACTGGTTGAATTATTTCTTCTCAGAACGGCCAAAACCAAATGTTGCACATCTCTATCGTCGTTGCTGATGGAACGTCTCTGCTCAGATACTCTATCGGCGTCCTGGACGACATCCGATTCTTGAGATGTAAGCAGGCCATGATAATTGGAACTCATATTGTTGTTGCCATCCATGCACATGGAGAAGCTGCTCCATGAACTCATATTGTTGTTGCCATCCATGCACATGGAGAAGCTGCTCCATGAACCTTCGTCGGATAAAGATCATGAAAGCCAACGGATCACACTTGTTTTCAGGAAGAAACCAAGGGAATAAAAACCAAAAATATCTAATATCTATTTAAGAATGCATCGCTAATCATTCTATTTCCTCTCTTATTACTGTCTCTCGTCATCTATGACCATATTACATATCTGTTTAATATACCAAACAAGTTACGGAAATAACCATTTTTCCACCATGTGTGAGAAATCATTGCCAGCACATCCAAATAGCCGAGTAAATAAAACGTCTTCACTTGCTACCATAGTAGAAGGTAAAATAAAAGGCAGAACACTCAGAAAACCGAGACTCAAAATCTTGCTACCATAGTACCTATCTAATCTACTTCTATACAGAAATTCTCTCTTAAATTATTTCATTTTCTTGGGCACTCACGTGAGGGATTAAGCCCAATTAGGCTCCGATACCATATTAGAAATTGGAGAGAGCCATTGAACACAGGAATAACACACAATAATAATTTCTATATTATAATCAAATGAATATATTACAATTTTTATAGTGCTGCTGAGATCCAACTAATTCCACTCTTGGAGGGAGAAGTTGAGAGAATCTCTCAACATCCTCCAACACACCAAACCAATCCCTAATCTGTAGTATGCATATTAGATGAGTCATTATCTCAAACACAAATTTCATATAAAACTCAACATTTTTTTAACATTTTTTTTGAAAAGAAGCTAATAAGATTGGACAAGATGGATCATAATTTTGAGAAAGTAATAAGATCTAACCTCATGATCTTTTGTTTACGAAGATGCTAGTATTGGAGGTATCAATTTGAAAAACTTGCCAGGAGGATCCATAAGCAACTTGAGTTACACCATGTCTGATCCCAAATCTTCAAACAACTACACCAAAACTGAAAACGTCAAGGAAATTCATATGTATGGAAGTTTGACTCTTCATGTATGAAAACTCCAATGAAAATAAGATAAATAATAGTAAAAATTAAAATGCATAATATTAAGAAAGTTGTAGTCTGAAAAATCTACAAAATAATTTAGAAATTTTGGTAAGATTATAAAAAATCATGACAAAGATTTTTGAAAATGTGGATTGAAGTTGTTAAACTTTAATATTTTGGGTGCCCTAAAGTTTTTAATGATGCTGAATCCATTTCCACCATCAAAAATACAATTTAAACACTTCATCTACCTGAATTTTTGAAATTTTGTTTACCAAATTGCAAAAAAAAAAGCTACAGTCAAAACTATTCAATTACGTTAATAGACAACTCATAAAGATCATATTTTAAAACTAGATGCAACCAAATAAACACTTATAAATAAACTTAACAAAACGAGACAAATAATTACTTTAACGAAATCAACTAAATATTTACTCATTCAGCGGGATTAGCAAACTTTATCTGTTTTCATTAGTGATATCTATTTCGAGCTCGGGTTACAAGATCATCCTCAAGAAGCTATTACCAAGAGCATGATACCCTTAATACCTACGAGTGTTCAAGGTTAGCAAATTTTATTAGTGACATGGCACATGGCACGAAAGCTTTAAATAAGAGATTTAAATTTTTGTCTAATTAAATATTAATTTATTTTTTCAATAATAATAATAAATATTTTATTTATTTTTAATTAACATTATAATTTGCAATAGTCAATGTTAAATTAATAGTGATCAATAAGTAAATTAATTGCTAAAGTTATATTTGAGAGATTACTAAGCATAAGAACACTTATTTAATGATACATCTAACATTTCTAAGATTAAAAAATCATAATAATAAACTAAAATACAACTTTATTTTGAATTACTATTATTAATTTTAAAAAGATGGAGATGTTCCTTAACTTGTGAAGAATACCATGAACTAATATCATAATTTTGTAATACAACATCCCAAAAAAATATAATTCATTTCACAATTAAAAATATTTTACATTTTTTCTAATTTAATTTAATTATTATCTTATTCACAGTCTGATATTGAGAATGAAAATATGGAAAGAGAAAAGGAGACTATTAAAAGAGAATAGAAAGCATGGTAGGAGGAGAACAGAAAGCACCGTAGGAGAAGCAGTAGAAGCAGTAGAATTTACCCCACCCTTGAAGGAGGATTTGAATTTTGAAAAAGAAAACAACAAAGTATAGATATGCAAAAATGGCAGAATAAAGCGATCTAGAAAGATTGTTAGATACAGGTTATGTATATAGATGCGAAATGGCGGCATAAGAGATCCGGTGGTGGTGTAATTACAGTGAGAATATTGTCCAGGCGAAACCAGAACCTCCATTTTACACTATCTTCAGACACTTTCAAGAGTGGCATCCAAGAGGAGGAATGTTGATAGCGCGTTTTTGAGAACCACTAAATAAATAATTATTTTTTTCTTAGGGAAAGTTTCTCAAAAGTTTTACCCAGCTTTCATCCCATGGAATTATGATAGATCTTTAAATAGCAACATGAACCAGTCTTTCACATGCTACAACAGCTAACGACCGCTCTATGGAGAAATCTTCTGAAAGGGAGAAAGTTTTAAACACTTCACAATCAATCTTTTTGGCAGCTTGCAGTTTTATGTGCTGTTTGACAAACAATTTCGCTTCTTATTCTTGGTCGTTGAATATTTTATTATTATTATTATTTTAATACGGTGGAAATGGATCATCTAGTCCTATCAATTTTCGGTAAACACCCAAAATCAAGCCAGAAAAGTCTAAAAAAAACTCCAAACTTCTGAAATTTAATAACTATAAACTAAATTTTTTTCAAAAATTACTAAATTTTATCATAATCTTACCTAAATTATCATTATTTCTTAACGTAATTTATAAGATTTTTTTGATTACTCTCCAAAAGATATGTCAAAATTTCAATGCCCATGCTCATAAAACTTTAACATGCCTTTGGCTAAACCATGAATAGTGAAACCATAAACTAACCACTCACATCTAAAGAGAAACCATGAATAGTGCAACCATAAACTAACCACACACATTTAAAGAGAATCTGTATAATAGATAAGCTCTGCAGTCCGCCGTTGCAGCTCCACAAGTCAGATGGATAGCGGATATGGCGCTCGTCCACACAAAAATGGAGAATTGGCATTAATAATTTCGTACCTCTCACATACTTACAGTGCAAGGAACAAAATATCCACGGCAAACAGTGTACTAACAAATGCAAGATCTTCGAACAACACTCTGAAACGTCTGCTGCATTTTCAGAAAGACAGAAAGTGTTTTTGGTGGGTTGAGCATCTATTTCCTTTAAAGCGTCTGCTTGCCTTTCACTTTCGCTCAGCTCAGGGACCAAAATGTAGAGTTTCGTACCATTAAATTTACAGTATGTTTGGCTAGGTATAGTATTTACGAGAGGGTAAAGATAATTTCATGGAAAAAGAGTTTATGTTAATGTTTTGACAGTAAAGTAAATGGCAGGCACAGTCCACATGGTCGTTGCAATTGTTATATGTCTGCACACTGCATGCATTAGAGTACTTTATAGCTGTGTATTTTCTTTTTGTGAATGTATTAAATGTTTTGTATACTTAAGGGTATAGTTTTGGATTTAAATAATTACAAAATATTAATTGTTTTTGTATGTATATGTATGTTTGGATGTATATAGTTGGATTTAAGTTATTTTGTATAATTGAATGTATATTATATTTTTGTAATTTGGTTGAATTTAGGTTAAAATCAGTTCAGTGGATAGAAAAATGATTTATTTATGGTGAAATGTTATTATTAAAATTGTGTTAAGGTGGAGGTTGAATGTACACTATTAACCCTCAAATCACTTTATATATTTCAATATATTTCAAAATATATTAACACACTTAATATTTTATAGTAAAATATTTATTATTTTTTTGACATTTTCTTTTGACAACCACTCACATTATATTAATACATGAAAATAAACATGCTTATGTAGATTGCTGATTCTCTCAATATTTGGTCAGTCTCATTACCAAATATTCAGGAATCAGAAATCAACATGAAAGTAATAGAATATGATCGAGAGAGAGATTATCCCGCCTGAAAGGGAAAACCAGAATAACCATTCAAAAATTCAGTCTGACACCGTTACATCATTTAAAAGAGACAATACCATCATTTAAAAGAGACAATACCAGAAGTAAAACAAACAATTGAGGAGAGTCATAGTCACCGCTTGACCAGCCTCATCTGTGAGGAAAACATATGTGGAGAGAACAAACATCAAAAAAGGCCATCCAAGAAGGAACCTGGGTATGCTTAGTTGGCCCCACGAAGACCAAGATGGTCACAGACCTGTTGCTTCGGAGATTGCAGAGCATACAATTAAAACCCGGAAAGATCTTGAATGACTTTGACCATCTAAGAATGCGATGAAAAATGTATTTAAGGTGTTTCAAATTTTATGTATCCTTCACAGGATGGAAAGAAAAAATACCACTAAAACCATGTAAAAATCTCAACGAACTTGATAGCGTCTTAATGCAACCTAAAAAACCATGTTCAAGACTAGTTAGGTAAAAATCTTTTGTAACCTCCGAATGCAACCTAAAAATCCATAGTCAAGACTAGTTAGGTAAAAGTATTTTGTAACCTTGACAATTCATAAATACAACGAAAAACTAAAGCCGAGTCATAGATATATAAAACTTTTATTAACCTTGAAATTGAAGAAATAAATAAATAGAATTTCATATTAGATTTGTAAATTTTAACAAGTTAAATTATATATATATATATATATATATTAAAGCTAAAATAATCATGAAATATCTAAAACTTGTAATAATATCTGATTTAAAAAAAAGTGATATTATCTATTCAGTTCAAAAATATAGGTGTTAGAAATATACTTGTTTTTCTAAACTTTTAAGTAATGGACAGGTTGAGATTTATTTTAAAGGTTGTTATAATTTTTTATTTTTTATTTTTATTTATTTTTATTTTTTAATTTCAATTTAATTTAAAAGATGTTAATAATTAAATTAAATTAAAAGAAATATAAATTAATTTTATTGTGAAAAGAGTTATATTTTTTTGGTATGTTTTATAGTAAAGTTATGGTATTGGTTCACCATATAAATTAATATTTTTATTGTGAAATGAGTTATATATTTTTTTTTGCATGTTGTATAGTAAATTTATGGTATTGGTCCATGGTATCAGTTACATGTTAAGAATTTCTATGATAAGGTAAATCTCCATCTTCTTACATGTTTTTTTGTATGTATATATGTTTTACTCATATATTAACTAGCCTAGATCCACACCTTAACCCGAATCTATGACGCTCCTAAAGGGATCCAATCTCTCTAGGTGCAAACCTCTTTTTTGAGTGCAAAATTTGAGGAAAGGTTGCACCTCAAGAGATTTGATCCCTCTCAGCTCTTGATAAATCTCGGTTAAGATGGATCTAGGTTGATTATATAATACTATATAATATTTTTATTTGTATCTATGTGTCTCTTTCTTATTCCCTCTCTCTATCTCACCCCCCAAACATACTCTCTCTCTCTCTCCATATCTATCTCTCTTTTTCTCCCTCCCTCTTCCTCTATGCCTCTCTCTCTTTCTCTCCCTCCCTCTTCCTTTGGCGTGCCTCTATCTCTTCCCTCCCTCTTTTCTATCTCCCTCATTCTCTCTCCATCACTTCTTTGTCACTCCCTCTCTTTCTCTACCTTTCTCCCCTTATGTCTTTATTCTTCCTTCCCTCTCTCTCCCCCTCCAACTCCATCTCCCTCTCCCCCCCCCTCCATCTTTGTGCCTCCCTCTCTCTCTCTCTTGCCCTTCTCTCGCTAAATATCTCCCCTCCTCTTCTCTCTCTTCCCTCCTTTCCTCTCTCCCTCACTCTCTCCACGCTTATCTCTCTATTTCATTGTTCTCTCTCTCTCTCTCTCTGCCCTCCAACTTTGTCATTATCTCCCTCTCTCCTCCCCTCCCCTCCCCCTCTCTTCCCTTCGCTTTGCTTGTTGTCATCCCTTGGATCCTTAATTAAAGTGGATTTATGTTCGTTCTTACTAATATTTTTTGTATTATATAAACTTCACATATTTTAATATAAAAGTATTCTCATTTTTAATTTTATTAAAACCTTAATTTAATTTCTATGGGAATATTTTTATTAGTTGTGAGGATAGCGGGTTTAGATATATGTCAAAACTAATTATAACATTTTCCCTATTAGCTTTAATTAAAAAAATATAAAACAAAATTAAAACAAAATATTTTTATTGTGAAATTAGTTATGGTATTTGGTCATGTGGTATTGATAATCCATGGTATTGGCCCATGGTATTGTAACAAATCCTATTTACAATTTCCTAATACCCATGGTAAAGTGGTGGGGGTGAATATCGATAGTTAAGAATCTTGTCATATTGTTATAAAATATTTTGATTGTGAAATAATTTATGATTTTTTGGCATGTCGTATTGATAAACCATGGTATTAACCCATGCTATTGTCACAAGGCCTATTCACAAGTTCATAATATCAATGGAAAAGTGGGGATGAATATCTATGATTAAGAATCTTGTCATGTTGTCACAAAATATTTTGATTGTGAAATAAGTTATGTTTTTTGGGCATGTGGTATTGATAAGCCATGCTATTGACACACCGTATTGTAACAAAGCCTAATTTTTATAAGTTAATAATATCCACGGTAATGTGTGGGTGAATATCCATGGTTAAGAATCTTGTCATATTGTTATAAAATAGTGTGTTTGTGAAATACGTTATGATTTTTGGGCATGTGGTATTGATAAGCCATGGTATTTTCCTATGGTCTATTTACAAGTTAATAATATACATAGTAAAGTGAGGGTGAATATTGTTGGTTAAGAACCTTGTCATATTGTTATAAAATATTACTAACTGTGAAAAAGTTATGATTTTTTGGTATTTGGTATTGATAAGCCATGGTATTTCCCATGCTATTGCAATAAAGCCTATTCATAAGTTCATAATATCAATGACAAAGTGGGGATGAATATCCATGATTAAGAATCTTGTCATATTGTTATAAAAAATTTTGATTGTGAAATAAGTTATGTTTTTTTGGGCATGTGGTATTGATAAGCCATGGTATTGGCCCATCGTATTATAAAAAACCTATTTTTGGTATATGGTATTGGCCCATAGTGTTATAACAAAGTCTATTTACAAGTTAATAATATTCATGGTAAGTGAGGATGAATATCTATGGTTAAGAATATCTTCATATTGTTATAAAATGTTTTGATTGTGAAATAAGTTATGTTTTTTTGGGCATGTGGTATTGATAAGCCATCGTATTGGCCCATCGTATTATAAAAAACCTATTTTTTCCAAGTTAGTAATATCCATCCTAAAGTGGGGGTGAATAGGGTTAAGATTCTTGTCATATTGTTATAAAATATTTTGGCTGTGAAATGAGTTGTGGTTTTTGAGCAAGCAGTATTGAGAAGACATGATATTGGCTCATGCTATTGTAATAAAGCCTATTCAGAAGTTAGTAAAAAAATCAAAATATAATAAATGGAATTTTATTATTTCTATTAGTTTAACTAGATGGAGTTTATTATATACATAAATTATATAGATTGATATCTTTAGAAATATATATTTCCTTTATCCATTTAAGATTGGATAAAATCCACTATCCAGAATAAGCTAAATGTCTTCATAGTTTAGAATGATGTGATTTATTCTTTTGGTGTGATTAAATAAGGTTTAGCATGGAAGGTTGGTTCACTTGATCGTGTCACGATTTATCAAGATACTTGGGTCAGTTATGGGGAGAATTTCATTTTTCCACAGGATACGGTCGATTTTCTACATGAAAGGGGATTATAACTCTTAATTAGGTTGTGGATATAAACAAAACATCCATTGGGGCAGAGGGTTGAATGGACGTTGTTCAATTGAATTTTCCACCTAAATGGACTACATTGTGGCAGAATTACATTACATCTCTCAATGCATCTCACGTTCAACTGAGTGACAGGAATACATTTTGCACTGGGCCTATTCTTCCCAAGGGGAATATACTCCTAAACTTGGTTATTTGTTTATTATGGAAAACAAGAAACTTGGAGAGTTAGCTTGGTGGTGGAAGAAGTTGTGGAGGCTCAGTTTCCCAGTGAAGTCCCATCTCTTTTATTTTGTATTCTAAAAAATAAGCTTCTTACAAGTGAAAACTTAAAAAAGAGATGCTTCCTGGGTCTGAGCTGGTGTTCTCTATGTAAAGCGGGAGAAGAAACAACTTTCCATATCTTTCTAGAGTGCCCCTTTTCCAGTGTTGTGTGGAACACTATTCAAATCCCTTTATATTTTAATTTAATATGGAAGGGTATATCATGTCTTGAAGCACGAAAATACTAGTGAGAAAATGTTTCTCTTAAGAAGCTTAGAAATCTTTCACCCATTATAAATTTTGCAATTTGTTTAGTGTGAAACCATGTAATCTTCTAAGATAAGGCCAAAACCTCTAAGAGTGGCAACAAAATCATTGGAATTTTATGGTAAGATTACTGAAATATTTTAATCCCATAGACTGAGGCACATTTCTCTTGAAGTGGTGGACCGATCTTGACCTTGGACATACTTCTACTATGCTTCTCAGGGTGATGGTGAAAGTGGGGAGGCACTCTCTTACCATTTTTTCAAATTCGAAAGTGGTTTGGGATATTGCACAAACAATTTTGTTGAACTATACAGTCTAAAACATTTATTATTATTTACTATTGAAAATGATTGCAGACAACTCCAGATTTTTGATGATTCCTTTATTGTTATTAATTGGTTTAATGAAGCTACAAAGTTTCACATGCACACATTCATTTTTGTGTCGGAAGAAGTATTGTACTTGAAAAGAAGTTTTGACCAAATCACTTGTTCTCATATTTACTAGGAAAGGAACTCCATGAAATATGAAATTTCCAAAGCGGGAGTGCAACAAGCTCGTGTCAAGTGGAAGATATAGAGCAGAATGGAGATACACATTTTGAGTTCTACCATTCAAGTTCTACCATGAGCCTTTCATAGAAGGCTTGGAGATGGTGTAATAAAATATATTAAATTTTGTCTATGGGGTTTTGGATAGATGGTGATTAGGTGCTTTGGTAAGGCACTCCTTGATGTCTCCTTTTCATGGCCACTTGGCTTATTATTAGGAGGAAGATTCTCAAAGCTACTCTCATGCCCACAATTTCTTGGAAGAAACAACCACTAGGTTTGTGACCTCACCCGAGAACCCATCTAAGAAGAGATAAGTAGCATGGAACATTAGGGAGCCTTTTCATGACAAAAAATTTCAAACAGTGAGGTTCTCCTTAAGTTGGATGACTGGGTGTTGGATTTTGAACACGTGAGGTCACTTCAACCAATACATGTACATTATGGACTTATACTAGAATTTGAAGTTTCTCCTTGACTATATTCTAATGGACCATTTCGACCATAGAGTTGACTTCCTTCACTCTTTGGAGCATCTACGTTACTACTTGAGGGACCTAGACAAGTGCTTTGACTGCATTGAGCAACACTTGGTATCCCTCCTCCAACTAGAAACAACCCCAACAACAATGAATACTTAATTCAGTTTGTTGTCACAAACTCTGATCCATCTATTTAGCTTATGGTATGCCCCATATTATTTTGAATTTTGATCTTACAGTTTTTCTTGATGGCCTATCTAACATGTTTTTATATTCTTATCTCACCCCTTCAATTTTTTTGGACATTTTGATATTCTATACCTCTATACCAAGAGTGCACTTTTGGTTATGGTTCATCTTCGTAGTAAAATATTTACCTAAAATATTCAACTCCTCTATATACATTCCAATTTAAAATGAAATAAAATATTTACCTCACACAAAAATGTTTTTAATAATAATATCTATTTGAAAAAATCTTTAAATATATATAATTTTTCCTTAAAAGTATTAAGAAAATTATTTGAGTTTATAATATTTAATTATTAAATATGATAAAATTGAATATATTGTTTTAAAATGATTTTAAAATAATAAAATATATATGTGAGTTTTTTTTTTAATATATAAAATTATAAAAAAATAAATATATGGTAGTTGGATATTGAGAGTAAAAGTATAGAAGGAGAGAAAAAGACTATAGGAAGAGAATAGAAAGTACCAGTACGAGAAGCAGTAGAATTTACCCACCCTTGATAGAGAATTTGAATTTTGAACAAGAAAACATCACAATGGTTGGTGTTGATTCTACATTGAGGTTTCAAATTTTCCATGGAACTAGGACAAAGAATCATGAAAAACATTTGGTTTGTTTGTGAGGCAGTTTTGGAAGTTAAGCATATTCAAAATGAGTGGACGAAGATTGCACAATTATAAACAATTTTTTGAGATTATGTGGATCATGTGTTAGTCATAATATTTTTAGTGAGAGTTTTCTGTATTTGAATTTGGTAGAAAATTTTGAGGTGAAATCTTAATTGCTCTAAAAACGAAATAACTCAAAAAAAAATACATAAAAATTGATAAATAATTAAAAATTCACATAGTTGTCAATTGAACTATTACTAGTCATCCATTACTGGATATTCCCTATCAATAGACCAGCAGATGTCTAGGTCAACATCAACAAATGCAAGAGCTTGGTTGACTTCAAAGTGATTGAGATTATGGGTGAAACAAATCATTATCTAGCATTGTTTAGCATAGAGTGTGATTTTGATAATCAGGCTATTATCAATCTGAAGAAAAGAAAGAACATATTCAAATCTAGAGATTTGCAAGTAGTCGAAATGAAACTATAAATTAACCCTTTAATAATTCTTACAAGTATAACGAGATTCGGGCGGGATGTTTAATATGAATAAATTTCATGTAAAACTAAGCGTTTCTTTAACAAATTTCTTGACAAGTAGCTGATAATCTTACAAATCTGATGATATTTAGCCACGATGTTTATTATGAGTAAATTTCATGTAAAACCCAACAATTTTTTTCACAAATTTGTTGAAATGAAGCTAATAAGATTTGGCAAG
Source organism: Pinus albicaulis (assembly GCA_034641835.2). Taxonomy (NCBI): domain Eukaryota; kingdom Viridiplantae; phylum Streptophyta; class Pinopsida; order Pinales; family Pinaceae; genus Pinus; species Pinus albicaulis. The sequence continues at coordinate 1,678,898,159 of CM076580.1, forward strand.
ATGGATCATAATTTTGAGAAAGTAATAAAATCTAACCTGGTAATCTTTTGCTTACGAAGATGCTAGTATTCGAGGTATTAATTTGAAAAACTTGTCAGGAGGATCCATAAGCAACTTGAGTTACACCATGTCTGATCCCAAATTTTCAAACAACTACACCAAAACTGAAAACGATGAGGAAATTCATATGTATAGAAGTTTGACTCTCATGTATGAGAACTCCAAAGTTAATACTGAAAATTAAAATGTATAATATTAAGAAAGCTGTAGTCTAAAGAACTGACAGAATAATCTAAAAATTCCGGTAAGATTCTGAAAAATTTTGACAAAGATTTTTGGAGATGTGAGTTAAAATTGTTAAACTTCAGTATTTTGGGTGCTCTAAGATTTTTAATGGTGCTGAATCCATTTCCACCATTAAAAATGCAATTTAAATACTCAAAATATCTGATTTTTGAAAGTTTATTTACCAAATTGTAACAACAAACTACCATCAAAATTATTCTGTTAGATCAGTAGACAACTCAAAAAAAATTAAATACACAACATCAAAAAAATCATATTTTAAGACGACATGCAAACAAAAAGAAACTCATAAATGAACTTAACAAAATGAGACAAATAGTTACTTTGACGAAATCAACTAAATATTTACTCATTCAGCAGGGTTAGTAAATTTTATCTGTTTTCATTAGTGATATCTATTTCGGGCTCGGGTTACAAGATCATCATGAAAAAACTATTACCAAGAGCATGAAAAAGCTATTATCAAGAGCATGGTATCCATTAATACCTACAAGTGTTCAAGGATAGCAAACTTTATTAGTGACATGGTCGACATGGCACCAAAGCTGAAATAAGAGATATAATGTTTTGTCCAATTAAATGTTAAATTAGTGTTTTCAATAAAATAACAAATATTTTATTTATTTTTAGTTAGTATTATAATTTGTAATGGTTAATTGCTAAAATTATATTTGGGGATTAATAAGCATCAAAACACTTATCTAATGATACATTCAACATTTCTAAGATTAAAAAATCATAATAATAAATTAAAGTACAACTTTATTTTAAATTACTATTATTAATTTTGAAAAGAGGAAGATGTTCTTTATCATGGAAATTCTTAATTTCTAAAGGATATCATGAATTAATACCATAATTTTACAATACAGCATGCTCAAAATAAAATATAATAAAAATATTTTATTTTTTTAAATTTAATTTAATTTAATTATCATCTTTTTTCACAGTTTGATATTGAGAATGAAAATATGGAAAGAGAAAAAGAGACTATAGAAGGAGAATAGAAAGCACGATAAGAGAAGCAGTAGAATTTACCCCACCCTTGACGGAGGATTTGAATTTTGAAAAAAAAAACAACAAAGTATAGATATGCAAAAATGGTAGCATAAAGCGATCTAGAAAGATTGCTACATACAGGTTATGCATATAAAAGCGAAATGGCAGCATAAGAGATCTAGTGGTGGTGTAATTACAGTGAGAATACTTTCCAGGCGAAACCAGAACCTCCATTTCACGCTAGCTTCAGACGCTTTCAAGAGTGGCATCCACGAGGAGGAATGACGAATGTTGATAGCGTGCTTTTGAGAACCACTAAATAAACAATTATTTTTTCGTTTAGGGAAAATTTCTCAAAAGTTTTACCCAGCTTTCATCCCACGGAATCATGATAGATTTTGAAATAGCACCATGAATCAGTCTTTCACATGTTACAACAGCTAACGACCGCTCTATGGAGAAATCTTCTGAAAGGGTGAAAGTTTTAAACACTACACAATCAATCTCTTTGTCAATTTGCAGTTTTATGTGCGGTTTGACAAACAATTTGGCTTCTTATTCTTCGTTGTTGAATATTTTATTATTATTATTTTAATATGGCAGAAATGGATCACTTAGTATTATCAATTTCTAGTAAGTATTGTTAAAATGAATGAAATGGCTCTCTAGGTGAGAACCTGGAGAGTGTACAAACACATTCACACAATCTAATACATTCAATCAAGAGAACAACCTAATACATATAGACTTTCTCACAATTGGGTGGTTTGAACCACTCCTGAATATTAGGATCTGAGATCTAGAATTAGAATCTCAATCCTATCTTAACTGAACTTTCTCCATTAATTTCTAACACTCCCCTTAATGGAGAAAGGGTACAGAACAATAACATATGATAACATACGCCTACTAGTCTAGTCTCAACTAGGCTTACAATGGTAAAAGACATAAAAAAACTTGGTAACAAAGTTTTCATTTTAGTCTTTATGCTTGTGAGACCATATTTGTTCATTCGTGAATGATTCATCTTCACTTTCTTTGTCATGAAATAGTGATGTATCTTCGCCTCATTTCTTCCCCAGTGATGGAAATTTTGAACGCTTATCCTCGCCCTTTTGAAAGTTATGACAAGCTTAATAGGAAACTGTTTTCTCTCATCATTTCTGGTTTCACGCATGTAAATTTCAGCAATGTTGTTATTTGCACACACATAAATATTGATGAGATTATCACATTTTAAATTCTCTCCAGCTCTGTCTTCTTCTGCCACATCTTCGCCATCAGCTTCATGTGGCTCGTTGAATTGATCTTCAACACTTTGTTTATCTTTACATCCTTTCTGAAGATCAACTTGTAACTCTTCCATATCAGGATCTTGCACAACAGATTGTGCCTCTTGTTTCATCAACAAAATCACATTGTTTTTCTGAAAAAATTCCAGACTTAAAAATACTACTCATGTGCTAATGCCTCCAAATGCCAACAGGAGAATATCATTATCATTATCATCAGAATAAAAAATATCTAAAAATATAGACATGTTGTTAAAAGGTCCAGCTTATCTGGTTTTGTCTTGCTTTCAGATTTCGACTCCACTCGGTCGTTTTACGAGCTCCAACAACCTCGTTACCACGCAGGCGGGAATCCTCCCTTTGGCAACTCTTCAATAGTAGAACCTTGTAGACTGTGGCTTCTATACCACGCAGAGCTTAGTGCCCTCAGCTCTTGCAAAGAGCAACAAATAACCTCTCAACAAACTGACAACGCTAGCAATGTCTAATTCTGATGCATGTAATTAACAATTTCGCACGTGAGACACATATTTCTGAAACAAACGTAGAAATCAATTATATACCTCAGGCTCCTAGATCTCCAAACTTGGTGCCGAGACCCCGCAATATTTGTTGAGCGGATGTGATCTTTCTCGGGAAACAGAAATAAGCAGTGCAAAAAGAACCAATTTTAGACAGTTAACATGTGCACGCTCACATAGTTTTGATTCAGTTGCAAAAGCCGAACAGGTAGAAGATTATGGAGAAATAAAATCCTCCGGCGCAGCTATGTCAGACTTTCCGACCGGTCATGAGCAAATGAACGAAACGACTAAGAGAAGGTGATACAGAGGTGTTAGACAAAGACCCTGCGGCAAATGGGCTGCCGAGATCAGAGACCCTTAAAAAAACGCTGCAAGAGTTTGGCTCAGTGCCTTTGATATAGCTGAAGATGCTGCCAAAGCCTATGATAATGCTGCTCTTCGGTTCAGAGGTCCCAAAGCCAAGCTTAACTTTCCAGAAGAATCATTTTCCAGGAGCCAACAAGCCGATCCAATAAACCTTTCTGTAATGACCAAAAGAACATCTCAAACTGCACCCACATCACCTGAATCTTTGTCCATGATACCACCATCAACATTCATGCGTCCGACGGCACAGTTCCAACACCCATCTCCTATGTTCACATCCATAAATCGGGTGGACCCCTTCAACTTTCCTCGAGTTCGAACTTCTCAAGCGTCTTTGCACCTTCCGCTATTCTCTTCGCCTCAGTATTCTATGTTACCGCCATTGCAACATTATGGTTTCTCTCACCAAAATCAGGCTATTGGTTTACATCCTCAGCCTGGAAGCACTATAGGTGTTACATATCCAATTCCGTTAATATCTTCCCCAACAGTATGGATTAGCGGTTAACAGGAGCAAGCCAATCTTACAATGGTGAGAGAAATTGAGCCGAGGAGATTTCTGTTAAACCCATTCGAATCTTTGGAATGTGAAAAGCAACAACAAATAATCTTCAATTACCGACGTTTTTGTTGAAGAACAACATCCCCCTCTTCAATGCATGTTCCCCTCTGAGGCAACCTTGCAGTAAACGATGCCAGAAATCCAACGTGCAGTGCCAGCAATCCAACATGCCTTCATGGAGGTCTTTCATGCTATTGGAGTGCTGCTTCGGAATGAGGATCTCCTGAATGCTACTTCAGAGTCTGACCCGTTCAATGGCGGTATGCAACTGGACTTATCACCTGAACACACGTCTTTATTACATTGCTGAGGGAGGGTGTCAACGTTATCAACGTATCCTAAGGATCTCTGCTTCAAACGCAACATAAAGATGGGACACCACAAATTAAAAACAAATTATCAACATGAATTATGATCTCACCTGGTATTGAATTTCTCTGACCTGGTACTTCAATCCACTCGAGCAACCAGACTCTGGTTAACAAGAGTGCATGAGATTCCTTGGCTGCTCATAAGCTCTGTGGATTCGATGGAGTGGGCTTCCAACGACAGCAGCAAGATTCTTCGGTTCCTTTTGAAACCGGCCACGAGAACACAGTCCAAATGCTTTCACTCTGGCACTCGCAGGTGACTACAGCGAATGGACTACAGCCTCCACCAACAGACACGCAGGGTTCCACACAGGCTCTCGGCCTCACATGCAACACGGTAACATGGAAAAAAAAATCGACTTTCGCTCTTTCACGCTGGAGAAAGAGCGAACAGGTCCGGAAATCGACCACGACCTCCATGCAAATCGACAGCCCTTCACGGTGCTTCACATAGTCTCGCACCCAATCACCGTTGCCGAGAAAGATAGTGCTACCACGCAGCTCCTCTGGAGCTCACGTATGCATGAATCGACAGGTCTCGGCTTGCAATTGCACAGCCAAACAAAAATGCCTTCACGGCCTTGGTATCCTGTCGTCCACGCCATGAAAAAAAAAAAAATAATGCCTTCACGGCCTCCACTTGGGCTCTTGGCCTGCCTCACACACAACTCAGTTTACTTGCAAAGTCTCTCAGCTCTCCTGAGCTTTGATACCATGTTAAAATGAATGAAATGGCTCTCCAGGCGAGAACTTAGAGAATGTACAAACACACTTACACAATCTGATACATTCAATTAAGAGAACAACCTAGTACATATAAGCTTTCTCACAATCGGGTGGTTTGAACCACTCCCTGAATATCAGGATCTGAGATCTAGAATTAGAATCTCAATCGTATCTTAACTGAATTTTCTCCATTAATTTTTAACAAGCACCCAAAATCAATTAAGAAAAATCTATAAAAAAACATCCAAAATTCTGATATTTAATAACTACAAACTAAATTTTTTAAAAAATTTACTAAATTTTATCATAAACTTATCTAAATTATCATTATTTCTTATATCCTAATTTATGAGTTTTTTTAAGATTACTCTCCAAAAATATGTCAAAGTTTCAATGCTCATGCTCATAAAACTTTAACAGACCTTTGGCTAAACCATGAATAGTGAAACCATAAACTAACCACACACATTTAAAGAGAATCTGTATAATAGATCAGCTCTGCAGTCCGCCATTGCAGCTCCACAAGTCAGATGGATAGCGGATATGGCGCTCGTCCACACAAAAATGGAGAATTGGCATTAATAATTTCGTACCTCTCACATACTTACGTGGCCTCCTGCAAAATATCTACGGCAAACAGTGTACTAACAAATGCAAGATCTTCGAACAACACTCTGAAAGGTCTGCTGCATTTTCAGAAAGACAGAAAGTGTTTTTGGTGGGTTGAGCATCTATTTCCATTTATAAAGCGTCTAGTTACCTTTCACTTTCGCTCATCTCACGGACCAAAATGTAGCGTTTCGTTCAGTTAGATTTACAGTATGTTTGGCTTGGTATAGTATTTACGAGAGGGTGAAGATAATTTCATGGAAAAAGTGTTTATGTTAATGTTTTGACAGTAAAGTAAATGGCAGGCACAGTCCACATGGTAGTTGCAATTGTTATATGTCTGCACACTGCATGCAGTAGAGTACTTTATAGCTGTATATTTGCTTTTTGTGAATGTATTAAATGTTTTGTATATTGAAGTGTATAGTGTTGGATTTAAATAATTACGAATTATTAATTGTTTGTATGTATATGTATGTTTGGATGTATATAGGTGCATAGTTGGATTTAGATTTGGTATTGTTGGATATATATTATATTTTTGTAATTAGGTTAAATTTAGGTTAAAGTCAGTAGATGGAAAAATGATTTATCTATAGTAAAATATTATTATCAAGATTGTGTTAAGCTAGAGCTTGAATGTCCTTTAAAATACTTTAATTTCCTCAAACTTAATTTCTATTGTCCACTGTTCTCATAAAATTTGAGAACCTCCATCTACACTATTAAGTCTCAAATTACTTTATGTATTCTAATATATTTCAAAATATATGAGCACATTTAATATTTTAAAGTCACATATTGATTATTTCTTTTTGACATTTTTTGTTGAAAAAAAATTAGGTGAAAGTGGGTATCTTTGTGTCTATTGCTGATTCTCCTTATATTCTCCTTATATTTGGCAATCAGATAAACATGGACTCAGTCGCCCATGTCCGTCTCATTGCCAAATATTCAAAAAAATCAACAATTCACATAAATTCAGAAAGTGAAAATGGAGAAAGTGAAAATGGATAAAATAAAAGAAAAACTAGAGATGTCATCACCTATGTGGCATCTCACATATTATCAAGAGGGAGGTTATTGGGAAACCAGAATAACCGTCCAAAATTCACAGTTTGAAACCGTTGCATCATTTAAAAGAGACAATACCACAAGTAAAACAAACAATTGAGGAGAGTCATAGTCACCGCTTGACCATCCTCGTCTGTGGGGAGAACATCTGTGGAGAGAACAAACATTAAAAAAGGCCATGCAAGAAGTAACCTGGGTATGCTTAGCTGGCGCCACGAAGACCAAGATGAACACTGACCTGTTGTTTCGGAGATTGCAGAGCATCCAATTAAAACCCAGAAAAATCTTGAATGACTTTGACCATCTAAGAATGCGATGAAAAATGGATTTAAGGTCGTTAAAATTTTATGTATCCTTCACAGGATGGAAAGAAAAATTACCACTAAAACCATGTAAAAATCTCAACGAACTTGATAGCTTCTGAATGCAACCTAAAAAACCATATTCAAGAGTCGTTGGGTGAAAGTCTTTTGTAACCTCTGAATGTAACCGAAAAAACCCATAGTCAAGACTAGTTAGTAAAAGTATTTTGTAACCTTGACCATTCATAAATACAACGAAAAACTAAAGCCGAGTCATTGATATATATAACTTTTATTAACCTTGAAATGGAAGAAGGAAAGAAATAAATAATGTAATAAAAATATAGAGTTTCATATTAAATTTGCAAATTTTAACATATTAAATATATATTGCGTTTATTTTAAAGATAAAGTAATCATGAAATACTTGAAACTTGTAATAATATACGAAGTAAAAAGAGTGATATTATCTATTAAGTTAAATAAATATAGGTGTTAAAAGCACACTTGTTTTTCTAAACCTTAGATTTAGTTTGAAGGTAGTTATGTCTTTTTCATGTTTTTCAATTTAATTTAAAAGATGTTAAAAATTAACTAAATTAAAAGAAATATAAAATATTTTTATTGTAAAATGAGTTATATTTTTTTGGAGTATTTTGTGTAGTAAAGTTATGATATTAGTTCACGATATTAGTTACATTTTAAGAATTTATATGATAAGGTGCACCTTTATTTTTTTTATGTATATATGTTTTACTCATATATTAACTAGTTTAGATCCATATCTTAACTCGGATCTATGAAGCATCTCTTTAGGTGCAAATCTCTTTTTTGAGTGCACAAATTGAGAAAAGGTTGCACCTCGAGAGATATGATCTCTCTCGACACTTATAGATATGGGTTAAGATGGATCTAGGTTGGTTATATAATACTATATAATATTTGTATGTGTATCCGTGTCTCTTTCTTATACCCTCTCTCTATCTCACCCCAAACATATACACACTCTCTCCATATCTATCTCTCTTTCTCTCCCTCAGTCTTTCTATGTGCCTCTCTCCCTTCCCTCCCACTTTACTCTCTCCCTCATTCTCTCTCCATCACTCCTTTGTTACTCTTTCTCTTTCTCTACCTTTCTCCCTTTATGTCTTTCTTTTCCCTTCCCTCTCTCTCCTGCTCCAACTCCATCTCCCTCTCCCCTTCTCTCTCTCTCTCTCCCCCCCTCCATCTTTGTGCCTCCCTTTCTCTCTCTTCCCTCCTCTCCTCTCTCTTCCCTTAGTGTATCCACCTTTATTTCTCTATGTCTCTGTGTTCTCTCTCTCTCCATATCCCCCCATCACTCTCTCTCTCTCCATATCCCTCCATCACTCTCTCTCTTTTCCCTCTTTGTCACTATCTCTCTCCCTCTCTTCCCCTCCCTCTATCTTCCCTTCACTTTGCTTGTTGACATCCCTTGGATCCTTAGTTAAGGTGGATCTATGTTGGTTCTTACTAATACTTTTTGTAATATATAAATTTCATATCTTTTAATATAAAAATATTCTCATTTTTAATTTTATTAAAACCTTAATTTAATTTCTATGGGAATATTTTTAGTAATTATGAGGACAGAGGGTTTAGATATGTGTCAAAACTATTTATAACATTTTTCCTATTAGCTTTAATTAAAAAAATATAAAACTAAATTAAAATAAAATATTTGTATTGTGAAATAAGTTATGGTTTTTGGTCATGTGGTATTGAAAATCCATGATATTGGTCCATGGTATTGTAACAAATCCTATTTACAATTTCATAATACCGATGATAAAGTGGGGGTGAACATCAATGGTTAAGAATCTTGTCATATTTTTATAAAATATTTTGATTGTGAAATAAGTTATGATTTTTTGGCATGCGGTATTGATAAACCATGATATTAGCCCATGTTATTGTAACAAAGCATATTCACAAGCTCATAATATTAATGGAAAAGTGGGGGTGAATATCCATGATTAAGAATCTTGTCATATTGTAATAAAATATTTTGATTTTGAAATAAGTTATGCTTTTTGGACGTGTGGTATTGATAAGCCATGGTATTGGCCTATGGTATTGTAACAAAGCCTATTTACAAGTTAATAATATTCATGGTAAAGTGGAGATGGATATCCATGGTTAAGAATATTTTCTTATTGTTATAAAATATTTTGATTGTAAAAAAATTATGTGTTTTGAACATGCGGTATTGATAAGCCATGGTATTGACCCATGGTATTGTAACAAAGCCTAGTTTTTACAAGTTAATAATATCCATGGTAAAGTTAGAGTGATTGTGAGGATAGAGGGTTTAGATATGTGTCAAAACTAATTATAACATTTTTCCTATTAGCTTTAATTAAAAAATATAAAACTAAATTAAAATAAAATATTTTTATTGTGAAATAAGTTATGGTTTTTGGTCATGTGGTATTGACAATCCATGATATTGGCCCATGGTATTGTAACAAATCTTATTTACAATTTCATAATACTGATGGTAAAGTGGAGGTGGACATCCATGGTTAAGAATCTTGTCATATTTTTATAAAATATTCTGATTATGAAATAAGTTATGATTTTTTGGCATGTGATATTGATAAACCATGGTATTAGCCCATGTTATTGTAACAAATCCTATTCACAAGTTCATAATATTAATGGAAAAGTGGGGTGAATATCCATGATTAAGAATCTTGTCATATTGTAATAAAATATTTTGATTTTGAAATAAGTTATGCTTTTTGGACGTGTGGTATTGATAAGCCATGGTATTGTAACAAAGCCTATTTACAAGTTAATAATATCCATGGTAAAATGGAGATGCATATCCATAGTTAAGAATATTTTCGTATTGTTATAAAGTATTTTGATTGTGAAAAAATTATGTGTTTTGGACATGTGGTATTGATAAGCCATGGTATTGACCCATGGTATTGTAACAAAGACTAGTTTTTAAAAGTTAATAATATACTTGTAAAAAACCTAATTTTTACAAATTAGTAATTTCCATAGTAAAACCTAATTTTTACAAATTAGTAATATGAAACTTCCATACACATGAATTTCTTCAGCATCAGTTTTGGTGTATTTGTTTGAAGATTTGGAACAAGACATTGTGTAGCTCAAGTTGCTTCTAGATTGTCTCGCCAAGTTTCTCAAATTATTACCTCCAATACTAGTGTCTTTGCAAGTGAAAGATTACTAGGTTATATCTTATTACTTTCTCCAAATTATGATCCATCTTCCCAAATATTATCAACTGCTTCTCGATAAATTTGTAAAAAATCACTGAGTTTTACATGAAATTAGTTCATATTAAACATCGTTTTCGAATCTTGTTAGACCTATAAAATTATCAGCCGCTTTTCAGGAAATTTGTTAAAAATGCTAAATTTTATATGAAATTTGTTCAGATTAAACATGGCCGCCGAATATCAGAACTGTAAGAATTATTATAGGGGTAATTTATAGTTTTATTTCAACCAACTGCAAATCTCCTGATTCAAATATCATCTTTCTTTTCTTCAGATTTATAATAGCCTAATTATCAAAATCCAACTCGATGTTAAGTAATTCTAGATAAGGATATGTTTCTTCCATAATCTCAATCACTCCGAATTCAACCAAGCTCTTGTCTTCGTCGATGTTGATCTTGACATATGTTAGTCTCTTGATAAGGAATATCCTATATTGTTCGACTGATCGTAAATTGAATTGATTACCATGTGAGTTTTGACTTACCCATAAATTCCCATGTATTCTTTAAAATTATATTCACGTCAGATCTAGATCTAATAATATGTTATCCATGTCATAATTTTAAATCTTCAGATCAAACTAGAATCCCTAATTCATGCTCTTCCTACACAACACTTACTTCATTGTTCTCTAGAGTACATGTGTGGAAATGGCTTCCTTCTCCCATGCGTAGTGGTCAATAATTATGTGCAAGTTCTATAGTGCATGCTCATCCTTCATTAAGTATAAATCAGTTTTAAGAAAATTTCAAATGGGGCTTATCTCTCTTGGAGCCATTTCTAGTGGAGGTTCACTATAGATGGGCAAAGGTTAATAATAAAATAGTTCTCTCTGCAGATGTAGTGTCGAGCTCAACGTATGCCATTCAACTACCAATAAATATTTTCTTGCCTACTGATATTTATGTCTTTCTCTGATAGTATCGAACTTCAAAGGAGGTTTCGTAGCCCTCTGAACCTAGATGAGGTTTCCCTAGTGGATTCACAACATCCATGTGTATTCTTGTCCCTCCTCCCATTACCATGAATACATGAAAGAATTTTCATCGAGCTTCAGTTGTGACCATCTATAGTTTGGCTCCTGTTTCTCCTGCCGCTTTGTCAATAGTTGTGAGAAATATTTTGTTGCATGGTTTAACTATCTACAATATGTACAATTACTGTAGGGGTTTTGAAAATCTCAGGTAATATGCCATGTTTGTCTATAGTTTAGCATATAACAAGTCCTCTTCTATGCCCATAACCTCCTCGTCCTTTTATAACTGGGCCTTGTCCCCTTCCAAGGGGATATTGTCCTATGGTCAGTGCATGGTAGCCTCTGATTTAATATGCTTGTGCACCATCATCACCTCCTTATGTTTCCTGCACTCAATACACGTTAGACGACCTTTCGTGCATCAACTCCAGTGCACGACATGAGTGAATATCATTTTCGATGGAATTAGAGAAGTCACAGAATAGGGTCTAAACCAAAATTTGATATTTATGCATCATGGGGCATGTGGTTGGTAAGTGACCCCATACTTAGCAAAATTCATACCACATCCCTCTCCCTTGGGCTAATGGATTTGTTACTCTCGTGGCCATGTAGTCTGTCATGATTATCGCTCAGTCGTTCTGGTGGTGACCTTCTCTTTTGTATATGCTACAACACACCTCCTCATGCTTTTCCTTTCCCGTTACCAAGTCTTGTAACTACAAAGTCAAAGTAGCTAGTTGTGACTACACTTGTGCCATAGTTGTACTTCTTTCTCCACTTGTAGGTGTAGCTTCCAATCACATTGTTATTTCAAATGCTTTGGGATAGGGTGTTACCTTTTGTTGTGGCAGTGGAAATCTAATGTGTGGTAACAACGCTACTATAACCATTCCTAATTTTATGCATTAGGAATCTGGAATGTCAATCTATCCATTAATACTAAATCACTATTTATAGTCCTATACAGATTCACTAGTGTTTATCTTTATCTCCTTAATCTCTATGATGCATTGTGAATCAAAATTTGGATTCTGGAACTGATTGAGCAACACCTACTTAATATCCACCAATTTCCTAGGTTATATTGGGGGCATTATAGCCTTATAATTCATATAACATGCTAGCACATGATCCCGAAAATGTTTCTTCTAATTGTGCAATCTTCGTCCACTCATTTGGAATTTTATTAACTGTCTAAACTGCCTCACAAAAAAAATAGTATTGTTTAGGATTCTCTATCCCATTTCCATGGAAAATTAGAAACCTCAATGTAGAATGAACACCAACCATTGGTTTTTGTTCAATGTTTTCTTGTTCAAAATTCAAATCCTCTATCAAGGGTGGGGAAACTTCTATTGCGTCTCCTACCGATACTTTCTATTCTCCTCCTATATTATCTTCTTCTCCTTCTATACTTTCACTCTCAATATCCAACTACGTTTGATGAAATGACTCTGATGACTAAGAAAATACGATAAACAATGAATAATTTACCTTTGATTCTGAAGGAAAACAGAGATTGTGGGTTCAATATAGGGGATGGCTAAGGCTTGGACAACAGGATGTAGTAGTTCTTTTGTGCCAAGGTAGTACTCTTCTTCCTTATCCCCTCTCTGCTGATACTTTTACTGCATGCTTCCCTATTATTGCCTTCATCGTGGTGAATTTTTCCTCTGTCTTGAGTGGAGGGCCCTCGCTGTTATCACTTAGTAATTTCTCCAGGTTCAAGAGAACTTATCGAGGTAACCACAGACCTACTTCAAACTCTAGGATCTAGCCTTCCTAGAGTTCAGAGAGGGCTCTCTCTTTAAAGTTTAACTAAATGTTTTAATTTTTTAATATTAGGCTAGTTATGAAAGTGCAGATTTGGTTTTGTTTTGATAGATTTCGTGGGAATAAATCACTTGGAGGGATGGATAGAGGGAAATCTACTTGTCCATTGGGCTATGGAGTAAGCTAAGCTAACAGAACTTGGATCAAGGCCTAAAAGGTCAAATGTCTTCAAGGCAAGATAGATAACCTTGGAGATCCTGGAAAGTTGTTTTTTGAGGTGGTATGATCGAGATAAAGGGCACTTCAGGATCTTTTGATCCGGAAAAGGGAAGTAGTAGATAGAGATCAAACGGGAGAGGGAGAAATTAAGGGTTCCCTACACCGGAAATTAAAAGAAAACAAAGAAATGATAACTAGTTAAAAACAGGGTGTTATTAACATGTCTTGTAGTAATACTCCTAGTTATACATTCATATTTAGATTTGAAACACAGATGTACGCATGTAACAAAGCAAGATTACAAATGACAAGTTTAGAGAGTACTTCACTCCAGATAGCTTATCACAAGGATCCTGAAGTATGATGCCAAATAGTTAATCCAGTCTGCTACTTAAAATTGAAACACACAACTTTCAAGTCAACAAAATATCTATAGTAATCTTCAGCAATTTTATTCCACCAAAATACTCCAAAGAGTGAAGTATTTATACAAATTCTAAACTAGAATATCTTGAAAAAATATCAAGATTGGTTTACAAATATCTCCAATTGTTTTACATAAATAGAACTTAAGTAAATGACACTCAAAACTAATGCATCTATTTGGAACTATTTTTTATGGATAGGTGATGACAAAGAGGAGAATTTTAATTTGATCTCAAATCTTAGTTGATGATGAGGCATCCAAGTAACTAACTGTCTCATTTCTTTGTGCATTCTGCTCCAGCAATTCTGCAAAATTGGGGTCCAATGATACCTTTGTATTTCTCACTCCGAAATAGATATGTAAAAAGTGAAAGAGGTTATTGTATATAAATATGTTTTTGAGATAAATCTCTCTTAGTTCCCTAAAATTCTTCTCCATCTGTTCACAATAGGCTCTACAAAAAGATGTGTAAAACAGAGTTTTGCAGAGTCTGAAAAATAGGCTGTAACTGTGCATGTATCTCTCATTCTGTAGTACCTGTGCAAAACGTGAGATAGGCTTTTGTAGATGGGTCTCTTAGGAACAAAAACCTCTTTCAAGTTTGTAAGATATATTTCAGATTGGCCTCAATATTCTCTGCAAACGGATGCCTTAGCATGAATGTTCTGTAAAAAGTGCTTTCACATATTGTTTAAATATTTCCAAACGCATAATGGATGTTAGAAACATTAAAGAGGTTTTTGTAGTTGGACATCTTAGGAACATAAAACTCCTTCAGTTTTTCATAATTCATCTTGGATTGGTCACAATAGGTTCCGCAAAACAATGATTTAAACATGAAATTTCTGCAAAAATGTCCCTTCTTGCTCTGTTTTCATCTTTTAACCTTTTTATTCTTTTAACTGTTTTTATTTTACTTCGAATAAATTTCATCATTGGTGAAAGTATTTTCATCTCTATTTAACCATTACTGTCTCTGTTTTTTCTTTTACTGTTTTACCTTGACTGCTCTGAAACTTTGTTATAACTTTCAATCTGAATTTCATCTGATACACTTTAACTGTCTCTGTTTTCACTGCAAACTATTACTGCTTTGCTACATTTTCACTTTTACCCTGTCTCAGTAATTTTCATCATCTGAATCTTTCTCTGACGTTTATCTGATACACTTTAACTCTGATGCTCTTTGACTGTTATGTTTTCACTATCACTATGAATTCTTACTTTACTTTTACCATTCACTATGTAATTTCATCTTTCTAATCACTCTCTGACTTGATTTTATTCTTTCTTTGTATACAAACTGTTTTTTGAATTAAAATATGAGAATTTGGAGCAAGCAATTTTGTCAAATAGTATTGAAACTGTTGGCCTAATTTCATACTCTAAGAATAACCTGCGAAAATCAAACAATTTGTTAATGAAACATAGGTCTGCAAGAAGAGATAATGGTTTTGATGAATTGGGAAGACTTGTGAAATAAATTTTGACTCTGGAGGTTTAACTTTGTTGACACTGAGTAATTGAGTGTAACAATTCAGGATTCTGAGCATTGGTAAAAGAGTTTGAATCTTTCAAAGGGTTTCAAAAGGTCTGAAAAAAGTTAAATTTCTTCAACTTTGATTAAAATAGGTTAAAGTATTTGAAACTGTGGTTTTATCAGGGTTTCTACAACAAATACACTCTTTGAAGGCAATTAAGGTCTTTCTGTAGACAAATAGGCTTCACAAGGTTCAATATTGATAGAAATAGCTCTTTTTGATGACAAGAAGGTTAATTTCTTGAATAATACCTTTTTTGCAGGTATTAGGTTTTGAAACAGGGTTTCTGAGGCGTTGGAATATTTCTGATGGTTTTGGAGGTTTCTGGAAATGAACTGAATCTTCCAGTGGTCTTGAATGGTTTGTAGGGAAAATTATGTAGGCTTTCCAGCACAGAAATGGCAGACAGATAGTGTTTTTACAGTCCGGGAGGCTTTGTAGGGTTAAGGTTAATGCACAGAAGATAAGGAATGAGATGCATTTCGAATGTATTATATACATATTCAAATTTAATGGAAAATGCATTCAATTGCAGTCACATCGGGCGGGATGGAGATTTTGGATTTCATTGAAACAACCAGTGGTTATCGCACGACAATTGGGTGATAAGCGGTATTGAGCTCAACCCACACGATCCAATGATTGAAGGGCACGTGGAGGAGAGAGGAATGTGCGAAACCACCCATTTCGCGTAGGTTTGAAGTTTGGATGATCACGCTACTTTTTCACGCGATATCAAATGTCAGTCGTCGGTTTTGGGAGATCAATGCAAAGGGTCCAGATTTGTTTTGGAGATGCGTCGAAATGGGAGGTGGGGCCGGGATGTGTTATATGAGTGGATGGGTTAACTTTATGAAATAAACATTAAAAATACATTTAAACCATAATTTTATGATATAGCAGCGAGATGTGTTTAAAACATTTATACAGTGTTTTAATCAATGCATATGGGTGCGAGCTTTATATTATATAGTTTTCAATCTTTGAATAGTTTAAAAACCATAGGGGCGGGGTATTTCAATAGAGATAGGTTTAGACCAAGGGATTTATATGGCGGGGTTTTTTTATTTTATGCACGTGGGGATAATAAACTTTGGTCTAAACATAAAATAATGGGTTTTTGGGGGGTTCTTTAGATATAAGGGAATTAATATTTACGGATAGGTGTAGTTTTAGGGATTTACTAAAATAAGTTAGGTGTTAATATGAATAAAGGGATAGTAAAAGGAAATAAAGCACATGTTATCTCTAAGTGAAGTGTAACAAATAAAGCATTGCTCATCTTTTATATTACTTCACTAATACTTAGGATAAATGTAATTTTGAAGATTTTATGAATGATTTTGAAGGGAATGAAATTAGTTATTTTTAAGGTTTCAATTTTACTAAGTAATAATGTGTCTTTACTTAGGAAAAATGGGTTTTGATGTTTGAATGAAGGGTAAATGTTGATCAATGTGGGTTTAATGTAGAAACTCAATATTTTTAACTAACCAATCATCGAGTCTTGGGTCCGGTCCCAACAAAAGTCAGATAAATGCTCTGAGCCTTTTTTACTGATAATTTAGAATACTGAATACTTGAAGGGGAGGGGAAATTAGTGATTTTTCCCGATGATGATTTATTACATGCTTGCTCAACTGCTTTCTACCTACCCAGCTTTATTTCTAACATTTTTTCTTCATTTTGTAGGTGCATTCAGGCTTGCAACCATAAAACATTTTTCTTTCAAAGCATAAAACTATCTAAGTCTACCTTATTTCATCTAAGGGCTTAGATTAAACTGTTGAGCTCCTCATTATTCTCTACCTATCTACTGATTTGTCAAGTTTAAAACTGTTTGACTAATCTTTATTCTCTATCTAAAACATGAAATTGAAAGTATAAAAAGTTAATACTAAATAGTTTAACTCATCATGGATTATGGCATTTATTGACACTCTACACATAATCATTATTCTTGCAGTAAAAGTAAAAGTAGTGGCATCTGATTTTGCTCACTTTCAGGTCTTATTTTTTCTCTTTTTTTTCTTGGGGTCTATATTTTTCTAAGTCCTTTGATCTTTCTTTTAGGACTTTTTACCCTCTTTTTTTCATTTTTTATTATTTATTATTTTCAAAATATGGGAAAACAACTTGCAGAAAGCAATGTATGTACATATTTACTAGCATAAATCCATCTTAACTACGGATCTATCAAGCGCTGAGAGGGATCAAATCTCTCGAGGTGCAAACCTCTTTTTTGAGTGCAAAACTTGAGGAAATGTTTGCACCTCGAGAGATTTGATCCTTCTCGGCACTTGATAGATCCGTAGTTTAGATGGATCTAGGCTGGTTTCAGTCGTGTGCTGCCAAGGAAAATCTAGCGAAGATATGATTAATTTTATCAATAATATGTAAATATATCAAATATTAATATAATCATTTTAAATATGCTAAATATTTCTGAGATTAACTTAGTCATTGTAATTTTAAATTTTCTTAGTTATCTGAGTTCGTTGAGATGATAAATATTGTTAATAACTATAATGATGAAAAATGATGAAATATTTTTTTTGAATGCGAAGTGACAATAATAGTGTTAAAAGATAGAAAATGTGAATAATAAGAATGTACTCATGTTACAAATAGTCTTCATTGTGATCAATCTCAAACTATTTTCTTCTACTATTCTTATTGCCACCCTTGTTAGTTTTGTTATCTTTTCATATCAATTATATGAAAAAGAAAATTTAAATCATAAAGCATTTAAATCTTTAGCTCGAGCTGTTGTAGTAAACATGATATTGTCTCTCTTGCTCTCCAATATTAATAGGTTAAATTACTATAACACAAAAATCAATATACATTTTCAATAACTTTGTGTTCTTACACTAAAATCAATGCATATTGTTAATCAGATCACTTTAAAATTAATGTACCTTCATATATCCAATTACATCAAATCATAAATCAACAAATACATTGAATCAATGCATTTAATACAAGAAATCAAATAAGATTAGAAAATAACTTCAACATTGAAATCAATGCACCTAATGCAAGGAATCAAATAAGATTAGAAACCAACATCTACATTGAAATCAATTACTAGATTTCAAAATCAATGTCTTTCAAAATCAATGTCTTTTAAAATTACTAGATTTGATTATAATCTTACCTAAATTCTCATTATTTTTAAACTTACAGGTTTTTTAAAAGATTACTCTCCAAAGATATGTCAAAGTTTCAATGTTCGTGTTGGAAATATATCAAAGTTTCAATGCTCAACCTTCGGCTAAACCATGAATAGTGAAACCATAAACTAACCACTCACATTTAAAGATAAACAATGAATAGTGAAACCATAAAATAACCACACATTTAAAGAGAATCTATATAATAGATAAGCTCTGCAGTCCGCCATTGCAGGGTCCACAAGTCAGATGGATAGGGGATATGGCTCTCGTCCGCACAAAAATGGAGAATTAGCATTAATAATTTCGTACCTCTTACATACTTACGTGGCCTCAGTGCAACGAACAAAATATCCACGCAAACAATGTGCTAACAAATGCAAGATCTTCGAACAACATGCATTTTCAGAACAACACTCTGAAAATGCTCACCTTTAAAACGTTGAGCATCTATTTCCTTTAAGGCGTCTGCTTACCTTTCACTTTCGCTCATCTGAGGGACAAAAATGTGGAGTTTCGTACTATTAAATTTACAGTATGTTTGGCTAGGTATAGTATTTACGAGAGGGTAAAGATAATTTCATGGAAAAAGTGTTTATGTTAATGTTTTGACAGTAAAGTAAACGGCAGGCACAGTCCACATGGTAGTTGCAATTGTTATATGTCTGCACACTGCATGCATTACAGTACTTTATTGCTGTATATTTTCTTTATGTGAATGTATTGAATGTTTTGTATATTCAAGTGTATCTTGTTGGATTTAAATAATTACAAAATATTAATTATCGTGTATGTAGATGTATGTTTGGATGTACATAGTTGGATTTAAGTCATGTTTGTATAGTTGGATGTATATTATATTTTTGTAATTCTCTCAAAATTAGTTTCTATCCTCAAGTCTTTTTATAAAATTTGAAAATCTCTATGTACACTATTAATTTTTAAATTATTTTATATATTTCAAAATATATTAGCAAATTTAAGATTTTATAGTCAAATATTTAATATTTTTTTTAGCTCTTTTGTTGACAAAAAAGCATATTGTATTAATAAGTGAAAGTGGACATTTTTTTAATGTCCAACTACTGATTCTCCCAATATTTGGCAATCAGTTGGCAATCAAACAGACATGGACATGGACGCATTGCCAAATATTTGAGAAATCGACCATCGACATAAGCTCAAAAAGTGAAAGTAAATAGAATAACCAAAAAATAAAACTCGAGATGTCATCCCCTATGTGGCGTTTCCGAGATGATCAAGAGGGTGGTTAAGAGGGTGGTTATCTGGCCGTGAAAGAGAAAACCAAAAGTTCAAAAATTCACAGTTTGAAACTGTTACATCATTTAAAAGAGACAATACCAGAAGTAAAACAAAGAAGTGATGAGAGTCATAGTCACCGCCGTTTGAGCAACCTCTGTGGGGAGAACATGTGTGGAGAGAACAAACATCAAAAAAGGCCATGCAAGAAGTGACCTAGGTACGCTTAGCTGGCGCCACGAAGACCAAGATGGACACTGACCTGTTGCGGAGGAGATTGCAGAGCATACAATTAAAACCCGGGAAAATCTCGAATGACTTTAACCATCTAAGAATGCGATGAAAATTGAATTTGACCATCTAAGAATGCGATGAAAATTGTATTTAAGGTGGTTTATCCTTCACGGGATGGAAAGAAAAATTACCACTAAAACCATGTAAAAATCTCAACAAACTTGATAGCCTCTGAAATGCAACCTAAAAAACCATATTCAAGACTAGTTAGGTAAAAGTCTTTGGTAACCTTGATAATTCATAAATACAACGAAAAACTAAAGCCGAGTGATACATAAAAATTTTATTAACATTGAAATTGAAAAAAGAAATAAATAAATAACTTAATAAAAAATAATAAAATTTCTTATTAAATATACAAATTTTAACAAGTTAAATTATATATGTATATATATGTTTTAATATAATAATTGCATTTATTTTAAAGCTAATAATCATGAAATAATTCAAACTTGTAATAATATAATATCTTAAAGAAATAAAGTAAAAAGAGTGATATTATCCATTCTATTTTTAAAAATTGAAGTTGAATAAGGTTTTTCTAAGCTTCTGGAAAGGTTGAGATTTATTTTAAAGGGAGTTATGTTTTTTTTTTTTTTCTTTCAATTTAACTTAAAATGTGTTAATAATTAAATTAAATGAAAATAAATATCAAATATTTTTATTGTGAAATGAGTTATAATTTTTGGGTATTTTGTATTGTAAAATTTTGGTATTGATCCATGGTATTAGTTACATGTTAAGAATTTCTATGATAAGGTATATCTCCATCTTACATGTTTTATTGTATGTATATATGTTTTACTCATATATGAACTAACCTAGATCTATCTTAACCCAGATCTATGAAGCACCTAGAGGGATCCAATCTCTCTAGGTGCAAACCTCTTTTTTGAGTTCAAAAATTGAGGAAAGGTTGCACCTCCAGAGATTTGATCCTTCTCAGTGCTTGACAAATATGGGTTAAGATGGATCTAGGCTAATTATATAAGACTATAATATTTGTATTTTTATCTATGTGTTTCTTTCTTATTCCCTCTCTCCATATTATGCACTTGAACTATTAGACGAGCCAAAACAAAAGAAATGTGAAACGAAATAGCTGAGACATATAGATATTACCAGAAAATAGACAAGCGACAGAGATATTTCATTATGCAAAAACAAGATACAATGTTCACTTTCCTCTTCGAGGGGGAAACCTCCAACATAGTAGAGCTCAATTATAATACGACACAATTCTTTGTCCTTCCATGTAATGTTATTTATAGCCTAATGACATCCAAAACCTAACTACTCGTGGTCCCTGACATAATCATGGGTTAACCACCTTTTTTATTAGCTAAGGTCCGTTTATAACTAATTTTGGTCCCTTTTCTAGAATGTGAGTTAACCACTTACACTTATTATTAATGCAGATAATCGCTTACGGGCTTTATTGACTCAACCAACTAATTATGACTCGGACTAGGCCCTTATGGTCTTATTATATAAATAAAGGGGTTAGGGTTGGACCCTAAAATGCCCTCCCCCATCAAAAGAAGCCTTTTCCTCAAGGCTTAAGTTGTTGAAACTGTTGAAGAATAGTGGCAAGTTCCCATGTGGCATCTTCTGGAGAGGTGTCTTTCCATTTTATTAGTACTTCCTTGATTGTGCGGCCACGAAGATGATGTTTGCGAGTATTAAGGACATGTTCTGGTTGGAGCCAAAGTGAGCCTTCCTTATTTAATTCTGGAAGACTTGTTTGAACCCTACAATTGTTCCCCACCACTTTCTTGAGGCACGAGACATGAAGTATTGGGTGGATTTTTAAAGTGGTTGGTAAAGCCAGTTTCTAGGTGACAGCTCTAATACATTGAAGTACCTGATAAGGCCCATAGAATTTTGGTGCAAGTTTCTGGCATCCTTTTTCTTGGAGAGAGATCTACTTAGATGTCAATTTATAATTATATTTGATTACTTACACTAGATGAATTGATTTCAATGTAGATGATTTCTAATCCTATTTGATTGTTTCCACTAAATGCATTGATTTTAGTAGAGATGGTTATTTCTAATCCTATTTGATTTCTTTGAATAAATGCATTGATTTCAGTGTAGATATTGGTTTTTAGAGAGAGAGAGAGAGAGAGAGAGAGAGTTATTAAGAAGATGGAGAGCGAGGAAGAGAGGACAAAAGGAGGAAAGAGAGATATTAGTGGGGGAGAGGGGGAGAAGGGGAAGATAGAGATATAGATGGAAGGTGAAGAGAGGGAAGAAGAGAGAGACGGGGAGAGGGGGTGATTGACAAAGAGATTGATATATATGGAGTGCGAGAGTGTATGTGTTTAGGGGGGTGAGATAGAGAGACAAAAAATAATAAATGGAGAGGGTTATAGATATGGATGGAGGGTGGAGAGAGGGGGGGGGGGGAATATTTCTCGCACTAGATGGATTGATATAAGTGGAGATGGTGATTTCTAATCCTATCTGATTATTTGCACTAAATGCATCGATTTTAGTGTAGATATTTATTTCTAATGATATTTGATTACTTGCACTAGATGCATTGATTTCAGTGTAGGTGGTGATTTCTATTCCATCAGGTTTGCTTACTAGATGTAATTTCAATTTATGTAGGCGATTTATAATTATATTTGATTACTTGCTACGATGACTTAATTTCAATGTAGATGATTTCTAATCCTATTTGATTGTTTGCACTAAATGCATTTATTTCAATGTAGATGGCGATTTCTAATCCTATTTGATTTCTTTAAGTAAATGCATTGATTTCAGTATAGATGTTGGTTCCTAGAGAGAGAGAGAGAGTGAGTGATAAGGAATATGGAGAGAGAGAGAGAGAGAGAGAGGACAAAAGGAGGAAAGAGAGATATTAGCGGGGGAGAGGGAGAGAAGGGGAAGAGAGGGAAGAAGAGAGAGATGGGGAGAGAGGGTGATTGAAAAAGAGAATGATATATATGGAGTGCGAGAGCGTGTGTGTTTAGGGGGGTGAGATAGAGACAAAAAAAAAGAGATGGATGGGGATATAGATATGGATGGAGGGTGGAAAGAGGGAAGAATATTTCTTGCACTAGATGGATTGATTTAAGTGGAGATGGTGATTTATAATCCTATTTGATTATTTGCACTAGATGCATCGATTTTAGTGTAGATATTTATTTCTAATGATATTTGATTACTTGCACTAGATGCATTGATTTCAATGTAGGTGGTGATTTCTAATAATATTTGATTGCTTGCATTGGATATGTTGATTTTAATTTAGACGTCGATTTATAATTATATTTGATTGCTTGCACTAGATGCATTGATTTCAATGTAGATTATTTCTAATCCTATTTTATTGTTTGCACTAAATGCATTGATTTCAGTGTAGATGGCAATTTCTAATCCTATTTGATTTCTTTGAGAAAATGCATTGATTTCAGTGTAGATGTTGGTTTCTAATCTTATTTGATTGCTTGCATTAGGTACATTTATTTCAATATAGAAGTTATTTTCTAATCTTATTTGATTGATTGCATTAAATGCATTGATTTCAATGTATATGTTCATTTATGATTTGATGTAATTGAATATATGATGGTACATTAATTTTAAAGTGATTGGATTAACAATATGCATTGATTTTAGTGTAAGAACAAAACGTTATTGACAATGTACATTGATTTTTGTGTTATAATAATTTAACCTATTTATATTGGAGAGCAAGAGAGACAAGGGATCATGTTTACTACAACAACTTGAGCTAAAGATTTAAATGGTTTACGATTTAAATTTTCTTTTTCATATAATCGATATGAAAAGATAACAAAACTACCAAGGGTGGCAATAAGAATAGTAGAAGAAAATAGTTTGAGATTGATCACAATGAAGACTATTTGTAACATGAGTACATTCTTATTATTCACATTTTCTACCTTTCAACACTATTATTGTCACTTTGTATTCAAAAAAAATATTTCATCATTTTTTATCATTATAGTTATTAACAATATTTATCATCTCAAAGAACTGAGGTAACTAAGAAAATTTAAAATTAAAATGACCAAGTTAATCTCAGAAATATTTAGTATATTTAAAATGATTATATTAATATTTGATATATTTACATATTATTGATAAAATTAATCATATCTTCGATAGATTTTCCTTGGTAGCACAAGACTAGAACCAGCCTAGATCCATCTAACTCCAGATCTATCATGCGTTGAGAGGGATCAAATCTCTCGAGGTGCAAACCTTTCCTCAAGTTTTGCACTCAAAAAAGAGGTTTGCACCTCGAGAGATTTGATCCCTCTCGGCACATGATAGATCCGGAGTTAGATGGATCTAGGCTGGTAATTTAAAATAAAGTTATAATTTAGTTTATTATTATGACTTTATAATTTTGGAAATGTTGGATGTATCATTAGGTAAGTGTCGTGATGCTTATCAGTAGCCAGGAATGACTCTAGCAATTTATTTGCCTATTCACCACTATTAATTGAGCATTGGCCATTGTAAATAATTATTTATTATTATTATCATTGAAAAAAATAATTTATTAAATTTTAATTGGACAAAAATTTAAATCTCTTTTTTCAAACTTAATATCATATGTCTCATGTCACCAATAAAGTTTTTTTTTTTTTTTTTTTTAATCCAAATAAGTATTCATGGAAATCATGCTCTTGGAAATAGCTTAGGATGATCTTGTAACGTGAGTTAGAGATAGATATCACTAAAGAAAACCATTAAAGTTTGTTGACTGAGTAAATCTTTAGTTGATTTCATTAATGTATCTATTTTGTATGGTTTTGTTAGGTTAGTTTATGTGTTTCCTTTTGGTTTAAACTCTTCTTAAAATAAGATTTCTTCGATATTATGTATTTCATTTTTTTTAAATATTGTGCATTTTAATTTTCACTATTCTTTATCTTATTTTCTCTGGCGTTTTCATGCATGGGAGTGAAACTTCCATACATATGAATTTCTTCATGGTTTTGGATTTTGGTGTATTTGTTTGAATATTTGAAATCAGATATTGTGTAGCTCAAGTTGCTTCTGGATCTTCATGCCAAATTTCTCAAATTATTACCTTCAATACTAGTGTTTTTGCAAGTGAAAGGTTATTAGGTTGGAATTTTTTTTTTTGTGAGGAGAAAAAATGTTGTTTTTGATTAAGTAAAAATGAATACATTTTCAAATATATGGGCATGCATGAATCCACTATTTAGCGCAGCTTCCAAAGAGATGATGGTATCTTGGGAAAAAAACTGAATAGAGTGCAAAAACCGCACTGCTAAGCTTAAAGTAGTACATTTTTAAGAAGTCAATAAGACATATATAGTGATTAGGCAACAAAAAATTTGCATAAAAAACTGTAAACAGAAACTTTAAACATAAATTAGGATATAGTATAATCAAAACTGTAAAAGATGTTGTAACGCAGAAAATTGAATTATGGTAGTGGTAGAGTATAGGAATTCATCATGCTAGAGCCACATAAATGTTGGATGTGCAAGTGCCCAAAAGGGATGTCCAAGCCTTGTTTCGATAAATTGTTTGCACGCGTGTTAGCCTCGTTGAACAGGAGGTGAGTTCATACGCCGCTGGAAATATTGTATTCTGTTTGTCCAGACGAGTAGACCTGGAGGCTGATATGCCATTGATCCCACCAATAATAGTCTTGGCGTCACCATATATGGAAATTTTTTGGATTTGAGAGTTATAGGCGAACCAAAGAAGACTCCAAAGTGCACGCAGTTCAGCCTTTGTGTTGTTACCCAGCCCCCCATTCTAGTGAATGTAGTAGTGTTCTCCATGCTCTAACTTGATCCAAGCGCTGCACCCACAATTCCCATGTTGTTCAGCTCCATCAAAGTAGCCAGCTGGGATGCTAATCGGGTGAGGCCGTAGTCTGTAGGAAAGATCTGTGGGAGAATGGGAGGATTCTCTTATGTGCTTATACAAGCCATGATAGAGTAAAAAATGTTGTGAGGTGCCAAATGGATACCTTCAAAAATGAGTTTTTCCTAGTAGAGGAAAAATGGCACTGAGCTATATCTCTGGTCCACATGTGACCACCCATGGATGCATTATAATATGTTAATCGACCTCCAATTATGATCCTGGAAGATATTAGCAAACATAGTCCAAATATCTAGTACAACAAAACAATTTAGAAATAGATGAGAAATAGATTCAGTATCCTGTTTGCAAATAAGACAAATCCTAGGTCCCTGGAACCATCTCTTGGCCAAATTGTCCCAGGCGAAAATCTAGTTTTCCAAGTCAACTAAGTGAACAAAATGATCTTCAAGGGGATATTTTTCTTCCAGAATGTTCTTTGTCACACAACTGGGAGGAGGAGATCAAGGTGTTGTATAATGCTGAAACATCGATGGATTCCTTTTTTGTTCTGCTAGCCTAATAGATATGATCTCCTGAGGGGTTGTGGCAAAGACCAGCTT
This sequence comes from Pinus albicaulis, assembly GCA_034641835.2. NCBI lineage: Eukaryota > Viridiplantae > Streptophyta > Pinopsida > Pinales > Pinaceae > Pinus > Pinus albicaulis. The sequence goes on from CM076580.1 coordinate 1,678,924,695, forward strand.
AGTTTAAATCCATAATTCCCTGATTCCACTGTGCTTGTGCGGGTCCAATTAGACCACGCTGTTGTGCATCCTTCCATACAGGTCACCCTTGTTGCCAAAACAAAATGATTCAATTCACAAGTAGTGATCTACCAAGTAACTTATGATTCACTATTAATAGTTGCATGCATGTCAATTATGATGACCCAGTTGAGACAAAGGTTAAAGGTAAGTAAACTATCAGTTGTATTATTTGTGAATTTCCAGAGTGCAATTATAAAGCCACATGATGGCCAAAAGGTAAGTAAACTATCAGTTGTATTATTTGTGAATTTCCAGAGTGCAATTATAAAGCCACATGATGGCCACGATGGATTGAGGTCAAGGAAGGTTGGAATTCCTATTTAATAGGAATTATTTTGCCTAGGGATTGTGTGAGTAAGGCAAGTTGAAGGTGGGCAGGAAATTGGCTATGTATTGGTCCAATTTTTCCTAGATCAGTGTGAGACAATTGGTAGACCGTATGAGGTTGTGGTGACAATTGATAGAGTGTATGAGGCTGTGGTGAGCACACATGCATTGTATTGTTTCATGATTCCTTGGCTGATTATAAAATAAAGATAGAGGGTTTTTGAGTAGTTGCATTCCCTAGGAAAATGTTGTGTTGTGTGATTAAATATCTTGTTTTATTACATTACATGATTGGATTGAATCCATTGGTGTAAT